>CM035418.1:133959248-134434248 GCA_020310875.1 Ceratopteris richardii | reverse complement strand
AAGACACACGTAGAAGACAATGGCTGGAATAGCTCTCTCTATTGATCGATGAACTAAACTGAAGTAAGAGCTGAATAATTTCCCTAAGTACAAAGTACCACCACATATGAGAGTATCAAGTATGTGGTAACATGGGGAAAAAACCTCTAACCAGCACTAGAGTAAAAAGTGCCCATGTATAGGGAAAAGGTTCACATCAAGGCTACTCAAGGAACACATAAGTGTAACAAACCCCCCTGGAGCGAATGATGTGAACACATACAGGGAGTGACAGACCATCCCCCACAAGGTAACAAGCCTAAAGCTTTGCAAAAAGCTTCAAACTTTTCCCGTGGAAGAGCTTTGGTGAATATGTCTGCCACATTATCTTGTGTAGGCACATATACCAAATCAATATCTCCTGCATGAAGGTGCTCTCTCACATAGTGATAATGCACCTCAATATGTTTGGTCCGTGCATGAAACACTGGGTTTCGTGCAACAGCCAAAGCACTCTGACTATATGTGAGAATATGCGTAGCAGCATCAATCTCCATGCAAAGATCCATCAATAGGCGTCTCAGCCATATACACTCCACTGTCGCTGTGAAAACTGCCCTGTACTCAGCTTCACAACTCGATGTTGCCCCTGTAGGTTGCTTCTTACTCAACCAAGATATGCATGAGTCTCCAAGGAAAAGCAATTACCACTAGTGGACACGCGAGTATCATAACAACCAGCCCAATCACTATCTGTAAAAGCATGCAAGCATGGTTGAACATCTCTGCCATAAAAGAGACCTAAGCTCAAAGTGCCTCGAAGATATCTAAACACACGTTTCACTGCTTGCCAATGCTTAGTGCCAGGGCTATGCATGAATCGACTCAACTGGGAAACTGCATACTGTATATCCGGCCTTGTGTTGCATGCATATATAAGACATCCCACAGCCTGCTGATAAAGAGAAGTGTCAAATGCATCACTGGAATCCTCAACTGAGAATCTAAATCCCGTCTCAACTGGTGTGGAAACTGGCTTGCAATCCTCAAAGTCAAAATGTTGAAGTAGTTTTTCAACATACTTTGCTTGATGCATAACAATTCCCCCCTCAACGGATACAAACTGGCCAAGATAGTAGCTCAAAAGACCAAGATAAGTGACATCAAAAGTATGCTGCAAATCAGCCATAAGAATGTCAAGTTTTGCATCACATGACCCAGTCAAGAGTATGTCATCAACATAAAGAACAAGCACTATAAGATCAGCCCCATTTTTGTGTACATAGAGTGTGCTTTCAATCGGACTACATGTGAAGCCAAGGGCAATCAAGTGCTTATGTATTTTGTCATACCATGCACGTGGAGCTTGCTTGAGACCATACAAGGCTTTATGCAAGTGACAAACCATATGCTCTTTCCCTTTCATAGCAAATCCAGGAGGTTGCTTCACATAGACCTCTTCTTGCAAATCTCCATTCAAGAAGGTTGTTCTTATGTCCAATTGATGCACTTTCCAACCTCGATGGGCAGCCAATGCAACCACGGTACGAATGGTAGTCATGCGTGAAGTAGGTGCAAAAGTTTCCTCATAGTCAATGCCATATTGTTGTGCATATCCTTTGGCAACCAATCTAGCTTTGTAGCGATCAATGCTACCATCAGATTTTCTCTTAATCTTGTAAACCCACTTTGTACCAATGGCATTCTTTCCTTTTGGAAATTCACATAAAACCCAAGTACCATTCCTATGTATGGAATCCATTTCTGATTGCATAACACTCATCCATTGTGGATCGTCACATGCATCTTCAAAAAAAAGTGGCTCTTCATTACATGCTGTAGCAATAAGAGAATAATCCACAAAATTACTTGATGCATGGTGAGAGCTTGATCTTGTTCTACCAAGTAAAGGTGCACTCAATTTGCTGTCCTCCAAAGTTTGTTTCAGCCACTTTGGCATAGATTGTGCAATCTTAATAGACATGCGTTCATTATGTAAAACATCTTCAATATGTACATCATGCGTGGGCTGAATTTCATGCTCAGTTTCAGCCATATTTTCACGCAAATGTTTAGCCATATGTGGCTGGAAATTTCCAACAGTTTTGATAATTTTTGGCTGAATTTTTTCAGCCATGTTTGGCTGGAAATTCTCTCCATTTTCAGCCCTATTTGGCTGGAATTTTTCAGCCCTTTGAGCCTAAGTTGGCTGGTCTACATGGCCATAGTCAAGCGCACCATTTTGGAACAAAGGCATGAGTGTATCGAACACATCTTGTGAGCTAACTCTTGGCAGTTTTTTGCATTCAAGTAGAGGGAAAACTGCATTTTCAGCAAATACCACATCTCGACTCACAATAATTGTGTTCGTCAATGGATGGTACAACTCGATATCCCTTACTTTCAGCACTATAACCAACAAATATACATTTCTTTGCCTTGTCATCAAGTTTGTGATGTTGTTGTGATGGCACAAGAGCATATGCCAAACAACCAAACACATGCATATGACTAACCATAGGCTTATGACCATTCCAAGCCTCATAAGGAGTGATGACTCTCAACGCTTTTGTAGGGCAGCGATTCAACACATAGTTTGCACACATGACCGCTTCCATCCAAAACTTATGAGGAAGATGCTTTCCTTTAACCATACATCGTGCCATTTCAAGTAGAGTTCTATTTTTACGCTCGGCAACACCATTTTGTTGAGGTGTATATGGCACCGTACATTGGTGTGAAATACCTCTTTCACGAAGAAAAGCATTAGACTCATGTGACATGTACTCACCACCACGATCGGTGCGTAGAGTCAAAGCTTTTGTGAAGAAAAATTTTCAGCCATAGCTAAAAATGCTTTGAAGCAAGAAAATGCCTCATTCTTTGCTTTCATAGGATACACCCATGTATGGCGAGTAGCATCATCAATGAAGGTAACAAAATATACATGCTTCCCAAAAGATGGAGTCTTGACCGGACCACATACATCACTATGAACAAGTTGCAATTTTCTTGTAGTGTGTGTGTGGTTATCTTTTGGAAAAGAAGCATGATGCATTTTTCCAAGAATGCAACCTTCACATGCATGCTCTTCAATAGACTCAAGTGTAGGCAAACCAATAACCATGTCCTTCTTTTGCAAGTAAAGCAAACTATTGAAGTTCAAGTGACCAAAACGAGCATGCCAAAGCTCCATTTAAGCCATGGAAGAAGTATGAGCAACTAAGGCATTCGAGGCAGCCCTCTTGTATGTATCCATGCGATACAAACCATTACATAATGTACCAGACATCACAATAACATCGCCATTGCTGAAATCATGAACCATACACTTATCATCAACAAAGTGTACATGAAGTCCAGCTTTGGCAATCAACGGAACTGAAATTAAGTTCTTCTTGATACCGGACACATACAATGCATTTTTCAAGAGAATCACACCTCCATTTGCAGCCGTAAGCTCAATTTCTCCTACTCCAATGATAGGATAAGAGGCATTGTTTGCACACACCACATGTCCTCCTTTAGGTGCATCTTTCAAAGAGGCAAAAAATCTTTTGCATGATGTTATGTGCTTTGAAGTACCACTATCAAAGAACCAATCTGAATCAGCCTCACTCACAACCATACATTTAGAATGTAAAGAAGCATCATAATGACATGTAACAACACATGCCCAAAAATCTTGAGCCATGTTAGCTTCATCATTCTTTGCATTTGCTGATTTTTCAGCAATAGACATGCCCGATTCCTTCTTCTTTTCATTGCGTTTAGCAAGCTTTCTACACTCATCAATAGTATGACCGGCCTTCCGGCAATATTTGCATCTCTTCTTCTTTTGCAAATCACTATCATTAGAGGAATGAGTGGAAGAGGAAGCTTGAGGCTTTGGTTTTGATGAACCCAAAGCTGAACCATACTTGCTTTTTCCCTTTTGTGAGATAGCAAGTGCTTGCATTCCCTCAATCAAACCACTCCTATTCACTTTAGGTTGCTCTTCTTGCAAAAGAAGAAACACAACCTCATCAAATGCATACATATTAGGATTTCCTTTTGCAAACAAACGAAGTGTAGTAGCAAAGCTTTGAAAAGATTCCGATAATCCTTTCAACAATGTAGAAATGAGTGATGCATCCGGAATGATCTCATCTATGTTTGCCAATTGCTCTTTCAAGTCCTTGATGCGTGTCACATACACATCCACCGACTCATTTTCAGCCATACATACATCCTCAAGTTGCTTTCTCAAGTATGCAACACGTGCTTCATTACGCACGGCATACAAAGAAGCAAGAGTGTCCCATGCCTGTCTCGATGTAGAACATGACCGAATTTGTGGAACTATATGACGCTTCACTGAAAGCGCAATCAAAGCATGAGCTTGAGCATCTTTTCCATCCCATCTAAGCTACTCCTGTGTAGATGGAGAAGGAGAAACCACTGTACTCGAAGAAGAAGCTCCATCTGTGACAGTAGACTGTGAAGTAGAAGCACCTGCCGGTCTTCGATCTACATCTGCCACTATGTTCCAAAGTTGTTTTGCAACAAGAACATGCTTCATCATGTAAGACCACATAGGATAGTTGGTCCCATCAAGCTTATCTTCAGCTTGAAGCATGCCAAACAAGTCATTGCTGCCCGCCATTTCACTAAGGAACAAGAACGTGACAAAATCTTCACTTCGACGAAAGCTGAAATGAGTGTTGAAATTTCAGCTCACAAACCGTCACTCTGATGGCGATTCTGACTACACGAATGGCTTCGAAATGGGGTAAAACCCTAGCGCATCTGGTGGAAATGTTTTCGGGCTGCTGAAATTCACAGTTCTATGCTTCGAAGTCAATTTGCACTATTAAAGTGCGTGCGCGCCGCGATGCGAAAAACCAAAACTTGAGAAGAAGCTGAACCTGCTCTGATACCACTGTTGGGTGTGTGTAGAAGTGCGAGAGACACACAACAAGCACACACAAGGAGCACAAACGTAGCAAGACACACGGAGAAGATGATGGCTGGAATAGCTCTCTCTATTGATCGATGAACTAAACTGAAGTAAGAGCTGAATAATTTCCCTAAGTACAAAGTACCCCACATATGAGAGTATCAAGTATGTGGTAACATGGGGAAAAAACCTCTAGCCAGCACTAGAGTAAAAAGTGCCCATGTATAGGGAAAAGGTTCACATCAAAGCTACTCGAGGAACACATAAGTGTAACAATCTTGACATTTATGTTCACTTATCTTTGTATACATTTTTAAAAATTGAAATTTCTATTGTTATAGAAAAAAATCATTTTCATCATTCAAGAGAAAAGCATATTTATGTTCACTATAATTATATTGAGGTAGGAAAGAAGCACATTGAACTTACTTATGTTTCTACAAGGGAGAATGTGGCAGATATTTTTACAAAGGCCTTAGCAAGAGAAAGACATTAAAAGTTATGCAGAATATTAAATCCTAACCCACTATGACATTGAGAGGTGGAAACAATGTCATCCTATGAGCTATCAATCCCTAATCTCTAGAAAAATCTAAATTTGGTCACCATTTCCAAAAATTGGTTTTGGTAAAAAATTATTCCATATTCCTAAGTCTCTCATTGAGAGCTATTTATCCATGCATAAGACTTGACCCATCTAACACCTATATGTCCCTCAAAATTAAAACCTTAACTTTCATCTCTACATGTGTTTTTTATATGCCACATGTGCAAATCTTATTAAAAGTAGTTAAATCACAATTGAATGGTTTGAACATAAAAGTTGGTTTATAATAGCACTTGTTGCTCATTATATCTCTTTTTTATTGCTCTATTCCATATCTTATCTCATATTTGGTTGAAATAAGTGTATGTGTACAAGGTATTGATGTTTTGAAGGTCCCATGATCTGTGATGGGCTTACCTCACTTCCAATAGAATTTCATGAGTTTCTATAACACTTCATCATGATGGAATGAAGATGTATCACTCCTACAAATAAAATTCGGGATCTATGAAAACATATCCATTACACCAATAAAAATGGTGATATCTCAAAATATTTTATTTGCTTCATAATGGATGGATATTGAAACCAAGCTTTATTGTTGTAAAAATGTTTGGACTAAAGGTCATTTGAAACATAGGTGTGAAAATACTTAGATGCTTACACCCACATTTTTGCATCTTCAAGTCTCATTTTTTTCTCCTACCGAAAAAGAAAAAATTAGTATAGATTTTTCTTAAAGGATATTGATTTCAAAGGTATATATTTAAGTCCTTTCTCTAAGAAACTTTGAAGTTGATGTTGTCTAATAATATTAAAGTCGATAGAAAAAGCATGGTCCTGATTATCCAATCATGTTCTCAAAAAGGGTTTTAAATCTATTAAACTTATTATTTATGATATATACAAAATTTTTAATATCATGATTCAATATCTATCTAGATTTGAGATTTTTAAAAATGGGGATGAAAAAATTGAAATATGGGTTTTTATTACCTCAAAGTCCATCATTGTTGTTGTATCGGGTGAATCCTTAATGACATAAGGAAGCTACCTTACATGTTTACCTTTCTTTGAAGAGTTTTTGAAACAAGTTATACTATTTGATCCTTCATTAACTGAAATTTTCATACAAATGTCTTCAATTAAGTTGGAGGATATTTTAATCTTCATAGCAAGTATCCATCATCATCATTTGCTAAATTTCTATTAGCTTCAATCAAGAGGTCATTAAATAGGTATATATCACTAAGGTTGCTTTCATTTCAGGAGTAACAAAGTGCAACATTCACATTTAAAAAAAAAAACAAGTTGAAGGGACCATTTTTGGATTTAGATGGTGGAAAGAAAGCATGAAAATTCTAAAAAACATACCACATAGCTTGAGCCAACCATATTATTGTAGAGTTCACCTTCTTGCATCCTTGCACTTCCTTTATTGGCATTTTAAGAATGTTCTAAATATGTTTCAAGAGTTTGTAATGAGTGTCTTTGGATCATATGCCTTATCCTATAAACTAGTCTCTTTTCTTACACAAAGCTTAGTATTCAAACATTTATTTGGATCAATCAAACCTAAAGAAAATGGAGCAAAGGACCATTTCACATCCATGGTGATTAAAGCTTTAGTAAAGCATTATGAACATTTTTTATATGATCATTAAAGGTGGAATCTCACAAAAAAGCATATGTAATTCACGGCATCCAAAGAAAATGGTTCTCTCTTATTCAACATTTCAAAATCCCATAGCATATTGCCTAAATTTATTGCATCAATTTTGATATGTCTTTTTATAGAATTTTGCAAAAAACTTCTACACAAGATATTGCAAGAAATTCATCCCCTCCCCAAATTGTGTCTGCTTTAATTAAATAGTCCATATGAATTTGTAAACCTCATATTACCACAAAAAATGAATCTCACGAAAAACATTGTAAGAGGGATGAATTGAAAACTAATGGAGAGAGAGAGAGGGCTAAAGAGAGATTTGTAGAGATTGAGAGAGAGAGAGAGACAAAAGAAAATAAAGAAAGAGTAAGAGATCTAGAGGGAGGAGAAGAGGGAGGAGAAGAGGGAGAGAGAAATAAAGGATGAGAAAGAGAGAGAGAAGAGAGGGAGAGTGGGATAGAGGAGAGAGAGAGAGAGAGCGAGAGAGAGAGAGAGGAAGAAGAAGAAGAAGAAGAAGAGAGAGAGAGAGAGGGATAGAGAGAGAGAGCAAAAATGATAGGTACAAAAATGTATGCATTGGATGAGTTCATGTCTCTTCTTTTGCAAGAAGATCAATTTAGAGTGAGTAGGAGTGGTTTGATTGAGGGAACGCAAGCACTTGCTATCTCAAAAAAAAGGAAGAGCAAGTTTTAGCTTTGGGTTCACCAAATCCAAATCCTCAAACTTCCTCTTCCACTCATTCCTCTAATTATGCTGATTTGCAAAAGAAGAAGAGATGCAAATATTGTCGGCAGGTTGTTCATACTATTGATGAGTGTAAAAAGCTTGCTAAGGACAATGAAAATAAGAAGGAATGCGGTTTGTCTATTGTTGAACATTTTTCAAATGCAAATAATGATGAAGCCAACATGGGTCAAAATTTTGGGCATATGTTGTTACATGTCATTATGATGCATCATTTCATTCTAAATGTATGGTTGTGGGTGAGGCTGATTCGGATTGGTTCTTTGACAGTGGTGTTTCAAAGCACATAACTTCATGAAAAAGGTTTTTTGCATCTTTTAAAGATGCACCCAAAGGAGGACATGTTCTATGTGCGAACAATGCTTCTTATCTCATCATTTGAGTAGGAGAAATTGAGCTTACAACTGCAAGTGGAGGTGTGATTATCTTGAAAAATGCATTGTATGCACACGATATCAAGATGAACTTAATTTTAGTTTCTTTTATTTCTAAAGTTGGACTTCATGTACACTTTGTTGATGATAAGTGTATAGTTCATGATTTAGCAATGGTGACATTATCGTGATGTCTAGTACATTATGCAATGGTTTGTATCACTTAGATACATTTAAGAGGATTACCTAAAATGCCTTGGTTGCTCATAATTCATAATTGAAATGGAGCTTTGGCATGCTCATTTTGGTCACTTGAACTTCAATAGTTTGCTTTACTTGCAAAAGAAGAACATGTTTATTGGTTTGCCAACACTTGAGTCCATTGAAAAGCATGCATGTGAAGGTTGCATTCTTGGAAATGCATCGTGTGTCTTTTCAAAGATAGTCATGCACACTACAACAAACTTAGAGCTTGTCCATAGTGATGTATATGGCCCCATCAAGACTCCATCCATTGGGAAACATGTATATTTTGTTACCTTCATTGATGATGCTACTCATCATACATGGATGTATCCTATGAAAGCATATAATGAGGTATTTTCTTGCTTCAAAGCACTTTTAGCTAAATGTAGAGAATTTTGATATCCAAACATGGTTGAAATTTTACAACCAAACATGGTTGGAATTGATAAAACATTACAGTCACATATGGCTAAACATTTGCATCAATATGGATGAAAATGAGCATGAAATGCATCCCACACTGGATATACATGTTGATGATGTATTACATAATAAATGCATGTCTATCAAGAGTGCACAAAATATGCCAAAGTGGTTGCAGGATAGCAAATTGTGTGCACCTTTACTTGGTAGAACAATATCAAGCTCTCGCCATGAATCAAGTAACTTGCAATGAAGAGACACTTACTTTTGAAGATGCATGTGATGATCCACGTTGGGCGAGTGTTATGCAATCAGAATTGGATTCCATGCGTAGGAATGCTACTTGGGAGTTGTGTGAATTGCCAAAAGGAAAAATGCCATTGGTACAAAGTGGTTTCACAAGATTAAGAGAAAGTCAGATGGTAGCAAAATACATAGCGAATCAATCTTTGGTTAATGATATTCCTATTTTAGCAAAGCATGATATGGGCTATCTATGTAAAGCTTGTCGACTTAGAAGCACACTAGGAAACCGTTTGGAAAAGCAAGTATAAAAATTCATGGACCTTTATTTGATACATGTTGATGTTTTGGGGGACTTCTTAATTCCCAAGAGTATTCTCTTGATATAGGTAATTTTTAACATTTATTGATAATTTTTCAAGAATACATTCATCTATTTCATGAAAGCACGTGATGTTTGAAATGTTTAAAAAATGTAGATCTTTGGTTGAAAATCAAACAAAAGGACACATAAGAATGCTTTGATTAAATGGTGGAGGTGAATATTTGTCTAAAGATTTTTTCAATATTTTGAAGAACATGGAATCAAAAAGGAAGCAACAAACAAGTGCACTCCTCAACAAAACAATACTGCAAAAAGGAGAAACATGACTATTCTTGAGATGAGAATATGTATGTTGAATGAAAAGTCTTCATCACTAATTTTTTAGGTTGAAGCATGTAACATAGTTGTATGTATTTTGAATAGGGTCCCACCTATTTAAGCTCATGACTTGCTTGTAGAGGTTATGCACAAACATATGGTATTGACTTTTAATAAAATTTTTACTTGTTGCAAAGTTTACAACCATTAGAATGTTACACTTACGTGTTCCTCGAGTAGCTTTGATGCAAACCTTTTTCCTATACATGGGTACTTTTTACTCTAGTGTTGGCTAGATTTTTTTCCCCATGTTCCCACATACATGATGCACTCATATGTGGTGGTACTTCGTACTTAGGGATATTATTAAGCTCTTACTTCAGTTCATTTCATCATCAATAGAGAGAATTGTTCTAGTCATTTGTATTCTCTATGTGTCTTGCTACATTTGTGCTCCTTGTGTGTGCTTCTTGTGTGTCTCTCATACTTCTACTCACACTCAACAATGGTATTAGAGCAAATTTAGATCCTTTTCAAGTTTTGATTTTTTGCATCATGTGTGCGTACTTTTAACAATGCAAATTGGCTTCAGAGCATAGAACTGTGAATTTTAATAGCCAAGAAGCATTTCCACCATTTTCACTAGGGTTTATCCCCATTTTCAAGTTACTCATGTAGTCAAAATCACCATTAAAGTGACAAATTGTGAGTTGAAATTTCAACCTTCATTGAAGTAAAGATCTTCTCACATTTTTGTTCTTTAGTGAAATGGTGGGCAACAATGACTTGTTTGGCATGCTTCAAGTTGAAGATAAGCTTGATGGGACCAAATATTCAATGTGGTCTTACATGATGACAAATGTTCTTGTTACACAATCAATATGGAACATAGTGGCAGAACTAGATCAAAGACCCACAGGTTCTTCTACTTCATAGTGTATTGTCACAAATGGAGCTTCTTCTTCAAGTACAATGGTTACTCCTTCTCCATATATATAGGAGAAACTTATATGGGATGGAAAAGATTCTTAAGCTCATGCATTGATTGTGATTTCTCTAAAGCATCATATAATTCCACACATTCGATCATGTTCTACATCAAGATAGGCATGGGACACTCTTACTTCTTTGTATGTGGTACGTAATGAAACATGTGTTGCATACTTGAGAAAGCAACTTGAGTATGTATGTATGACTGAAAATGATTCTGTGGATGTGTATGTGACACTCATCAAGACTTAAAAAAGCACTTGGAAAACATAGATGAGATTATTGCGAATGCATGACCCATCTCTACATTGTTGAAAGGAGTATCATAATCTTTTCAAAGCTTTGCCACTACAATCCATTTGGTTGAAAAGGGAATCCAAATATTATGCATTTGATGATGTTGTCTCTCTACTTTTGCAAGATGAGCAATCTAGAATGAATAGGAGTCGTTTGGGTAAGGGAATGCAAGCACTTGCTATCTCACAAAAAGACAAAAGGAAGTACAGTTCAACTTTGGATTCATATATATATATATATATATATAAAGCCTCAACTTTCCTCTTCCAGTCATTCCTCTAATGATTCATGTGTTGTTACATGTCGTTATGATGCATCATTGCATTCTAAATGTATGTCTATGAGTGAGGCTAATTCCGGTTGGTTCTTTGATAGTGGTGCTTCAAAGCACATAACTTCATGCAAAAGTTTTTTTGCATCTTTGAAATATACATCCAAAGGAGGACATGTGATGTGTGCAAACATTGCCTCTTATCCCATCATTTGAGTAGAAGAAATTGAGTTTACAACTACAAATGGACGTGTGATTCTCTAGCAAAATGCATTGTATGTACCCGATGTCAAGAAGAACTTAATTTCACTTCCTTTGATTTCCAAAGCTAGACTTCATGTACACTTTATTGATGATAAATGTATGGTTCATGATTTTAGCAATGTTGATATTATTGTGATGTCCAGTACATTATGCAATGGCTTGTATCGCTTAGATACATACAAGAGGGTTGATTTGAATGCCTTGGTTTCTCATACTTCCTTAGTGGCTGAAATGGAGCTTTAGCATGCTTGTTTTATCACTTGAACTTCAATAGTTTGCTTTAATTGTAAAAGAAGGACATGGTTATTGGTTTGCCGATACTTGAGTACATTGAAAAGCATGCATGTGAAGTTGCATTCTTGGAAAAATTCATCATGCTTCTTTTCCAAAAGATATTCATAGACACACCACAAGAAAATTGCAGCTTGTTCATATGGATGTATGTGATCCCATTAGGACCCCATCTTTTAGGAAACATGTATATTTTCTTACTTCATTGATGATGATACTCACCATACATATCCTATGAAGGCAAAGAATGATGTATTTTCTTGCTTCAAAGAATTTTTAGCTATGGCTAAAAAAATTTCTGGAAACAAGTTTTTGACTCTACGCATAGATCATGGCGGTGAATACATGTCACAAGAGTTTAATGTTTTTCTTCGTGAAAGAGGAATTTCACGCCAATGTACAGTGCCATATACACCTCAGCAAAATGGTGTTGTGGAGCGTAAAAAATATAACACTACTTGAAATGGCATGATGTATGGTTAAAGGAAAGCACTTTCCTGACAAGTTTTGGATGTAAGCAATTGTGCAAACTATGTGTTGAATCATTGCCCTTAAAAAGCATTGAGAGTTATCACTCCTTATGAGGCTTGGAATTGACATAAACATATGGTTAGTCATATGTGTGTGTTTGGTTGTTTGGATCTTGTGCCATCACAACAATGTCACAAACTTGATGAAAAGGCAAATAAATGTATGTTTGTTGATTATAGTGGTGAAAGTAAGGGATATCGTTTGTACCATCCATTGGCAGACACAATTATTATAAGTGGAGACGTGGTATTGGCTGGAAATTCAGTTTTCCCTCTATTTGAATGCCAAAAACAGCCAACAATTAGCTCACGAGATATGTTTGATAACTCATGCCTTTGTTCCAAAGTGGTGCACTTGACTATGGCCATATTGTCCAGGCAAGTAAGCTTCAAAGGGCTGAAAAATCCCAGCAATATAGAGATGAATTTGTAGAGAATTCCCAGCCAAATGTGGCTAAAATTTTCTAGCCAAACATTATCGGAACTATTGGAAATTTTGAGCCACATATGGTTGAACATTTGCATCAAAATATGGCTGAAAATGAGCATGAAATTCATCCCAAACATGATATACATGTTGATGATGTATTACATAATGAATGCATGTCTATCAACAGTGCACAAACTATGCCAAAGTGGCTGAAACCAACTTTTCATGACAGCAAATTAAGCGCACCTTTATTTGGTAGAACAAGATCAAGCTTTCGCCATGCATTAAGAAAATTTGTGGATTATTCTCTTATTGCAATAGCATGTAATGAGGAGCCACTTACGTTTGAAGATGCATGTGACGATCCACAATGGATGAGTGATATGCAATCAGAAATGGATTCCAGACATAGGAATCATATGTGGGAGTTATGTGAATTGTCAAAAGGAAAGAATGCCATTGCTACAAAGTGGGTTTGCAAGATTAAGAGAAAGTCAGATGATAGCATTGATTGCAAAAAAGTTAGATTGGTTGCCAAAGGATATGCACAACAATATGGCATTGACTATGAGGAAACTTTTGCACCTACTTCACGCATGACTACCATTCATACTATGGTTGTATTGGCTACCCATTGACATTGGGAAGTACATCAGTTGTGTTGGAGTTTGAGGTCTCCGGAAGCATGCGAATATATACATACAAACATACATACATACATACATACATACATACATACATACATACATACATACACACACACACATATATATATATATATATATATATATGTGTGTGTGTGTGTGTGTGTGTGTGTGTCTGTGTGTGTACAACACAAGGAAGAAGAAGAAGCTTGGAGCACAACACAAAATATTGAATGAATTACCAAGTGAATGTACAAAGATAAGTAACCCATTAGGGTTATAGGCATATATACAAGCCGATCGAAAAGAACCTTATAAAGCATTTAAACATTCACTAGAAAGCTTATCTCGTGTACTCTTTGTATACCAAATATCTCCTTCAAAGCTTATATATTCTGTGACATATCAGTGAAAGAGTGAAGTCCAGTTTTTTAGTATACATATGTAGACAAGTAGTCTATTTTGGTCGGTTAAGTTTCCCGACCAAAACATATCCAAATTGCTTGATTTTTGTCTTGTTGGAAAGCTCTTGGCATGTACTTTCTGTGATGTCATGGACAAGGAAACCATCTGAAACCTTAGATTCCATGTGACTTTACATATCTCATGATTGGTTCAAAATTTGGAGAAATTAATGCTACCATTGCATCCGGAACGTGCCAAAAACCCAAGATTGATTGTCTATTTGCTAAATTTTGACACTCGGAGGTCTTATTTCCAATCGATGATATCATGATGACATCATAATAAGTGGCAGCAGAGAATAAAACAAGTCACAAGACTTTTCTTAAAAGAAAATGATAAAACAAGAAACTTTTAGTATGGTTGCTATCATTTAATGCATATGAATAATGAATCGTAAAAACTTTGACAACATAACGGTGTAAAAATGAAAATATGAAAAATTACACTAAGTACACGTCATGCACTTTTCGCAACAAAAAATGGTTTCGGCAGACACAATCTATCTACAAATCAACCAAATGGCACTACACACCCTTGTGTATTTCTTTGCGCTTGTGGCATGGTATTTTAATAAGAACACAATAAGTTCTTATGCTTCCCTCGCTAAACTTGCAAGAAAACTACTTACCTATACCTGCAAATAACACTTCATGCACCATACAAGATTAAACAACATCGTAACTACGCATAGACTAAAGATGCTATGCAAAAATGCATTTTCTATACGTGGCACGAATAAAAAAGAAAGCAATAATGCATGATAAGTGACCAAAAAGCTTATCTGAAGGTCCAAAAGTTGATATGTTGGTGGATGCAGGGGCTGAAGATGGTCCACACTCCTTCATTTTGGCTTTCCAAGAATCTCCCAATGGTAGTTGCATCAATAAAGTGCTCAAATGGGGGTTGATGATGACAAATAGCCATAATCAAAGCTCTAAAGAAGATAGAAACTGAATCCAAAATGTAGCTTATGACACTCTCTAGAAAGATCTCTTAGAGAGCAATCCATAGCAACAAGAATTTCTGAATTCGGATCTCAATTGACCAAGATATGGCCAAAAGAGTGAAGGTGGGTAGTGTAAAAAGCTATGATAGGCAAGCTTTAACTATGGAGAACAAGACCAAATAAAAAATTGCCTTTGTTGGACTCTTCCTTCTCCACAAACACGAGTGAGCATGGGTCTTTATCCCATATAGGCTATTGTGAAGCATTGAGAGCGGGCATATATAGAGCTTGTGCTTCGTAAGCTCTTTAACACAAGGAGGAAGGGTGTATAGAGAGCCTCCTCTCTCTCTCTCTCTCTCTCTCTCTCTCTCTCTCTCTCTCTCTCTCTCTCTCCCCTCTTCGAGCATGCGCATGGACGTGGACATCCGGGCAGCATGTGAGTGCACGGATGGGTCATGTCAATGTTATTTGAATGTGTGGCCATCTAGGGGAACTAAAGCTTCCTCAGGGGGGGTCACACTTCCTCCCTTTTGTTCCTTCTGCACACGGCTTTGCCTCACATGACGGCGGCTTTGCTCAGATGATGATGACGACCAATTTGAGGTGAAGAAGATCGTGCATAAAACAACAAATGCCCCGAAAAAAAATCACGTGCTCTTTTTGCCAAATCCCTTCTAAAAGTAGCTCTGATACCAAGTGTGAGCAAAGCTAAAAATAAGGCTTGTGAATGATGTGTGTGCAACTCTCCTCCCATCCTTTTATATCCTCTTGTATTCTAATAATAGCAATGATATGGAATGGTCTAGTGCCACCATGTGGCCATCATGCAACACTCATCCCCATTACTACTTAATACCTTAAGATATCTGCTGGAGTTAGACATCTGCGGAAGCACACAAACAACACAAGGAAGAAGAAGAAGCTTGGAACACAACACACAATACTGACTGTATTACCACTAGAATGTACAAAGATAAGTAGCTCGTTAGGGCAATAGGCTTATATACAAGCCGGGGGAAAAAACCTCTTAAAGTGGGAAAAAGGTGCCCAAGTGGTCCTAGAGTGTTCACACACATCACTACCTAAATGTATCAACAAATCCCCCCTGGGAGTGATGCAGTAAACAAGGGGTTGGCACTCATGTATAAGGACGTGCCAAGCTATGTGGAATCAATCCACAAAAGGAAGTAAGCCCAAAGCTTTGCTAAAAGCTTCAAACTTCTCCCTAGGAAGAGCCTTTCTAAAAAGGTATGCAACATTCTCTTGCATGGGCACCTATGCCAAGCTGATCTCCCCAATAGAGCACCTCTCCCTGACATGATGATAATGCACCTCAATCTGCTTAGTGCGAGCATGGAACATAGGGTTCCTTGCAACTTCCAACGCACTCTGACTATCAGTGAAGGTGGTGGTGGCAGAAGACTGATCAACACCCAAATCAACCATAAGGCGTCTGAGCTACACACACTCAACAGTCACTGTGAAAGTTGCCCTATACTCAGCCTCACAACTAGAATTGGCCATAGTAAGCTGCTTCTTGCTCAACCAAGATATACATGAGCTACCAAGCATGGAGCAAAAACCACTGATGGATACATGAGTGTCATAGGAACAAGCCCAATCACTGTCAGAAAAAGCATGCAAATCTGACGATAGTGATCCCCCCTTGGGATAAACAATCGAAGTAGTTGGGTACCACTCAAGTAGTGAAAGATGTGCTTAGCTGCCTGCCAATGCTTTGTGGAGAATGAGTTCTCCTATGTGCAATGGAAATGTGTAGTGAACCCTTGTATGTCGAGCACTTGGACATACAGCTGCACCTTAGATAGGTTGCTACTCTCAATAAAAAACTCAAATGGACTTGTGCCTCTAGTCAATCAAAGTAGATAAAGAGAGCTTTCTAACAAGCTATAAATAACTTAATTTGGACAAGCTTTGATTAGGAAACACAAGTGACAAAGATAAACTTCCTGTCCACACAAGTATGTTGAAGAGCTGAACTTCACTCTCAGACTGATAACTCTCTGAATATATATCCTTTGAGAAATATATTTGGTACAAAAAAAGTAGACACAAATAGCTTTCCAACAAGCTAAAAAACAAGTAATTTGGATGAGTTTGTTCAAGAAACTCAACTGACCAAAATAGACCACTTGCACACATAAGTACACTGTAAAACTGGACTTCACTCTCTGATAGATATCTCATAGAATATAAATCTTCTGAATGAGATATTTGGGAAGTGATGAGTTCCACGAGGAGCGGCCATGTTCTCTAGTTTGGGTTTCATTGGACTGTTCTTATGGAATTCACGAACCTTGAATTTTTCTCTTTGAAGATTTTCTATAAGTTCTCGGGTACAATCACTGATGTCATATGCTTTCCAATAAATAAGGCATTCCAATCTTCCTTGAGAGATCCTTGAATCTAATACATGCACGACCTAGAATTCTTCATGATCCTCAATCTTGATAGGTGGTGAAGGTCTGGGTGTCTTCCTTGGGTTCTTCATGCGGTAGATCCTTTGAGCTTCTAATGGAATGTTGTGTTGTTTCCAAGATCTTTGATGGAGAGCATTGACTAAGCACACCTGCTTGATTGAACATGAACTTCTCCTTATCCTTTACTTGCTTGATATCTTCATAACATGTATTCTCCATATCATTTGTAATTACTTTTTGGGCTTCAAAAATTCTTGATTTGGATTCTTGAGGAACAATGTCTTGATTATTCAACACATCTAGCTCTTGGAATTGGCTTTCTCTGAATAATTGATTCTCACATTGAACTGCCTGATTGATAACATCCTCCAAGGTATTTGCTTGAGGAATGGATAGCAAGAGATATTTGACTTCATGATTGAGGCCACTTCAAAATTGATTAACCATGTAGTCTTCTTGATATGTAGTTCCATGAAACAACATCTTGATATTCAAGGCATAGCTTGAAACTGATCGATCATCTTGTCGTAGCAATCTTTTCATCTCTTGGACATGTTCAATCATGTCCTTTATGGTAGATTGGATCTCCTTGCATATGGAATCCATGGTACCTAGTCTTGATGAAGGTAGTCTTGCCAAAATGTGAGGGGAGCACTAGATTGTGCTCTTCGACTACAATAGACAAGATTTCGGAAATACACTTCAGATTACAAGAATACCCACGTAGGGAAAATAGTTCAAGAATATGTAGCTGATACAAGAAGTCCCACAACCTGGGACTATTGGTATAGATAACTCAGCTAGAGATGATACAGGAGATCCCACAACTCGGGATCGTAAGTATGGAACAAGATCTCTCGATTACAAGAACTCCCTTCTGGGAGATGAACTAGATACAAGAAAGAACTTGACAAGATCTCGTACTAGGAGATTACAAGAGGACAAGATAGGATGTCCAAGAACTAGACTAGAACAAGGAACAAGACAAGAACAGGATTTGGAACTTGGAGATTACTTACTTGGCAGTCACGACTCCTTGAGCTCCCAAGACTGGTATTGGCAAGACTAAGAATGAATGTGGCCAACCCCTCCTTTTATAGGTGTTCAAAGGTGGTGCTATATGGCGGTTACAACTTGGAGATGGTGTTAGACTATGAGGATGGCCATAGGGGCATAGGCTCCCAGGGTAAGAGGTCCTCATGGAATAAGGCAAGCCAAACCTTCCACACATCTACTCCTGGCTCGATCAGTGCACAACCTTCTCAAGAGGTTAAGCAGATGCACATGATCGAGATAGTTTTAGGAGGTAAGAGGAAAGTGTCTGTTTTGGCTGAGAGGGTGTATAATAAGTCTATTCTTACCTCTCAAGAGAAAGAGGGGTTATGTTATCAGTGTCTAGGAAACCACTTGTGTCCTAAGAAAAAGAAAATAGAAGCCATCATAGTTATTAATCCCACTCACGTAGGGAGTGATGGAGATGAGGACTTTGTTGGAGTTAGACGTCTACGGAAGCACGCTGTCGTCGAGATTTTCTCTCCTCTCTCACTTGTGAAGGCCTACAAAAAACATATTTGGTGAAGGTAGCCAGAATTCCCCGAGAAGTCCAGGATGCATCAAGGATGTCAAAGGAAGGTCACATACAAAGTTTCAAAGAAATCAAGAAAGTCCATGGTAGCGGTCAAAGTTGGTCAAAGCTGGTCAAACTTGGGAAATTAGGGCAAAAATTTCATTGTCACCAAATTAGATGAAAATCCATATACTTGTAAAGATTGTCAAAGGCAGTCTATAGCCCAAATTTCAGCAGAAAATGGATTTGGTAGCACATTGATATGCTATGTTCATTTTGTAAAAATGTAATTTTTCTAGTTTGACCCTACAAATTCTTGTATAGAAATTTATGTTAGCCATATGGTTTGGCATGTATAAAGACCATATGTGGCTACATATTTGTATAAAGTTTCAAGGCTATCCAAGCTTCCTAGACACCTTAATGCCACCTTGCAAGCTTCCAAATGTAGTCAAACTTGTACAAGTTAGATTCAGATGGGAGTTTTTTTTGCATATTCCTAAAGGAGATCTTTGGAAACATAGTCCTACAATGTTTCATCTTCATCAAAGACTTTTTGGAGGGTCAAAGAGCACAAAGTCCAGTTTTCAAGCTCACCGCAATTTTCTAGAATAAGAAAATTGAAGGCTTGAATGTCTGCTACATGTCAAAATATGATTGAACCATGTTGTACGGTCAATATGAGCTCATATTCAAGGGTGGAGATGCACTAAAGCATAAAGGAAGGAGGATCCACGAATTTTTTCCATAAAAGAAGACCTTTTTTACAATCAAAGATCAATAATGCAGCATTTCTCCAAAAATAGTGGCTTATCTTATCCGAATTGATGTCAGCACTGATCCGACGGTCCAGATCATCCCCAGATCCAATGGTCGAGAATGAGGGCGCCTAAACTTCACTCCTTTACACTAGATTTGATAGAAAGAACAATTCCAAGCCATTGATTTGATTAATCAAATGGTTGTAATCGAAAGTAGTGATCCTAGAGTTGAGAGTTGATTTCTCTAGATCCAAGGGCCCAAATTTCATTAAAAAAACTATATAAACCCCCCTCCAAACTCCTAGAGCATCATTGTTAGGCATCCATAGGGCTCATGCTAGCTTATGGTTTCCTTGAGACGATCACCCTCGGTTGAGCGAGTGAGGATCCAAGGTGAGCTAGTATGAGTATAGAACCTAGTTTCAAATTTAAGTTAGAACTCCTATCTAGGATAGGCTCTTGAAACCAGCATCTCTATCTTGACTCACCCTCGGTGGAGCGTGTGAGTGAGTTAGAGCTGATTTTAATGAGTCTTAGACTTCTTTAGTTAGATGTTACGAGCCTAGACAGACATAGGGTCACTGGAGTGGAACTCACCTTCTTACGTGTGACATTCGGTTGAACTGTCATGGTTTGAGGGTCGGAACCACCTTTGATCAGTAGACTGCTTAGCATGACGTACCACGACGATATTTTACATGTAACTTAATTCAAATCCTTTTAATTCATGTCACTTGTCACTTGTCTCTTGTCTCCTCTCTCAGTCTCTTAAGTATTTTTACATGTCTTCTATTTCTTCTATGTGTGAGAAGGCTCCGCAGTATTGCGTTGAACCAGTGAGGATGTTTCTTTGAGCTTGTGAGTAAACTCTATCATCATAATTCACTTGCATGCATATAATCCATACATACCCATACATATTGATTAGTTTCTAAAAGTGTATAAGAAGCTCCAATATTGGACCGTTCTTCCTTTCGAAACTGGTTTATGTGTAAGGGTTCCATCTATTCTCGTCATGCATACATATCATCCAAAGAAGACTATGAATATGGATTGGAATTAGGAAGTGTTTAAGAAGCTCCTTCAATGGACCATTCTTCCTTCCAAATTTCATTCGTATGTATGGTTCTCTTTCATTCTTATCATTCATGTTCATAAATCTAACTTGCACTCCTACATTCCTATTCCCATAATCATCTCAACATCTCTCTCTTCTCCATACTCAACATTAATTTCACTTTCATGTCCTTAAAGCTTCCAACATTCATTAGCTTCATACACCCTGTGTGTGCCACGACCGGACCCGATCCACCCGGATTGCGATCACCTCCACATTTGAACCCGACGTGAAACGCTTCGTGGCATTTGCTTCTGATCTTGTTGGGAGGTTGTGATCCATATCCTTTGTTTCATATTTTTTATCCTCATCATTTCATCATCATCAGTCTTGAGTGTTGCACTGGATTTCTCACAATATCGTGCACATCTTCGTCATGAAGTAAACGCATTTGTGAGAGATCTAGAGCATCCTGCATCACTTGCTTATTCACATAAGATGGAGGAAGGATTCAAATCCCTTATTGTTGAGAAACAAGGCCAAAGAATAGTCTCTTCTATGTTGAGAGAGAAGGGAAAATTCAATGGCATCAACATTACAAGCTACTTGGATTTCTTTGAAGAGCAAGCTATGATTTTTGGTCTTCCCGAAGATCTTTTGATATCATTCTTTGAACGAATTATTGATAGCTCTATCATAAACCGTGTCACTCAATATGATACTCTTCCTTGGAGTGATTTTAGAAAGGAGATGCTCAAAGAATTCTATCTTGAAGATTATAGCCAACATAATCGGGATGGATTCTTACGATGGGTCAATTCACCAAAGCCTAGTAGCTCTATTACTCACTTACAAAATGAGTATATTAGACGCTATGAACAACTTCCTGATGAGGATAAGATAACCTTGGAACCTGATCTTGTGATCAATTTTCTTAAGCTTCTTGATCCTGAAACTCGTAGGGAAGTTGAATGACGATTAGAAGAACCGGATAAGCGCTATGGTCTTACTAACAATTGGCAAAAAGTGCGTAAAGTAGTAGAGGCTGTAGCCCATAGACATCAAAGACAATCCATGCTTTATGAGCAAACTAGTCTTCCTCAAGCTAGCCTTCCACAAATTAAGGAGCAATTTAGAGAACAATCCCATGCGATGAATTTTGACTCTACTCCTATTCCTCAAATGATGGAGCCTACTCAAGGTTTTAAAGTAGAGCCAAATAAAAGTGTAGTTGAACAATCTCAAGTGGAAATTCTCACTAAGCAAATGGAAAGTCTTATTGCTACACAATCCAATTTGGCCAAGACTATAGATGCTTTACAATCTAATTACACCAAAACTTTCCAAAATCAAATGAACCCAATGAATTTTCAAGAGCCTAATCCACATGTTATAGCTACCAAGCAAAATCCACAAGTAGCTCCTACTCAAGCATATCAAGTTCCTCCAATGCATAATCCTTCAATGCAAAATCCTCATCCTCATGTGCAAAATCCTCAAATGTATCAAAACCTGTACCCTCAAGCTTCTCAAATAGCTTTTCAAAATCCTCAAAATCAAAATTTTCAAAATCATCAACCGTATAATATGAAAGCTCCTCTTGCACCTCAAGTACCACATGTTGCTCCCCAATCTCCTCAAATACATCAATTGCATTTTCAAAATCCTAATTATCCTGTTCAAGCAATACCTTATCAATAAAATCCTCAATTTCAAAATTTCCCACCACAAGTTAATCAAAATCCTCAAAATCAAAATGGTTTTGTGCGTGGCCCTCGTAGGTGTCCTTGGTGTGATTCGTTAGAGCACTTTTTGAGAGATTGTGAATTATTGAAGGCTGCTAAGGAGCAACGACTAGTAATAGACATAGACAAGAAAATATGTGACTATCGATCTAGGCTACCTTTGCAAGGAAATTATGGTAAGGGAGGAATGAAAAAACATTATGAAAATATAACCATAATGGACGTAGGAACTAAAGGAGTGAAACTAGAAGCTCTTGATGAACAACAAGTAGAATCAAGTAAACCCACAAAGGAAGGTGATTTTTCCATAGAGGCTTTAGTAAGAGCACGGGATGAGATTAGGAGAATAACGGCTTGGGAGTCACCGATAGAAGATCAATCTCTTATTTCTCACATATCCAATGTAGAAGAAAAACGAAAAAGAGATGAAGCTGAGCCTAGTGAAAGAAGAGTAACACGAAAACAAACCTCAGAGGGAATAGAAACAATCATAGATCAGGGAGAAACATCACAATCCAAAGATAAAAAACAAGAAGCACAACCCAATGAACAAAAACAAGAGGAGAAACAAAAAGGGAAGAAGACAAAGCAAAGAAAAACAGAACCAAAGCCTTTGGATAAACAAGAACAATCAAAACAAACTCAAGACCAAACACGAGAACATGAACAAAAACAAGACCCTGAGCAAAAACAAAAGAAACCAAAGAGAAAACCTAAAGCCATCTTGATTTCAGAAATTGAGAGAAAAATAGATCCTATGGAGATTTTAGATGACATTTTGCTTAAGAGTCAAGTGACTATGTCTTTAGAACAAGTTTTCTCTATTGCAAAGCCTGTTTTTAAAGATAACTTTATCGGCCTAATTAAAAGGAAGAGGTTTCCACTTAATCTAGATACTGAGATGCAAGATTCTCTAGATCAAGATCAAGCTATGAATGAAGCCTTAAACTTTGATGAATCTGATGAAGAGGACTTTGATGATGATGAAGTAAATGTTAATGAAAATTTCTTAGGACCTATTCAACCTGACCATGAAAATCATGAAAACAATCCTGAAAGCCACTTTAAAAGAACATTTTGGTCTAGAGGTACATCAGAGATGCATGTTAAAATAGGAAATGATAAGAACACTATCACTGTAAATGCATTAGTAGATTCCGGCTCTGAAATCAATGTGATTTCAAGAGAAGTCTATGATAAGTTTCGATGGCCCATAGATAAAGATTGTGGATGGCGTATGAGAACTGCAGATAATGGTGTAGGTACCCTGTATGGAGCTTGTGCTAGTGTGCCCATATCCATAGGAGGAATCACAGAAGAGTTTCACTTTTTTATTCAAGATAATTGCTCCTATGAAGTTCTCTTAGGTCAACCCTTTATTTGTGAGAGTCGTATGGAAACTAAAGCCATGGATGATGGGTCTACCTATGCTAGATTTAAGTCTAAGGATGGAATGCAATCACTTCAAGTCATGACAGTAGGAGTGAACCATCCTAGGAATCGATTGTCAATTAAAAAGAAACCTATTGTTACTCAGGGTCATGAGCATGCTTGTAGTGATTGTGCACCTCGATTCATGTTTGGAGCTACATATGATCAAAATTTTGGATAGAATCCATTGTTGAGCGGGACAACAGTGGATATTGGTTTGACATCTCGCATCCAACCAACATGTACAATAGTTTGTCACTTTGTTTTCCACATTCTAAATTAGATTTTCTTCACAAGAGTCAATTGTCCAAGTCTTTTATCAAAAAGACCCAAAAAAATTATAAAAACAAGAAAATCATGGAACATGATGAGAACATTGAGCATGTGATTGAAACATCTCATTGTTTCTCTACTCTTGAGGAGTTAGAGTTATGTCTTCAACAAAATTCTAATTCCCATATTATTCTTCTTTCTTCCCTTGATGAGTATGCTCTAATCCAAGAGTATGCTCTCAATGTTGACAAGTGCTCAAAATTTAACCAAACACATGATGCCTTAGTTGAAACAAAGTACAAAACTGTAGACAAAAAAATCAAACCCATAGCTCAACCATTACCTCAAGGAAGTAATGAAAAAATTATTGATGTGAAAAATGATCCAATTCTTCGGGATAAGAAAAACATAGGACATACATTCACGGATGAGACAATCAAACAGGTCAAAATTGTTAGAGATGATGACTTTCTTTTGCCAGCAGAGAGAGATAAATTTGAGAGAGTCATACGTAGCCATGGAAAAGCCTTTACTATGTATCTTCATGAGATTGGTTGTGTAGATCCTAAGCTAGTTGCACCCATGATAATCTTTACTATTCCACATATTCCATGGAATCTTCGTCCTATACCTGTTCCAAAGGCTCACTTACCTGAGCTAATGAAACTACTTAAGGAGAAGATAAACATGAGAATTTTAGAGCCATCTTTTGCACCTTACTCAAACAGATGGTTCACTGTGCCCAAAAAGAATGGGAAACTACATTTTATTCAAGATCTCCAACCCGTCAATAAAGTCACCATAAGGAATGTAGGAACAGGACCCATTGTAGATGAGTTTGCTGAATCATTTTCAGGACATTCTATCTATTCAATGGGTGATTTATGTTCTGGATATGACCAATTCCAGTTAGCAATTGATAGTCGTGACATAACCACAATGAAAACTCCTTTAGGCTTAGTGCGAATGTGTACTTTACCTCAAGGAGCGACTAATTCTGTGGCTCATATGATGAGTGCTATGAATATGGTCTTACATGATTTTATCCCTCATATAACTATGCCATTCATTGATGATATTCCAATTAAAGGGAGTGAGGAACGTGTAAAGGACATTACTTTAGATTCATCTGGATGTCGTAAATTTGTTCTTGACCATATCTCTGATTATGAAAGAATATTTCAACGATTTGAAGAGGTAGGTCTCACATTTTCCATAGAGAAATCTGTTTTTGGTGTCAACGAGGTGCTTATTGTTGGACATTTATGTGGCCATTATGGTCGAAAGCCATACCCACAAAAAGTTGATGCCATTAGCAAGATTTCTGAAACATGTAACAACGTGAGTGAGGTACGTAGATTTCTTGGTGCTTGTATCTTTTATGTTATTTGGATCCCACACTTTGCTCATGTTGCTGATTGTCTTTATGACTTGTTGAGGAAGAAACGAAAATTTATTTGGAATGACAAACACACTCAAGCTATGCGTAAATTGAAGAAATTATTGCTTGAAGCTCCCATCCTTAAGCGTGTAGACTATTCTGCTAACAAACCTATTATATTGACTGTTGATACTAGTCCTATTGGTATAGGTTGGGTCATAAGTCAAGACGATAGTGAAGGGAATAGATATGCAATTAGGTTTGGTGCCAAAATTCTACATGAAAAACAACGAAAATATCCACAGATCAAACGAGAACTATGGGGTATGGTAACAGCTTTGAAAATAGACAAAGAATATTTCATTGGTGCAAATGTCAAAGTTGAGACTGATTGTTTGCCTCTCATTGGAATGATAGCCAATTGTTCATCTCCTGATATAGCCATGCTTAGATGGATCTCATATATTAAGTTCATAAATCCTGAGTTAGTTCATATTTCAGGTAAGTCAAACTCAGTTGCTGATATGTTATCGAGAGCTAGATTTGATGATGATCTTGAAAGTGATCTAATAAAAAATGTGAACTTAATTGACTATGTTCCACATATATATGAGTATGAGCAATTTCATGAGTCTGAGTACGAAGATGAATGGAGAGACATAGGAAAGTATCTCAGTACACTACAACCATTACCTAGCTGGACTACGAATAGATTCCGTAACATTAGGAAACGAGCTTATAACTTTTTCCTATGTAATGGTTATCTTTGGAGACATGCTAAGGGTAAGGTTAAGAATCCACAACGAGTCCTAGGAAAGAGAGGTCTTCAATTGCAAGTAATGAAGGAAATGCATGAGACATTATGGGCAGGTCATAAAGGATTTTTTGGAACATATGAAAAAAATTAGAAGTACCTATTATTGGCCTAGGATGTATGTTGACATTAGTAGCTATGTTTCTACATGTTCTACTTGTCAACTTCATTCATCAGTCAAACATAGAGATCCATTGCATCCTACGTATCCACCTTGTAAATACTACAAGTGGGTAGTAGATCTTGTAACTATGCCTAAAGGTATCGACAAAATGCGTTACATTGTACTTGCAAGAGAAGACTTAACTAATCATGTAGAGGGACGTGCACTACGACCTAAGACCACTTACAATGTTTGCAAATTCTTGCTTGAAGATGTCATAAGTCGCTTTGGGTACATAGAGAAAGTAGTTGCCGATCGTGGAGAGTTAAATGCGAGAGAAGCTAAAGAGTTCTTTGAGAGTCACGGTATTCGTTTGTCTCTCACTACTGCATATAACCTAGAGGCCAATGGTAAAATAGAGAGAGGGCATCCACCTATTGTGAAAGCCATATCTAAAGCATGTAATGGTGACATCAAACAATGGCCTAAATTCTTACCTTTTGCACTTTGGGCAGATAGAATGACATGCACACGTACTACTGGATATATGCCTGCTGAACTCATGTACTGTCAAAAACCATTGTTTCCAATTCAGTCTCATATTTCTGCATGGTCAAATTTGACTTGGTCTGAAAACATGTCTATTTATGATTTTTTGAATTTGCGTATTAAACAGTTAGAACAAGGAAAATTAAGACTTGATGATGCTGTTGAAAAATTAAGAGAATCTAGAATGAAGAACAAGCATTATTTTGATAAAACTCATCGATTGCGTCCTAAGCCAATTGAAGTAGGAGATTGGGTGCTCATTTATGATAGTACATTCGACTCTCAATATGATGCACGCAAAAAGCTCACTCAATGGTGGTTTGGGCCATACAGAGTATCAAAAGTCAACAACAATGGTATGTATGCTCTTTGTGAATTAAATGGTGTTGCACTAAAAGCTTTGATTGCAGGTAAAAGGATAAAGCTATTCAAGAAACGTGATAATGACGAGTACATTTTGGATGAGGACATTGAATAAGATGACAACAATGAGGCCGATTCATAAACAGGAGTATCCATGTTATAAAAATTAAAAAAAAGGAAATATATATATATATATATATATATATATATATATATATATATATATATCATTTCAAGTTCATGTTGCTTTGTTTTTTTTCAAGTTCATTCTATTTTTTTTTTCCATGCTTGTTTTATGCATGTTTTTTTCAGTCTTTGCATTGCATTGCATATCCACATCACTTGAGTCAAAAAAGGCAAATGATGATTTCTCTACTTGTGTAAAATTGTATCTTAAGTAGTAATTTATCTACTAAGAAATTGATTATAATCTAGGATTGTGGAAAGATAGGGCATGTAGATTTGGAGGTTTATTCTGGTGACATGACTTTCATATATAAACATGCATATATCCTGTATCGAAAGCATAATTGTTGAAATCCTAGCTCCTGCCATCGCATGTTTCTACATCCTTAGTCCATCTCACAGCACTTGTATCGGAGTTTAAACGACTGTTCTCCATCATCAAAAATGGTTGTACCTTGTATCGGGGTTTAATTTTTCCCCGTCATCAAAAAAAAAAAAAAAGTTGCTACATGTTACCAAGAAGTTTACACTTTCTTCCACCCCAAAAAAAGTGATCGTAACCATAAAGTTGCCGAATCATCATCATCATCAAAAAAAAAAAAGAAAAAAAAAAGAGAAAGCCAAAGGAGGATAAAAGAGGCATAGTAGAATAAATCACGGGCTATATAGGCAGATTTATGCATTAGTGGAGTTTAGTTAGATTTCCTTGCATGTTATTAGAGAAAGAGTATATTCATATTTATGTAGGAAAGGAGTTGATCTAAAATAAGCTAAAGATGAAAGATGTCTCTTGAAAATCCTAAATCTTTGTTTATAATCATATTTAAGGTAGATTGCTTTATGAAAAAGGTACAAAATTTTCTTCAAGATGAGAGGAACTGATGCTTAAAACGACTCAATACATCCACGTCCACTTCATATTGATGCTTCTTTTTTTTCTTTCTTGTTGCCAATGTTGCTTGTTCACTTGCATATATGTTGCCTATTTGTTCATGCATATTCATGTTGCCTGTTTCAATTCTTTCTTTCATGCAAATTTTGCTTCATGTCACGTTACCTACTGATTCATGCATATAATCAATTTTCCTTCCATGTTTTTTATGTTGCCTATAAAAGAATTTGATGCCTGGAACATTTTGTTTTTCACAGATGCTAGAGTGGCGCTTCCGGAGGAATCGCAGGTTTAGTGGGGGCGAATGTCGTCGAGATTTTCTCTCCTCTCTCACTTGTGAAGGCCTACAAAAAACATATTTGGTGAAGGTAGCCAGAATTCCCCGAGAAGTCTAGGATGCATCAAGGATGTCAAAGGAAGGTCACATACAAAGTTTCAAAGAAATCAAGAAAGTCCATGGTAGCGGTCAAAGTTGGTCAAAGCTGGTCAAACTTGGGAAATTAGGGCAAAAATTTCATTGTCACCAAATTAGATGAAAATCCATATACTTGTAAAGATTGTCAAAGGCAGTCTATAGCCCAAATTTCAGCAGAAAATGGATTTGGTAGCACATTGATATGCTATGTTCATTTTGTAAAAATGTAATTTTTCTAGTTTGACCCTACAAATTCTTGTATAGAAATTTATGTTAGCCATATGGTTTGGCATGTATAAAGACCATATGTGGCTACATATTTGTATAAAGTTTCAAGGCTATCCAAGCTTCCTAGACACCTTAATGCCACCTTGCAAGCTTCCAAATGTAGTCAAACTTGTACAAGTTAGATTCAGATGGGAGTTTTTTTTGCATATTCCTAAAGGAGATCTTTGGAAACATAGTCCTACAATGTTTCATCTTCATCAAAGACTTTTTGGAGGGTCAAAGAGCACAAAGTCCAGTTTTCAAGCTCACCGCAATTTTCTAGAATAAGAAAATTGAAGGCTTGAATGTCTGCTACATGTCAAAATATGATTGAACCATGTTGTACGGTCAAGATGAGCTCATATTCAAGGGTGGAGATGCACTAAAGCATAAAGGAAGGAGGATCCACGAATTTTTTCCATAAAAGAAGACCTTTTTTACAATCAAAGATCAATAATGCAGCATTTCTCCAAAAACTTATCTTATCCGAATTGATGTCAGCACTGATCCGACGGTCCAGATCATCCCTAGATCTAATGGTCGAGAATGAGGGCGCCTAAATTTCACTCCTTTACACTAGATTTGATAGAAAGAACAATTCCAAGCCATTGATTTGATTAATCAAATGGTTGTAATCGAAAGTAGTGATCCTAGAGTTGAGAGTTGATTTCTCTAGATCCAAGGGCCCAAATTCATTAAAAAAACTATATAAACCCCCCTCCAAACTCCTAGAGCATCATTGTTAGGCATCCATAGGGCTCATGCTAGCTTACGGTTTCCTTGAGACGATCACCCTCGGTTGAGCGAGTGAGGATCCAAGGTGAGCTAGTATGAGTATAGAACCTAGTTTCAAATTTAAGTTAGAACTCCTATCTAGGATAGGCTCTTGAAACCAGCATCTCTATCTTGACTCACCCTCGGTGGAGCGTGTGAGTGAGTTAGAGCTGATTTTAATGAGTCTTAGACTTCTTTAGTTAGATGTTACGAGCCTAGACAGACATAGGGTCACTGGAGTGGAACTCACCTTCTTACGTGTGACATTCGGTTGAACTGTCATGGTTTGAGGGTCGGAACCACCTTTGATCAGTAGACTGCTTAGCATGACGTACCACGACGATATTTTACATGTAACTTAATTCAAATTCTTTTAATTCATGTCACTTGTCTCTTGTCTCCTCTCTCAGTCTCTTAAGTATTTTTACATGTCTTCTATTTCTTCTATGTGTGAGAAGGCTCCGCAGTATTGCGTTGAACCAGTGAGGATGTTTCTTTGAACTTGTGAGTAAACTCTATCATCATAATTCACTTGCATGCATATAATCCATACATACCCATACATATTGATTAGTTTCTGAAAGTGTATAAGAAGCTCCAATATTGGACCGTTCTTCCTTTCGAAACTGGTTTATGTGTAAGAGTTCCATCTATTCTCGTCATGCATACATATCATCCAAAGAAGACTATGAATATGGATTTGAATTAGGAAGTGTTTAAGAAGCTCCTTCAATGGACCATTCTTCCTTCCAAATTTCATTCGTATGTATCGTTCTCTTTCATTCTTATCATTCATGTTCATAAATCTAACTTGCACTCCTACATTCCTATTCCCATAATCATTTCAACATCTCTCTCTTCTCCATACTCAACATTAATTTCACTTTCATGTCCTTAAAGCTTCCAACATTCATTAGCTTCATACACCCTGTGTGTGCCACGACCGGACCCGATCCACCCGGATTGCGATCACCTCCACAACGCGAACAACACAAGGAAGAAGAAGAAGCTTGGAGCAAAACACACAAGACTGAATGTATTACTAGAGAATGTACAAAGATAAGTAGCCCACTAGGGCAATAGGCGTATATACAAGCCGGGCGAAAAAACCTCCTAAAGAGGGAAAAAAGTGCCCCGACGGTCCTAGTGTGTTCACACACATCACTACCTAAATATATCAACAAATCCCCCCTGGGAGTGATGCGGTGAACAAGGAGCTGGCACTCATGTATAAGGAAGTGCCAAGCTATGTGGAAATCACTCCACAAAAGGAAGTAAGCCCAAAGCTTTGCGAAAAGCTTCAAACTTCTCCCTAGGCAGAGCCTTCGTGAAAAGGTCTGCTATGTTCTCCTGTGTGGGCACATATGCCAAGTTGATCTCCCCAGCAGAGAACCTCTCCCTGACATAGTGATAATGCACCTCAATGTGCTTAGTGCGAGCATGGAACACAAGGTTCCTCGCAACTGCCAATGCGCTTTGACTGTCAGTGAAGATGGTGGTGGCAGAAGACTGGCCAACACCCAAATCAGCCATAAGGCGTCTGAGCCACACACACTCAACAGTCGCTGTGAAAGCTGCCCTATACTCAGCCTCACAACTAGAAGTGGCCACAGTAGGTTGCTTCTTGCTCAACCAAGATATACATGAGCTACCAAGCATGAAGCAAAAGCCACTGGTGGACACTTGGGATAAAACAACCCAAGTAGCCGAGTACCACTCAAGTAGCGAAAGATGTGCTTAACCGCCTTCCAATGCATGACTCTTGTGCAATGCATAAACCTGCTCATCTGTGAGACAACAAACTAAATATCTGGCCGAGTAATGCATAAGTAAATCAAGCATCCAATAGCCTGCTAATAGAGAACGGCATCAAATGCATCTCCAGCATCATGAAGACTCAATCGTAAACCTGTCTCCATAGGAGTGGCAATAGGCTTACAATCTTCAAGGCCAAAATGCTGCAATAATGTGTCAATATATTTCGTTTGACACAAAGCCATTCCACCATCAACTTGCATAAACTGAATGCCCAAATAGTGATGCAAATGCCCCAAATCAGACATCTCAAATGAGGCATGCAAATTAGCCTTGAAATCAGCAATATGCTTCTCAATAGGACCAGTGAGCAGCATGTCGTCAACATAGACAACAATGATCAGAAGCACATCATTAGCACGCTTAACATATAAGGTGCTTTCAGTTGGACTGTTCTCAAAACCATGTGCAACCAGATAGGCATGTATTTTCTCATACCAAGCACGTGGTGCTTGCTTTAAACCATATAATGCCTTCTTTAACCTGCACACCTGGTTTTCATGTCCTTTTTGCACAAAGCCACGGGGCTGAAAAACATACACTTCTTCATGCAAGTCACCATTCAGAAATGCTGTTTTAATGTCCAACTGATGTACATTCCAACCATGATGGGCGGCAAGTGCACAAATGCTCTGAATAGTAGTCATACGGCATGTAGGTGCAAAGGTCTCATCAAAATCAATGCCTCTTTCCTGTGCATAACCCTTGCAACAAGCCTAGCCTTATACATGTCAACTGTACCATCAGGTTTACGCTTCAGCTTGTATACCCACTTAGTGCCAATGGCCTTCTTGCCAGGAGGCAAGTCACATAAAGACCATGTACCATTCCTCATTATAGCATCATATTCAGATTGCATAGAAGCCATCCAATTTTCTAAATTTTGCGCTTCATCAAAAGAAACAGGCTCATTCTCATCACAGAGACTAGACGTAGCCATAGCATACCAATCCGATGCAAAGGAGGCACTATGAGAGCCTGAACGAGTACGATATGACAAAGGTGCATCTAGTTTGCTGTCACGCAAAGTCTGCACCATCCATTTTGGCATAGTTTTTGCCTGCTCAATATCAGCACTCTCATCAACAAGTGCATCATGTAAATCTGCATCAGAAATGGAATGATCTACATCATCATATGAAACCTGCAAAGGCTGAGAAGTTGCCTCATTAGGACCAGCACTAGACTGTCCACCTGTAAAAAGAGGCATCAAAGTATCATACATGTCTTTGGAACTAACAGATGTCTCCTTAGTACATGAAAGCAATGGCTGAATAGCATCTTCCACAAAGACAACATCACGGCTAACCAGAATGCATTTAGTCTGTGGATGATACAAACGATAGCCTTTACTTTCATAACTGTACCCAACAAAAATACATTTTTTTGCCTTATCATCCAATTTTCTGTTATGTTGTTCAGGCACTAGTGCATATGCTAAACAATCAAAAACACGCAGATGAGCAACAGATGGCTTGCGGTCATGCCAAGCCTCATATGGAGTGATAGACTGCAGCGCTTTAGTGGGACACCTGTTCAGTACATATGCTGTACACATGACAGCCTCAAGCCAGAGACTATGTGGTAAAGCCTGACTTTTGACCATGCACCTCGCCATCTCCATGAGTGACCTATTCTTTCTTTCAGCAACTCTATTCTGTTGAGGTGTATAAGGCACTGTACACTGGTGTTTTATCCCACGTTCATCCAGAAATGCATTAAAATCAGAAGACATATATCCCCCCCCCCCCGATCAGAACGGAGGGTGCCCATTTTACATCCTGACAGATTTTCAGCCAAAACCAAAAACTATTTGAAGCACAAAAACACTTCGGACTTTGCCTTCAATGGATATACACACGCATGCCTGGAAAAATCATCAATGAAAGTCACGAAGTAAAGATAGTTTCCAAAAGAAGGTGTTTGCATAGGACCACAGACATCACTGTGTACAAGCTGCAATTTCTCCGTAGCCCGAACTGAACCATCTTTTGGAAAGGAGGAACGCTTCATTTTGCCCAAAATACAGCCTTCACATACATGTTTTCTAGGTGCCTCAAGCTTGGGCAAAGAGGACACCATTTCATATTTCTGTAGGCATAGCAAACTAGCAAAATTCAGATGACCAAAGCGTGCATGCCGAAGCTTTGCATCTGACATAGCTTGAGAATCATTTACTGCACATGCCAAATCATTTTCAGATCTTTCATAGTCTATGAGCTTATACAACCCACGACATAAAATGCCAGAAGCAATAATAATATCGCCATTTGACAGATCATGAACTCTACATCTGTCATCAACAAATTTCACAACCAAGCCAATCTTAGCTAATGCGGAAACTGATAACAGATTCTTCTTGATCCCTGGCACAAATAAAGCATCTGACAAAGTGAAAGAACTACCATCAGCAGTAGTCAAAATGATCTTACCAACTCCCATAACAGGATAAGAGGAGTTGCTGGCGCATGTAACAATATTCCCTGTAGGGGCAGGCTCGAGTGAAGAGAAGAAACTGCGCTGCGAGGTAATATGTTTGGTCACCCCACTGCCAAAGTACCAAACATCTGAGTCTACTGACTAGCCAAGAAGGCTTGATCTGCAACACGCATAATGGACCTGTTTTGCCTGGACTGATCTTCCTGCAATAGACAGAGACTAAGTCCTCAAATGACAAGGCATTTGGATTGCCTTTCATCATCAACCGAAGAGTAGAAGCAAAACTCTGATATGAATCAGGAAGACCATTCAGAACGGTCTGCACAAGTGAGCTATCTGGTATAACCTCATCAGCAGAAATCAACTGTTCCTTCAAGTCTTTGATCTTTGTTAGGAAACTGTCCATAGAATCACCTTCAGTCATGTGCTCACTCTCCAACTGTTTTCGAAGGTAAGCAACACGAGCCTCATTCCTAGCTTGGTATAATGTGGTAAGTGTATCCCAAGCATCCTTAGCTGTTCTGCAAGATCGAATATGAGGAATAATGGAATGTTTGACAGACAAAGCTATCAATAAATGTGTCTAGGCATCTTTGCCATCCCAACAAATCTGCTCTGTAGTAGGTGCAACAGAAACAGAAGCACGAACAGGAATCTGCACAATATCATCTTCGACACCATCTTCATTAGCTCCAGCACCTGTATTCGTAGTACCTGTTGTTACAGGTGTAACAGGACGTCTTTCAACACCCTTCACAATGTTCCACAGTCCTTTTGCAACCAATACATGTTGCATCATATAAGCCCATAATGGGTAGTTGGTCCCATCCAACTTATCCTCAACAACCAGAATACGGAATACATCACTGCTTTCAACCATGGCTGGTGACTAAAATACCTTGATGCAAAAAATTGAATGTATCTCAAAAAGTTGAACGGAACTGCCCAAACGAGTTCTTCTAAACCTGTAGCAGACTTCGAGACGCTTATAATGGCGAACAGAAACAGGTATATATCTTTGGCACAAAAAGACAAAATAGCCTGCACAAGCACTGTGATAGTGCGTTCAGAGGCCGAAACGAGCTCATATCACAATTTCGGCACCACAGAGCGAAGCGGTTTTGATCTCGAGAACACCCTGAGTATGCTCACCAAAATTCATACGATTCTGAGACTGCAAACGGAGGAGTGTCGACGGTGCCCTAGATGAAGCAACGACCTGCTCTGATACCAATTGTTGGAGTTAGACATCTGCGGAAGCACGCGAACAGCACAAGGAAGAAGAAGAAGCTTGGAGCACAACACACAAGACTGAATGTATTACTAGAGAATGTACAAAGATAAGTATCCCATTAGGGCAATAGGCATATATACAAGCCGAGGGAAAAAACCTCCTAAAGAGGGAAAAAAGTGCCCTGGCGGTCCTAGTGTGTTCACACACATCACTACCTAAATATATCAACAGACTTTGGAGATTCCCCATCCCAGATATCATCTCCCATAGTGGCCATGACGATCATCAAGAAGGTCCCTATTATGCAAGATGTTGTTTTTGCCAGTGGCACACAAGGATATTTTTGTGCTTTTGTTAGTGGCACAAAAAGGATATTAGTTCCTAGATATAGAACTCATTGTCATGAGGGGAGTCATGGCAGGATAGCCTATCAAGGTACTCTTTAACACTAGGTCAACACATAATGTGATTAGTTTCGGACTAGTCAAGAGCCCTACATCTAGAGACTGTGTAGTTAGAGTATGCTTACATAGTAGAATTAGCCGATTGGAAAGGAACTAAGACATGGGATCGATGAGTTTTTTATTTGCCCATTCAGATCTAGTCCTATGAGGACAAACTAGATTTCAAGATAGCTAGACTGACACATTTCAATGTAGTCCTAAGTAAGAATTGGCATGCTAGGAAAGAACCAGTCATTGACTTTGCTTCACATGTGTACTAGTTTGAGCATGAGGGGAGGCAACTACTGATCTGTGGAGAGCCATATCTCCAAGAGGCACAATTGGTAACCGCTACCAAGTTGCTCAAGATTGATTGTAAGTATATTTATTTTCTTTATTTTGTGTATTCGTTGTGTATTATGATGGATTCATGTAGTCATGGAAACTCTAGTTGGAATGTGTAAGAACTTCTAGAGAAAGTAAGATTAGAATTCCAAGAGTTATTCTTAAAAGAATTACCTTCAAGTTTGCCTCCTTGCAGGAACATTGAGCATAGAATCGAATTGGTATTAAGAGCGATTCCCCCCGCTTGGCCACCATTTCAAATGAGTTTCTAGGAGGAGAATGAAGTCCACAAGGTTGTGGACGAGTACCTAAAGAAAGGGCTGATTAGGCCTAGCTATTCACCCTTTGCAACACCGGTTCTTCTCGTGAAGAAGAAAGACAGATCTTATAGGATTTGTGTCCACTATCGAGCACTCAATAAGATTACTATCAGGCACAAATATCCCATGCCCATGATAGACGATCTTTTAGATGCTATAGCTAGAGCCGTTGAATTTAACAAAATAGATTTAAAGAGTGGCTACCATCATATTAGGGTAAAAGATCATGATGTACATAAAACAACTTTAGGAAATGTTTTGGGCATTATTAGTATTTGGTCATGCCATTTGGTTTGACTAATGCACCAACTACATTTATGATGTTAATGAATGACATTTTGTGACCATTCATTGGAAAGCGTGTTGTGGATTTTATTGATGATCTGTTAGTGTATAGTAGGACTATGCATGAGCATGAGAATCATATAAGATTAGTATTGAATGTATTAAAAGAGAATCAATTGTATGTAAATCTGGAGAAAACTCACTTGTTTCTTCCGAGGATAGAGTATCTTGGGCATGTGGTCTCGACCAATTAGGTTCATATCGATCCCAATGTTGATATATTTAGGTAGTGATGTGTGTGAACACACTAGGACTATCGGGGCACGTTTTTCCCTCTATAGGAGGTTCCCCCCGATTTGTATATACACCTATTGCCCTAACATGTTACTTATCTTTGTACATTCTAGTGGTAATACATTCAGTATTATGTGTTGTGCTCCAAGCTTCTTCTTCTTCCTTGTGCTGCTCACGTGCTTCCGCAGAGCTCGAACTCATACAATTGGTATCAGAGTAGGTCACTACTTCATCTAGGGCATCATCGACACCTCCGATCACAATATCAAAATCACACAAAATTTGGTGAGCATACTCAGTGTCATTAATGGCTTCGCTCTCTGTGCCGAAATCACGATATGAGCTCGTTTCAGCCTCCAAACGCACTATCAAGGTGCTTGTACATGCTATTTCGTCTTTTTGTGCCAAACATATATACAGGTTTTGGTTTACTAGTATAAGCATCTCAAAGTCTGCTACAGGTTTAGCCAAACTCAACAAGGTAGTTTTGCTCAACTTTTTGAGATATAGTCAATTTTTTACATCAGGGTATTTTAGTTAGTGGCCATGGCTGAAAGCAGTGATGTATTCCGTAGGTTGGCTGTTGAGGATAAGTTGGACCGTACCAATTACCCATTGCGGGCTTATATGGTGCATCATGTATTGGTTGCAAAAGGACTATGGAATATTGTGCAGGGTGTTGAAAACATCCTATTATACTTGCAAGCAGTCATTGAAGGTGATGTAGATGGCATTAAAGATGACGATATTCTTCATGTTCTTGTTCGTGCTTCGGTTCCTATTGCACCTACTATAGAGCAAATTTGTTGGGATGGCAGAGATGCTCAGGCACATGCATTGATAGCCTTGTCTGTCAAGCATGCCATTATTCCTCACATTCACTCTTGCAAAACACCTAAGGATGTCTGGGATACACTTACCACTTTATACCAGGCAAGGAATGAGGCTCATGTTGCTTACCTCCGAAAACAGTTGGAGAGTGAGTACATGAATGAAGGTGATTCCATGGACAGTTTTCTAACAAAGATCAAAGATTTGAAGGAACAGTTGATTTCTGCTCATGAAGTCTTACTTGACATTTCACTTGTGTAGACTATTCTAAATGGTCTTCTTGATTTATATCACAGTTTTGCTTCCACTCTTTGTTTGATGATGAAAGGCAATCTAAATGCCTCAGCATTTGAGGAGTTAGTCTCTATTCTATTGCAGGAAGATTAGTCTAGGTAGAACAGGTCCATTATGCATGTTGTTGCAGATCAAGCTTTCCTAGCTAGTCACAAGTAAAGTCCAAAGTGTTTATCTGCTTCAAACAGTTTTTGGGTTTGGCTGAAAATATGTCAGCATGTGAAATGGCCACCCTCTGTTGTCATCGATGGGGGGAATATATGTCTTCTAACCTTAATGCATTTTTGGTTGAATGTGGGATAAACCATCAGTGTACATTGATGTATATACCTCAACAAAATGGAGTTTCTGAACGAAAGAACAGGTCACACATGGAGATGGTGAGGTGTACGGTCAAGAGTTAGCCTTTACCACATAGTTTCTGGCTTGAGGTTGTCATGTGTGTAGCATATGTACTTAAGAGGTGTCCCACTAAAGCATTGTATTCTATCACTCCATATGAGGATTGGCATGGTCGCAAGCCATCAGTTGCTCACCTGTGCGTTTTTGGCTGTCTAGCATATGCATTGATGCCTAAACAACAAAACAAGAAATTGGATGATAAAGTAATGAAATGTATTTTTGTTGGGTACAGTTCTGAAAGCAAAGACTATCGTATATATCATCTACAGACTAAATGAATTTTGGTTAGCCATGTTGTTGTTTTTGTGGAAGATGTTATTCAACCACTACTTTCATGTACTAAGGAGACATTTGTTAGCTCCAAAGACATGTATGATACTTTGCTGCCTCTTTTTACAGGTGGACACTCTAGCGCTGGTCCTAATGAGGCAACTTCTCAGCCTTTACAAGTTTCATGTGATGATGTAGATCATTCCATTTCTGATGCAGATTTGCATGATGCACATGTTGATGAGAGAGGTAATATTGAGGAGGCAGAAACTATGCCAAAATGGCTGGTGCAGACTGCATGATAGCAAATTAGATGCACCTCTATCATATCATACTTGTTCAGGCTCTCATAGTGCCTATGTTGCATCAGATTGGTATGCTATGGCTGCCTCTAGTCTCTATGATGAGAATGAGCCTGTTTCTTTGATGAAGCACAAAATGCAAAAAATTGGATGGCTCCCATGCAATCTGAATATGATGCTATAATGAAAAATGGTACATGTTCTTCATGTGACTTGCCTCCTGGCAAGAAGATCATTGGCACTAAGTGGGTATACAAGCTTAAGCATAAGCCTGATGGGACAGTTGACAGGTATAAAGCTAGGCTTCTTGCAAAATGGTTATGCTAAGGAAAGAGGCATTGATTATGATGAGACCTTTGCTCCTACTTGCCGAATGACTATTGTTTGTAGCATTTATGCACTTACAGCTCCTCATGGCTTGAATGTATATCAGTTGGACATTGAAACTCCATTTCTGAATGGTGATTTGCATGAAGAAGTGTATGTTTTTCAGCCCTGCGGCTTTGTGCAAAAAGGGCATAACAACTAGGTGTGGAGGTTAAAGAAGGCACTATATGGTTTAAAGCAAGTACCAAGTGCTTGATATGGAAAGATACATGCCTATCTGATTGCACATGGTTTTAAGAAAATTCCAACTAAAAGCAGCTTATATGTTAACCGTGCTAATGATGTGCTTCTGATCATTGTTGTGTATGTTGATGACATGTTGCTCATTAGTCCTCATGAGAAGCATATTGTTGATTTTAAGGCTGATATTCATGCCTCATTTGAGATGTCAGATTTGGGGCATTTGCATCATTATTTGGGCATCCAGTTTATGCAAGTTGATGGCAGAATAGCTCTGTGTCAAACGAAATATATTGACACATTATTGTAGTGTTTTGGCCTTGAAGACTGCAAACGTATTGCCATTCCTATGGAGATAGGTTTATGATTGAGTCGTTATGATGCTGAAGATGCATTTGATGATATTCTCTATCAATAGGCTATTGGATGCTTGATTTACTTATGCATTACTTGGCCAAATATTAAGTTTGTTGTCTCACAGATGAGCAGGTTTATGCATTGCCCAAGTGTGAAGCATTGGCAAGCAATTAAGCACATCTTTCGCTACTTGAGTGGTACCCGGCTATTTGGATTGTTTTATCCCAAGGGAGGATCACTACTTCCAGATTTAGATGCTTTTTTTTACTATGGCTGGGTTGGTTGCTATGATACTCATGTGTACTATAGTGGTTTTTGCTTCACGCGTAGTAGCTCATGCATATCTTGGTTGAGCAAGAAGTAGCCTATTGTGGCCACTCCAATTGTGAGGCTGAGTATAGGGAAGCTTTCACAACGACTCTTGAGTGTGTGGCTCAGACTCCTTATGGCTGATTTGGGTGTTGGTCAGTCTTCTACCACCACCATCTTCACTAACAGTGAGAGTGCATTGGCAGTTGCCAAGAACCCTATGTTCCATGCTCGCACTAAGCACATTGAGGTGCATTGTCATTATGTCAAGGAGAGGTTCTCTACTAGAGAGATCAGCTTGGCATATGTGCCCATGCAGGAGAACATTGCAGATCTTTTCATGAAGGCTTTGCCTAGGGAGAAGTTTGAAGCTTTTTGCAAAGCTTTGGGCTTATTTCCTTTTGTGGATTGATTCCACATAACGTGGCACTTCCTTATACATGAGTGCGAGATCCTTGTTCACCACATCACTTCGAGAGGGGGATTTGTTGATATATCTAGGTAATGATGTGTGTGAACACACTAGGACCGTCGAGGCATTTTTTTCCCTCTTTAGGAGGTTTTTTTCCCCGAGATTGTATTTATGCCTATTTCCCTAATGGGTTATTTATCTTTGTACATCTAGTGGTAATACATTCAGTATTGTGTGTTGTGCTCCAAGCTTCTTCTTCTTCCTTGTGATGCTCGTGTGCTTCCATAGACCTCGAACTCCAAAACCCAAGAAGGACTCAATTATTCTAGCTTGGCCTACTCCTCAAGATGAGGGGAACTTCCGATCATTTCTAGGACTTTCTGGTTTCTATCGAAAATTCATCTCTTCTTATTCGTCGATAGGAGCACCTATGATGAACTTGCTTCAAGGCAAAGTTCCATTTTGCATGGAAGGAAGAGCACCAAGAGAGTTTTGATACTCTGAAGCAAGTTGTTTCATAGGCTCCTATACCATTTTAGTTAGAGACTGATGCTAGTGGCATAGCCATAGGGGTAGTCTTGAGGCAAGATGGCAAGCCAATAGCTTTTGAAAGCAAAAAGTTGACTAGTGCACAACACAATTGGCTGGTGCATGAACAATAATTGTATGCAATGATGCATGCACTTAAAGTCACGAGACATTATCTTTATGGTGCAGACTTTAAGGTATACACAAATCACCATACACTCAAGTACTTTTGTAATTAGCCAGATATTTGGGGCAAACAGGCTCGCTGGCTTGAGCTCATGCAGGAGTTTCACATGGAAATCTTGTATAGAAGAGGCAAAGAGAATATAGTAGCTGATGGATTATCATGGATAGTGTATCAAATGAGTTGTACAGTTCTAGAAAGCTCATTGCTTCAAGAGATAAAGGAAGCACAGGTGGAAGATCCACATTTGTTACATATTATTAGAGCCATCAGTGATGTTTCTATTTTGGGATATAGGGAAGTTTCAGCTCTTTCTTCACCTAGTAAAGCAAACGATTCTAGTCCGTAATCCAATTTCTCAAAGTAGAATGGAATAGTCAAACAGAAAGAAAAGGTTTGCATACCATATTCTTGGGATTTGAGAAGAAAAAGTCATGCATGATAACCATGATGTTCCTTGTGCAAGGCATCTTGGTGTTGACTATTAATATATTTAAGTAGTGATGTGTGTGAACACACTAGGACCACCAGGGCACTTTTTTCCCTCTTTAGGAGGTTTTTTTCCCCCGGCTTGTATATATGCCTATTGCTCTGATGGGTTACTTATCTTTGTACATTCTAGTGGTAATACATTCAGTATTGTGTGTTGTGCTCCAAGCTTCTCCTTCTTCCTTTGTTCGCGTGCTTCTATAGACCTCAAACTCCAACAATTGGTATCAAAGAAGGTCGTCGATTCATCGAGGGTATCGTCCACACTCCTTGCATCACATTCTCAAAATCACACGAAATTCGGTGAGCATACTCAGGGTGATTAAGAGATTGTGCAATCCTGAGCTTGTGCAGGCTATTTTGTCTTTTTGTGCCAAAGATATATACAAGTTTTGGTTCGCTAGTATAAGCATCTCAAAGTCTGCTACAGGTTTAGGAGAACTTGACATGGTAGTTCTGTTCAACTTTTTGAGATATAGTCAATTTTCTGTATGAAGGTATTTTAGTCAGTGGCCATGGTTGAAAGCGATGATGTATTCCGTATGTTGGCTATTGAGGATAAGTTAGATGGTGAGAATTACCCATTGTAGGCTTATATGATGTGTAATGTATTGGTCGCAAAAGGAATGTGGAATATTGTGTAGGGTGTTGAAAAACGTCCTATTTCACCTGCAAATATAGGTACTAAAGCTGATGTAGATGGCATCAAAGATGGTGATATTCTTTAGATTCATATTCGTGTTGTGGTTTCTACTACACCTGCTGTAGAGCAAATTCATTGGGATGGCAGAGATGCTCAGGCACATGCATTGATAGCCTTGTTTATCAAACGTGCCATTATTCCTCACATTCACTCTTGCAGAACAACTAAGGATGCTTGGGATACACTTATCACTTTATACCAGGCAAGGAACAAGGCTCCTACCTCTGAAAATAGTTGGAGAGTGAGCACATGAATGAAGGTGATTCCATGGACAATTTTCTAACAAAGATCAAAGATTTGAAGCAAAAGTTGATTTCTGTTGATGAAGTCTTACTTGATAGTTCACTTGTGCACACTTTTTTGAATGGCCTTCCCAATTTATATTAGAGTTTTGCTTCCACTCTTTTTTGATGATGAAAGGCAATACAAATGCTTCATCATTTGAGGAGTTAGTCTCCATTCTATTGCAGGAAGATCAGTCTAGGCAGAACATGTCCATTATGTGTGTTGTTGCAGATCAAGCTTTCTTGGCTAGTCAAAAGGACAAAGGTAAATGGAGCTCTTCTATTAGAAAGCATAAATCTACTAATTCTGCACAATCAAAGAAGGATGACAGAGACGAGAAGAAAACAGAAAAGTAGAAATTGTTTTGCAAATATTGTAAAGCAAATGATCATGTCATAAAGAGTTGTCCAAAACTGACTGCTAAAAAGGCAAAGAAAAAAGAGGTTGGAATGGTTGTTGTAGAGGCCTCTACACCAAAAAATGAGTCTGCTAATGTAATGCATAATGAAGAATGGGCATTTACTAGTGTTTGCAATTTTGACCCATCTTCTCCTGAAAAGTGTATGTCTATAGTAGACTGAGATGTTTGGTACTTTGATAGTGGGGCAACCAAACATATTATCTCACAACAAAGTTTCTTCACTTCACTCAAGCATGCCCCTACAGGGAATACTTTCACATGTGCCAACAACTCTTATCAAGTTGGTAAGATCATTCTCACTACTGTTGATGGTAGTTCTTTTACATTATTGGATGCTTTATTTGTGCCAGGGATCAAGAAGAATCTGTTATCAATTTCACCTTTAGCCAAGATTGGCTTGGTTGTGAAATTTTTTTATGATAGATGTACGGTTCATGATATGTCAAATGGCAACATGAGTATTGCTTCTGGCATTTTATGTCGTGGGCTACATAAGCTCATAGAATATGAAAAATTTGTGAATGATTTGGCATGTGCAGTACATGATTCTTAGGCTATGTTAGATGCAAAGCTCTAGCATGCATGCTTTAGTCATCTGAATTTTGCTAGTTTGTTATGCCTGTAGAAATTTGAAATGGTATCCTCTCTGCCCAAACTTGAGGCACCTAGTAAACATGTATGTGAAGGTTGTATTTTGGGCAAAATGCAGCATTCCTCATTCCCAAAGGATGGTTTAGTTCGAGCGACTTGGAAATTGCAGCTTGTTGATAGTGATGTCTGTGGTCCTATTCAGACACCCTCTTTTGGGAACTATCTTTACTTAGTGACTTTCATCGATGATTTTTCCAGGCATGCACGGGTATATCCATTGAAACCAAAGTCCAAAATGTTTATGTGTTTCAAATAGTTTTTGGTTTTGGCTGAAAATCTATCAGCATGTAAAATGGGCACCCTCTGTTGTGATCGAGGGGGGGAATATATGCCTTTTGACCTTAATGCATTTTTGGCTGAATGTGGGATAAAACATCAATGTACAGTGACATATACACCTCAACAAAATGGATTTTCTGAACGAAAGAATAGGTCACTCATGGAGATGGCGAGGTGTATGGTCAAGAGTCAGGCTTTACCACATAGTTTCTAGCTTGAGGTTGTCATGTATGCAACATATGTACTTTAAGAAAAGCATTGCAATCTATCACTCCATATGAGGCTTGGCATGGTCACAAGCCATATGTTGCTCACCTGCGCATTTTTGGTTGTCTAGCATATGCATTAGTGCCTGAACAACAACATAGGAAATTGGATGATAAAGCAACTTTTTTCCCTCTTTAGAAGGTTTTTTTCCCCGGCTTGTATATATGCCTATTGCCCTAATGGGTTACTTATCTTTGTAGATTCTAGTGGTAATACATTCAGTATTGTGTGTTGTGCTCCAAGCTTCTCCTTCTTCCTTGTGTTGTTTGCGTGCTTCTGTAGATCTTAAACTCCAACAATTGGTATCAGAGCAGGTCGACACTTCATCGAGGGCATCATCCACACTCCTCGCATCACAGTCTTAAAATCGCACAAAATTTGGTGAGCATACTTAGGGTGATTAGGAGATTGTGCGATTTTGAGCTTGTATAGGCTATTTTGTCTTTTTGTGCCAAAGATATATACAGGTTTTGGTTGGCCAATGTAAGCGTCTCAAAGTCTGCTACAAGTTTAGCAAAACTCGATAGGGTAGTTCTGTTCACCTTTTTGAGATACAGTCACTTTTATGCATCAAGGTATTTTAGTCAGTGGCCATGGTTGAAAGCAGTACATCATATGTTGGTTGTTGAGGATAAGTTAGATGGTGGGAATCACCCATTGTGGGTTTATATGATGTGTCATGTATATGGTGGCAAAAGAACTGTGGAATATTGTGTAGGGTGTTGAACAATGTCCTATTTCACCTGCAAATATAGGTACTGAGGCTGATGTAGATGGCATTGAGGATGGTGATACTCAGTTTCTATTTGTGCTTCGGTTTTTGCTGCACCTACTATAGAGCAAATTCATTGGGATGGGAGAGATGCTCGGGCATCAAACATGCCATTATTCCTCACATTTTCTCTTGTAAAATAGCTAAGGATGCTTGGGATGCACTTACCACTTTATACCAGGCAAGGAATGAGGCTCGTGTTGCTTACCCCCGAAAACAACTAGAGAGTGAGCACATGAATGAAGGTGATTCTATGGATAGTTTTCTAACAAAGATCAAACACTTGAAGGAAAAGTTGATTTCTGTTGATGAAGTTATACCAGATAGCTCACTTGTCCACACTATTCTAAATGTTCTTCTTGATTCATATCAGAGTTTTGCTTCTACTCTTCGTTTGATGATGAAAGGCAATCCAAATGCCTTGACATTTGAGGAGTTAGTCTATGTTTTGTTGTAGGAAGATCAATCTAGAGAGAACATGCCTATTATGCATGTTGTAGATCAAGCTTACTTGGTTAGTTAGAAGGGCAAAGGTAAATGAATCTCATCTACTAGTAAGCAGAAATCTGCAAATGCTGCACATTCAAAGAAGGAAGACAAAGATGAGAAGAAATGAAAAAAGCAGAAATTCTTCTGTAAGTACTGTAAAGGAAATGATTATGTCATAAAGAACTATCCAAAAATGGCTACAAAAGAGGCAAAGAAAAAAGAGGCTTGAGTGGTTGTTGTAGAGGCCTCTACACTGAGAACATAGTCTCCTAAACTTGTAAAATGAAGAATGGGCATCTACTACTATTTGCAATTTTGACCCACCTTCTCATGAGCAGTGTATGTCTGCATTAGCCAAGATTGGCTTGGTTGTGAAATTTGTTGATGACAAATGAACAATTCATCATCTGTCAAATGGATGATTATTTCTTCTGACATTTTATGGCATGGGCTATAAAAGGTAATAGACTATATAAAATCTATGAATGATTCAACATGTGTAGTACATGATTCTCAGGCTATGTCAGATGCAAAGCTTTGACATGCATGCTTTGGTCATCTGAATTTTGCTAGTTTGCTACACCTACAGAAATCTGAAATGGTGTCCTCTTTGTCCAAACTTCAGGCACCCGGTAAACATATATGTGAAGGTTGCATTTTGGGCAAAATGCAGCATTCCTCCTTCCCAAAAGATGGTTTAGTTCAAGCTACTAAAAAATTGTAGCTTGTTCATAGTGATGTATGTGGTCCTATAGTTGAGTGACCAAACGGTGTCCGATTTCAGATCTATCTGAAGCAGTTGGATCCGTAGACCATAGATGCTTACTAGGAATGCAATTCTTGAGATCTTTGGAACAACCTAACGATTACGACCACCACATGCTAGAGAGATGACTGTCCTCTGATTAGTTCTTTTAGCTCTGATACCAATGCAACAACCTAAGGATTACGACCACCACGTGCTAGAGAGATGACTCTCCTCCCAACCGTATGCCTGTATATATAGCTTCTTGAATCAACGAGGACCACAAATGTAACTAGAGTCCACAAGTGCATGTGCAATCTCCTCCACTTCTTTCATAACTAGAGTCTACTAGTGGTTGGAGTGATCTTGAACACTGCTTTAGTACCTTCCTCTAGAGTCTACTAGTGCTTGGTGTACTCGCCTCTTGAGTTAAGTCTCGCTCGACTCAAGTTAAGTCTCGCTCGACTCAAGTTAAGTCTCGCTCGACTCAAGTTAAGTCTCGCTCGACTCAAGTTAACTCACGTTAACTTGAGTAAGAAGGCTCTAGAGCTCCTTGGGCAAAATACTCTCCCCATGCTTCCCATGGGGGTTAAGCCCAAACCTTCTTCTTCACAACCATGAGACTTAACCACTAGGCTAAGTGGATTACTTGAATATGAGAGCACATGAAATTATGCTTGAGTCTATTCTTGAGATCTTTGGTCCTACAGTTGAGTGACCAAACAATGTCCGATTTTAGATATGTCTGAAGCAGTCGGATCCCTAGACCATAGACCTACTTTATTACAGTTAGCGTGGACCCGAAGGAAGCGAGATACTATCCTAGTTGTAGTAGACATATTGAGCAAAATGACTCATTTTGTACCCATCCAGGACATGATAGAAGCTCCACAGGTAGCAAAGTTGTTTTATGGAGCAGGTTTTTAGATTGCATGGGTTACCGACATCCATAGTCTCAGACAGGGATGTTAGATTCACAAGACATTTCTGGAAGTTTCTATTTGACAAACTAAAGCAAATCTAGAAATAGCTAAAGCCAAGATGCAACAAGCAGCTATATGGCAAAAAGAGTATGTTGACAGGAAGATATCTCCTAGAGTCTTTAAGGAAGGAGACAGAGTCTTTCTTCAGGTACCAACTAGATCTACTTCACTATCCACAGGGAAGTGTAGTAAGCTTTCACCAAGCTTTTGTGGACCTTGGAAGATAGTAAAGAAGCTAGTGATTTTGCATACCGATTAGAGCTTCCTCTAGATTGTAGAGTCCATCCAACGTTTGATGTCACTAAACTTAGAAAGTATATTTCCAGGGAGGATAATCTAATAGAGGGTATTGTCTCTTTGTAGGAACGTGATAGCACAGATCACTCTCCAGAGAGGATACTAGATCGGAGACAAAAACGATTGAGAAACCATGTCATCCAGGAGTATCTAGTGGCCTGGAGAGGATTACCGATTACTGAATCTACTTGGGAATCAGAAGCTCTTGTTCACAAGTCCTTTCCCTCATTAATCATTGAGGACAATGATCTTTAGAAGGGGGAGAGAGTGTTTGACAATGGTCTACAGAGACCACTTCATGTGTGTGTGGGACAAGGGCCAGCCATAGCCAAGGTCCCAAGCTTGGGGGATATCTTAAGGTATTCAGTAGTAATGGGGATGAGTGTTGCATGATAGCCACATGGTGGCACTAGACCATTCCATATCATTACTATTTTTAGAATACAAGAGGATATAAAAGGATGGGAGGAGAGTAGAACACAAATCATTCACAAGGCTTATTTTTAGCTTTGCTCACAATAGGTATTTAGAATCCACCTATTTCACATTTTTCTATTATGGATGCCCAATCCACACATAACAAAACCATGAACTAGGTAGGGATATTTAATCCATCCTTATCATTGTTTACCATACCTTGTAATCTACTTAGCTTATCCAATGCAAAGGTAGATCATCTTGAGAATGATTTGGGTAGGGATCAGACCATGCATGGATTCCTATCTATTTAGGTTTAGTTCAGGATAGGATCCCCTTCTAATTAAAGAGGTGAATGAGAGAAATGACAACTATGCTCCTCAGTTTGGACCAAGGGCACTAGTCCCATTCACTTGTATCTTGTTCCCTCTTTTCTTTAATTAAAGTCCGGGAGAGTAGGCCAAGGCTGAACTTCCTTTTATCAAAAGAAAAAAAAACTATGCTCCTCAGTTTGGACCATGGGCTTGGGGGAAAAGCCATCATATATTTATACCCTAAAGCATATTTTCGAGGATGAACATGTTCTTCAAGGGGGATAATGTTATAAAGTAGCTTGGGCAAGGCTCTAAATTAATGATAACATTAGATGTTTATGGATTATTTTACAAGTTATTTACTTAGCCTAGAGAGGTTCAAGGTTCAATCCCCACAAGTAGCATGGGGAGAGAGTTTTGTCCAAAGAGCTCTAGAGCCTTCTCAAAGCATCCAGTCAAGTTAGTTACCTTCAGTTTAGAGAGACTTGACTCAAAAGGTGAGTATACCTACCACTAATGGGCTCTAGCAAAAAGTGCCAAAGGAGTGATAAAGATTGCACATGCATACGTGGACTCCAATTACTTCATTGGTTACAATTAGTTCCCCAAATCTATATAATGATAGATTCGATGGGGAGTCAAGGATCATCCTCTCACATGTGTGGAGGCTAGGTTCTAGAGTACTTAAACACTATATTTTCATAGATAATTAAGGAAGCTCTAGCCTGATTGTATTGGTGTATTGATTTTGATAATTGCACTTCCTTATACTCAATGGATATCATCTTAATTGTGCTATGCCCCTAAGAAAGTGAAGGACATACTATCCTAAAGGCAAAGAACCCACCGTAAGTGACAATCTAGGGTGCACAATTATAAATTATATTTATAAAGTGAAAGATTAAGTCAAATATGGGTAAAATGGGAGCCCCAATGAATAAGGAGAAAGAGATTTTGTAAAATTCTTGGACTCTAAAGTTCATGTCTCGTTTCAAAAGGTGCTGATAGCTAAAAGGTTGCCCTTTTAAATAGGGTGAAAGCATCTATATACGATAAAATCTACCAATGATGATACTCACAAGCTCAAATTGTTCCAAGCCGTTTGGTTGGGTGGTTGGGTCTTTCACCTCTTGAGGCGGGGGCGAGGGTTCAACCTCCACCGCTAACATATAAGAGACATGTTATCATGGAAAACTTGTATCTTGTGGCTAATGTGTCACTGTTTGTCTTGTCTTGCGGTAGTTTTGACCGCAGTCTAATCCAACTATGTAAACCCCTGTTCTTGTGGGATAAGGGGGGTATAGTTGCAATTTCAGGGTTAAAGCCTGGAGGTTGGGTGGTTGCAACTGTACAAGGTTGGGTGGTTGCAATTATATTGTAAACCCTTTCCTTGTACAGTTGCAATTTCAAAGTTAAAGCCTGGAGAAGTAGGCCTCGGCTGAACCTCCATTTTAAACCAAAAAAAAAGCTCAAATTGTTCCGACCACTCCCCCTTCCATTCCATGCTTCACATTACGTCCACGACAGATTTAAATATACAATATAATTCTATTTTCTTTAAGCAACCAAATGGTGAATATCTTTTGTTAAGCAGACTTTTTCTAAAATATAATGTTGCTTTTTCTATTCAGATAGGGCATTGAAAGGTAGAAAGAAACTTGTTACACAGCCCAGTTGTGAAACCAGCCTGTGTTATGTCTGCAAGGACCTGGGGAAGTAAGCTGAATGCCGTCCAATTTCACACTGTCCGACCACAGCCAAGACATAGGGTTCTCGTGATTAGGTACTCGGGGTTATGTCGTAGTTTTTCCTCAGCGTTGTTTTTGAAGTGCTGCGGGAAGCGGTTCTGCACTTCGCTATGACGGATAGACAGGGAGAACGTGTCAGGTAGCTCTCGATGATTTCCTTTTGGACCTCTATTGGAAGTATTGAGATGACATCTAAGCAAGTTTTCGGCGGGCGAAATGTCTGCTTAATACATGCTAGATTTACCTGCTAAATAGTGCGAGCTAGTTTTATTGTTTACTGCATATGTTTTTGGTGTGGAAAGGGGGAATCTTCTTTTGTGTGGAGAAGGGCGAATCCCTTTGTTTAAGTCTGCAGCGGGTATTCTTTTTTGCTAGTTTGTGCAGAAACTTCTTTATGTTTTGTTCTTCCTTGTTTGTCCTATTGATCTATTAGTGATCATGTATCAGGCTCTGAATTTTGACTCTAATGTATATCCAGATGTTTGATATTTTTCTGTAGGCCCGAGACTTTTCCTTTCACCCTATTTCGTACATATATACTTCTTCGTCATCACTTGCTGATATTTAGAAGTAGTAGATTGATACAGTAGAGCGACTAAGTGCTTGTTGGAAGTAGCTATCTGATATTTCTGAATTATTTCCCGTTGATTGTAAGTTGCATCATCGAGTTCTCATTCGATCTTGAGGGAAATGGATACAGCATCAATATACGTGAACGTGTCTGCAAGTTCTTTATTTTGTTTTACCTGAATTCTCGAAGCTCACATGTATCGTAGCATTAGCCATGATTTCAGGAGTGCTGAATGTCCATGTAATTGACGACTATCCTGTGTGGGGTTGTATTACAGTCGTTGCATGAGGTTTCTCATGTCACGTGACCCTTGTCAGGTCACTCTTGTGTATATTGAATTTGTTTTCCATTTGCAGTCTTACGCTAATGCCCTCAAGAACAAGCTTCTAGAACCTGCGGATTATAACGTTTATTGTATTCTGGTGCGCATTTTGATATGTCTGAAGGTGGCCATTTTGAGGTCTTCAAGGCATGCTGGAATGTGCTCACTAGGATTTTCTTGGCAAGCATGCTTTAATATTTTTGTTGATGTTTGAGATTGTTTGTTCTTTGCTGTTTTTCTGCAACATTGTTTCTGCTAGCTGAACATCATTATTCATACGGTGAAAGCCATGCTGTTATCTTCTGTATTTTGAATCAGTTGATTTAGCATCCAAGCTGGTTTTTTATTTTCTAATATGATCAATCTTTGCTATGTTTCTCCTTGATCTGATGTGAGACAGGCTTTATGTTCGAGGAAGCATCCTGGGATACAAAAGGTAACTACAATTTACAAGTGTCTTAAGACTTAGATAGGTTCGATTGCTTTCATGTGGTATTGACATGAGCTGGATGTTACCCATTCACAGGGGCAAGTCCAATCAGTACCCAACCACTTCACTTCTGCAAATTGAAGGTGTAAATACCACTGATGAAGTTAATTGGTATTTGGGAAAGAGGATTGCCTATGTTTACAAGGCAAAGACCAAGAAGAATGGTACCTTGTATCGGTCAATATGGGGTAGAGTCACGAGACCTCATGGTAATAGTGGTATAGTGCGAGCAAAGTTCAAGAAGAACTTGCCACCTAGTTCACTTGTGAGTTATCATTTATTTGAGCATTTAACTTCTTATTATGCATTTCTTCCCTGATGTATCTTTGCTAATTTTTTGTTTTATTCCTTCTCTAGGGTGGGAGAGTCCGAGTTTTCATGTATCCAAGCAGAATCTGACTTCTGAGAGGAGGCTAACGATCATCAATGTCTGGTCTTTAAATAGACTTAATTTAGGCCTGCCAGCCTATTTTCTCACAGCTGCTATTCTTGTAGAAGTGCGAAGGTCATTTTTTACCATGAATCACTATAACATGCTCATAATTATGGAGCTAAGAAGAAATTTATCCATAACCTATCGATGTGGTGGTGTAATATGAAACAAGTTCGTGTTTTCTTTTGCTGCTGCTGAGCATGCTTCTGGTAAAATAGGACTGATGATATGAAATTTTGAATTTTTTAATGTTTCAAAATCAATGTTCCACATGCATGACGACATTACCGAGAGTGTATTGTTGTTGGCTTGTGTCCATGGTAAACATAACATTTTATGATTTCGATTGAGTATCACACATTCAAAGTGCACTATTGGTTTTATGAACTGTATAGACTGTAGTTGTGGGATGGTATTTCTTTTATTATTATTTTATTCAATGTACAATTTGCTTAGAAGTTATTGTCTGGTGGATGTACTGTCAAACTACATGTAAAGTTAAAGTGCATACGTAATATGTCTAGGGTGGATGTTAGTATCTCGGGCATGGTACATTCTATATCAAGTTTGAGCCTCATACCTATGACATGGGGAGAGATCAGATGCTTCTGTTTTGTATGTAGTCCTCATCTTAAAATTTTCAGCGTTGCTCATAGTTTATTGATGTGCTACATGAGCAGAGTCATTTTATGAAACTATTTTTTGGCCATGAGTTTGCAGTGATGTGCTACTACTGAACCCTTTCTGTGAGTGTCATTCTATGCACAGGGAAGAGGGGTTTTTGCTGCTGAACATTTGAGACACTGACCATAATATGTATGAGTCACATACATATGTGAAGTTGAGCCTATTGTTGTGAGGACTGGTGTGGATAGGTAATAAGTCCTATGAGCAACTTAATTTTGAGTGGTGTCATGGCGATTTGCTGAACTTTGCCTGAAGGTATTTTGCATATGGAAAATGTAGTTGCTGGGTAGCACCAAGTATGAATCAAATTACTTTTTAAAGGAGGGCTGTTCAATATTTACTTCCATATGAGATTGTGCAAATCAGCCAGTATAGTAGATTACAGTGTTGTTACTGATGGCTAGCTTGAATCAATCTGAATTTTTAGCCAGTTATGGAATTTTTTTTTTACTGAATCATAAGTTAGGACTCCTGGTTCAAGTGAATTATGTCCAGACAATACAACATATAGTGGATGGTCAACTCATCCTCCTCTAACCAATTCTGGAATTTATCCTTAGTGAATCATAAATTAGGGTTCCTGGTCCAAGTAAATTATCATCCAGCCAATACAATTTATAGTGGATGGTGAATTCATTTTCCTTGGGGTGCAACCACGCTAGCAGTACTGCAATTACCGAGATTGAGATTATTTACACTATCTATGCAAGCCCCCTCAGGAATGCTAGCACTCATCTGCAATGGCAGCACCAGAGTGCAACCACGAGCAATCCTGCAGGTGTCAAAATTATCTGTGAAACTCCCTGCAGGAATGCAAGTACTCATCTCATTTGTTCTTCAATGATGTGGCAGCACAAAAGGGAAATCCTTTAGAGTCTTTTGGAGTGTCATTGTGCAGTGCTTTTCCTGAGATGGGTTTGCAGTACGTGTTTTTTAGAGATCATCTGTGGATTGGACCAAGTGGGTATCCTATTGTAGAATGTCTACCCCCCATAAATCTCAACATGGTGTTTTCAATTTTCTTCATGATCTAATGGGAGGGATTCACATGTCAGGGCTGGATCCTACCTTAAGTCTGTGGGGTAGTGTATGTAGTGGAACAAAAAGATTGTATACCATCTTATAAGGCATTGAGGATTGAAACCAAGCGGTTGAACCCTTGGCATTCTGCATCACATGAGGTGATAAGCTTGTTTTGCCTTTGTTCCTCCTTTTGGAGAAACTGCTGTGCACTGATGCTGCATGGCAGTGGTATCAGATGCAACAGGACTCTGAAGTTGTGGGTGAATGGACTACAATTATGTGCACTTTCTAAGTTGACGAAGTAACTACTGGCAGGTCAGCTTATCTTGCCCAACCCAGCCCTTAATCATGCCCTCAGGTGTTCAAGATATCATGTGATCATTGAGGATACTTTTTGGCATGTTATCAAGTGTCTTACTTGAGCAAAAGACATGTTTAAGAAAGCGTTTAGGATGGAGCTCTTCATAGTTATGGATCAGCTGCCTGTTGTGTGCTGTTTTCTCTGTCTAGGAAGTCCACTAAGATCTGAGTCAGGGGGAGGGGTCACGTAATTCTGCTTTATTGTACTCGTTGGAAAGTGCAGAGCTAGTGCAAAATGGCAGTCCTCTGGTTCTTTATTAAGTTTCTGGCAGTGTGGAATTGCTATGAACAGTTATTCAAGTATTTCTTTCTGGTCAACTGTATCCCAGCTTGACTTGCACATGCTCTGAAGTGTCAGTCCTTGAAAACATTGTGTATGGCATTATATTTATCTAATGAGGGTGTAATCCCTGTATATTGTATATGGCATCATATATTTAGCCAAGGGGCTCATACGTTCATGTCAGGTGGATATGTAACTTTTGCCTCTGCTAAAGTGTAGGAATAAGTCGCATTGCGAAGTATCCCTGTGCCATACTTAATAATGGATCTATTTAAGGGTGAGGTGGATTCTATTTAAGGGTGAGGTGGTGAACTTAGCATAACCCTAGAGTTGAGGCGATAGCCATTGTGCCACTTGCAATAGTTGGATCTCATGGAAGGCTCCTCTTGAGAGAGCACAGAAGTTGCTTGCAATTTTTGGAGTCTCCAATCTGTCCAAGATGTATTATCAAGTTCAGAATTCTTTATGTTTTTTATGTGATACAACAGTCTGCTGATCAAGTTGAATTAATTACAATTGAGCCATCTCAGTGGTTTGTATATTCACAACTCTTGGCATTATCTGTTCATCTCATATTGTTAATGATAATAGATATGATTTTTACAACTTCAGTTTTGATCATATATATCAGTTCAATGGTGAGTGAATTTTTTGGGAACAGTTCAATTTTCAGTCTCGTGGCTGACAATTTGAAGGCTTTCCTCCGTCTCATAGATGGTCGTTTTTAGAATAATTGGCGATGTTTAGATATCATGTTTTTCATGTATGAAGATGATGAGCTCTTGAAAATGTGGTAGTTCTGTAGATGTGTTTTGATGTCCATGTTCTATGTAGAAGGGTGACGATGACTGGATATTGAGCAAGTTTCAATGGTGAAGATTTGTCTTGGGAGAATCTAATATGATAATATTGTTATCCAAGGAGGCTCATTGAATTCAGATGGTGAATGCAATGGAGTTGAGGAACGTGCCAAAGGGTGATAGAAACGGTCCAAGTGAGGATGTTGTTTATATGGCTGGTATTAAGGTAACATTTGATTCACACATCAGAATATCGTAGTTCAACAATTTTGGGTGACCAAAGTGTGCAATAATAATGTAGCCTCGAGGGAGATTTCATCTAAGACCATGTTTCCTAGTCCAAGATGGAATCTGAATGACTTTCACTTTTATCCATCGAGACCATTGGACATTATATCGGCTAATTGCTAATTTTATTGTAGTCCACTTTAACATCCTCTTTGTCCACCCCTCACGCATAATGGTAGTGAATCTCTTATGTATTTAATTCTAACACGGAATATAAATGTCATGAAAGATGTGTTGAACTTATGTTGTGTCGAAGGATTAAAAATGTCTTTGTGGTGGTGTTCATAAATTCAGAAAAAACTCCAACACTGAAATATCAAGCCTTACATATGTAGCATAGATGAGAGAACTAGTTAGATATCTACATGCCAAAGGATCGTCAAGAGATGAGACCTTCCACATTATATTTGATGTTTGGTTCTATTCGATTCACTATTGGCTTGCAATTTAAAATCCCATGGTTGTCAACTAAATCTACACTATACTTTATAGTATATAAATTCTTTTAACTCCATATACTCATTCCCAGGATTTACCATGACATCTTTGATTTGGTATTTCATCATTCCTTGATAGAATGAGATCATTCACATAGACACGAATTTAGGTGATAGATTTATCTTTAACCTTTATGTACAATCATGAATCTGTAAGTGAACACGTAAGACCTTGCATTTCAATTGCTTGAGCAATCTAGAATTCCATGCTTGGGACGTGTGTTTTAAGTTACACAAGGATTTATTGAACCTATAAATATGTGTGAGCTATGTTGGACATTGAAATATATTCTTCTTGAAGATTTTCATTGTTAATATCTAATTGATACAAAGACCATCTTATATTTGTTGCCAAATTGATCAAAATTTTATGTCGGGCACGTGTAACAGTTCGAGAGATACAAGAATCATAGAAGGAGCACAAACACAACAAGACACACAGAGAAGACAGATGGTTGGAAAAGCTCTCTCTATTGATGATGTACAAAACTCAAGTAGCTAAATAATATCCTTTAGTACAAAGTACCACCACATATAAGCGTATCATGTTTGTGATAACGTGGGGAAAAAACCTCTAGCCCGACACTAGAGTAAAAAGTGCCTATGTATAGAGAACAGATTCACATCAAAGCTACTCGAGGAACATACAAGTGTAAGAAACCCCCTTGGAGCAAATGATATGAGCACATGCAAGGAGGGACATATCAGCCCCCACTAGTTTAAAGCTTTGTGAAAAGCTTCAAATTTGTCAGGGGAGCACTAGATTGTGCTTTTTGACTACATTAGATAAGATTTCAGAATATACTTCTGATAACAAGAACACCCATGTAGGGAAAATTATACAAGAATATGTGATTGATACAAGATGTCCCACAACCCGCGATTGATAGGTATGAATAACTTGACTAGAGATGATATAGGAGATCCCACAACTCGGGATCGTAAGTATGAAACAAGATATCTCGATTACAAGAACTCCCTTTTGGGAGATGAACTAGATATAAGAAAGAACTCGACAAGACCTCATACTACGAGATTACAAGAGGACAAGATGAGATGTCCAATAACTAGACTAGACACGACTGAAACAAGGAACAAGACAAGAACTGGAACTGGAACTTGGAGAGTACTTATTCGGCGGTTATGACTCCTTGAGATCCCAAGATTGGTATTGGAAAGATTGAAAATGAATGTGGCCAACCCCTCCTTTTATAGGTTTTCCAAGGGTAGTTCAAGGATGGTTACGAATTGATGATGTCATCGATATGTCATCAATTCGAAGCATGGTCTTTGGATATCAGAATCAAGCAAGAAGACAGTCGATCTTAGGGTTTTGACACGTTCTGGATGCAATGGAATTGCATTGGTTTCTCCTAATTATGAACCAATCATGAGATATAGGATTCACATGGAATTTGAGATTCAAGATGGTTTCCTTTGTCCATGACATCACCTCCCCCTCAAGCGACAATTTCCACAAGGAGTGGTCATGTTCTCTGGTTTCGACTTCGTTGATTTCGCTTATGGAATTCTCGAACCTTGATTGGTGCTCTTTGAACATTTTCTACAGGTTCCCAAGTACGATCACTGATGTCATACCCTTTCCAATGAATAAGGTACTCTAATCTTCCTCGGGATTCTCGTATCTAGGACATGCTCGACTTCATATTCTTCATGATCATCAATCTTGATAGGTGGTGAAGGACTAGGTCTCCCCCCCTGCAATGGTGAAATCTGATATGGTTCCAACATGGATACATTGAAAACTGGATGTATTCTCATGGTACTTGGTAGCTGGAGCTTGAAGGTGACTAGATTAATCTTGGCCAAGATGATGAATGGACCCAATCTTTGATGATCTAACTTTGCACAAGGCCTTGAAGTTTGCAAATTGTTTCTGAGTAACCATACTTTGTCTCCAATTTGATACGATGGATTTTGAACACGATGTTGATTTGCATATTACTTATATTTTTCTTGAGCTTTAAGGATCTCTTCTTTGAGTTCTTTGTGAATGTCCATTAGGTACTGGGCCTTGGCTCTGGCAGCTGGGTTCTTGACATGATTTGAGAGTTGTATATCCATCTTTGGATGTTGTCCATAATTTGCAAAGAAGGGAGTTTGCTTAGTAGATGCATGAACACTATTGTTATACACAAACTCTGCAAAGGGTAAAAGCTCAAACCAATCATTTTGATGATAATTGCTAGTGCAATGGAGATATTGCTCTAGGACTTGATTCACCCGTTCTATTTGTCCATCAGTCTGTGGATGATTTTTTGTAGATAGTTTAACTTGAACACCAAGGAGCTTGCAAAGACTGTTCCAAAAGTTGGATATGAAGTGCGGACCTCGATCACTGACAATATCATCAGACAATCCATGAAGCCTAAAGATGTATTTGAGAAAAATTCTAGCAGTGGCTGCACCTGTGATTGCCTTGGTAGTTGGAACGAAGTGTGCCATCTTTGTAAATCTATCCATGATAACAAGGATGTCATCATCCTTATCTCACTTTGGTAGATCTGTGATGAAATCCATAGACAATGAAGCCCATGGCCTTTCTGGAATAGGTAAAGGTTGCAAGAGGCCATGAGGTTAATGTCGGGATACCATAGATCTATTGCAAATGTCATAGGTTCAGATATATTCTTTGACTTCCTTCCAGATTTGAGGCGACCAAAAATCCCTTGATATGAGTTCTATTATTTTGTTCACTCCAAAATGCCCTATTGCAAGGTTGTCATGACGTTGTTGAAGTACTTGGATCCTGGGCTTTCCTAGAGGGACATACAATAGGTTCTTATAGAGTAGTAATCCATCCTTTTCTTGAAATTCTTTTACTTCTTGGACTTTTCCTTCTTGAGCTTTCTGCTTAACATTACAAAACAATTCATCTTGTGGTAGATTCTCACGGATCAAATGATTCAAGGATGAATCTTCATGATGGCTTGAAGAGATAGTTGCTAACTGGAGATGCTCAAGCTTGAGTAATACACTCTCGTTGATCAAAGGCCTCTTTACCCTTCTTTGGTGCAAGGTGAGATCTTCTGGACAAGGCATCTGACTGACATTGTTGACGTCCTGGACAGTATGTGATGACAAAGTCGAATCTAGATAGAAAGTTACTCCATCGAGATTGCCTTCTATTGAGGATGCAGATGGTCATAAAATACTCTAGGTTCTTGTGATCTGTATACACAATAACTTTATGAGCTTCTCCTTCTAGATGGTGACGCCAGGTATCAAACGCGTCCACTATGGCAAGACGTTCTTTATTATGAATTTCATAATTAATCTATGGAGGGGAAAATTTCCTTGAATGATATGCAACTGGATGTAGGTGTCCATCATCTCCATATTAGGAAAGAATGGCCCCTAGGGCAAAATCTGATGCATCTGTCTCTGGGAAGAAGGGCTTACTGGAATCAAGATGAACTAGAATTGGAGCAGTAGTGAGTGCTGATTTCAAGGTTTGAAAGGCGTTTTTTGCTTCTTTAGTCCATGAGAATTTGGAGTTCCCTATAAGATTGGTAAGTGATGTCACTATCTTGGAGTAATCTTTGATGATTATCCTATAGAAATTGGCAACCCCAGAAAACATTGTACATCTCGAACACATGAAGGTGGTTGCCAATCAAGGATTATCTCAATCTTCTTAGGGTCCATAAAAATTCCTTTATCTGATGCAATGTACCCTAAAAATTCTACTTCTGTCTTATGGAAAGAGCACTTCTCTTTTCTCTTAGTTTCTCTAGGACTATCTTTACGTGACATTCATGATCGTCTAGATTTTTGGAGAATATCAGGATATCGTCAAGATATATTACCACAAAGTCATCTAAATACTCTCAAAAGATATCATTCATCATATGTTGAAAGACAGCTGGAGCATTTGTGAGACCAAATGGCATAACTACATATTCAAAGTGTCCATACCTTGTTTGAAATGTTGTCTTCCATTCGTCTTCTTCTCTGAGCCTAATAAGGTTGTAAGCTCCTCGAAGCTCAATCTTTGTGAAGAGCTTTGTTTTTCCAAGGTGTTCTAAGAGCTCTGATATGAGTGGTAGAGGGTATCTGCTCTTTATCAATCCACAATAGTCTACACACATCCGGAGAGTCCCATCCTTCTTCTTTACAAATAAAATAGGAGCTCCTACTGGAGACTTTGAGTGTTTGATAAACCCCTTTGCTAGATTCTCATCAATGTTCTTGCGTAGTTCTATAAGTTCCTCTTGGGATAGTCTGTAGATTGGTCCGAAGGGTTGTTGTGCTCCCTCTTGAAGATCTATGGGACAATCATAAGGTCTATGCTCTGGGAGGATATCTGCATTCTTCTTTTCAAAAACATCTTCAAAACCTTTGTACTGATTGGGTAGCTTCACTAGATCATCTTTCTTGGATTTTGGAACTGGTATGGCATAGATCATATATGTTAGTTCCTTCCTTATTGCATGTATGAAGGCCTTGGCTCCGACATATATTGGGTTCTTTTGGATATCTCGACGGGTGATTTTATTCTTTTCCCAATTAATGTCTGGATTATGCTTCTTCAACCAAGGCATTCCAATGATAACTAGGTGTACTGGGCTCGATATTACATTGAAACATATATGGGATTCATGGTCACCAAGGTATATTCTTAATGGTGTGGTTTCCATGGTTATATTCCCAGATGCTAGAGGTCGTCCATCTACTACTTCAGCTACTACTGGTTTGTTCTTTAGAAGTACATGAATTCCATGTTTCTTAACCAATCCTTCATCGATGAGACATTAGGAGGCTCCTAAATCTACTAGGGTTGTAATTGAAAGGGTCTTCTTGGGCATGCTTGACTTGATAGGTGCAAGACATGTTTCTATGGGTGTAGCTAGAATTATGAGACCCTTTCTTATATCATGGTCCGGCTGTATGGTCTCTTTTACAACTGGACTTCCTTGTTTCCCTACTCTACAAGGGTGGCTGCAACTCTAGAGTTTGTCCTCTTGTTGGGATAATTAACTGCAATATGCCCAGGGTTTCCATAATAGAGGCATAACTTGTTATATCTCCTTCTCTGTTTCTCTTGTTGTGTTAGAGGCTAGAACCTAGTTACATCTATTTGCATAGGTTCAGGCATAGACTCATTTTTAGGAGTGGGCTGGAAGGGTTTCCATTGGCGAGGTCTTCCTTCTACTTGTTTTTCTTGTTTCCTTTCAAAAAGTTAGTTATTGCATTGAATAGCTTGCATGATGTATTCATTCAATGTCTTTACCTCTGGCATCGTGAGCAGAAGGTCCTTTACATCATCTCTTAAAACCCATCTAAATTGGCTTATGAAATAATCTTCATGCCAAGTGAGATCACATATCAACTGCCTAAAATCTGATGCATAGGTAGACGCAGGGCGGTTACCTTGACGTAACTTCCGAAGTTTCATTTCTGCCACTCGGCTTATGTCTACATCTCCAAATGTGGCGGTGAGTATATGTATAGGAGCATCAATCTCCATGCAAAGATCCATCAATAGGCCTCTCAGCCATTTACACTCCACTCTAGCTCTGAGAACTACCCTGCACTTTGCTTCACAACTTGATGTCGCCATTGTATGTTGCTTCTTACTCAACCAAGATATGCATGAGTCTCCAAGGAAAAAGCAATTACCACTAGTGGACATACGAGTATCATAACAACCAACCCAATCACTATGTGTAAAAGCATGTGAGCATGGCTAAATATCTCTGCCATAAAAGAGACCTAAACTCAAAGTGCCTTTGAGATATCTAAACACATGTTCCATTGCTTGACAATGCTTAGTGCCAAGGCTACACATGAATCAAATCAACTAGGAAAATGAATACTGTATATCATGCCTTGTGTTGCATGCATATATAAGACATTCCACAACTTGCTCATAAAGAGAAGTGTCAAATGCATCACCAACTGAGAACCTAAATCCTATCTCCATTGGTGTGGAAACTTGCTTGCAATCTTCAAAGTCAAAACACTGAGTTGTTTTTCAACATACTTTGTTTGATGCATAATGATTCCCCTCTCAACTGATACAAACTAGATGCCAATATAGTAGCTCAAAAGACCAAGATAAGTGTAATCAAAAGTATGCTTCAAATCACCCATAAGGATGTCACATGACCCATACAAGAGTATGTCATCAACATAAAGAAGAAGCATTTTAAGATCAGCGCCATCTTTGCGTACATTGAGTGTGCTTTCAATCGGACTACATGTGAAATCAAGAGCAATCAAGTGCTTATGGATTTTTTCATACCATGCATGTGGAGCTTTGCTTGAGACAATACAAGGCTTTATGCAAGCGACAAACCATATGCTCTTTTTCTTTCATAGCAAATCCAGAAGGATGCTTCACATAGACTTCTTCTTGCAAATCACCATTTAAGAAACCTGTTTTTATGTCTAATTTGTTGATATATTTTGGTTGACGTGTCTGAATATAGTTTGGATCATCGGGGTAATTTTTTTCCTTTTTAGAAGGTTTTTTTTCCCCCGACTTGTGTATATGCCTATAGTCCTAGTGGGTTACTTATCTTTGTATATTCACTTGGTAGTACATTCAAAATTATGTGTCATGTTCCAAGCTTCTTCTTCTTCCTTGTACTGTTCGCATGCTTCCACAGATCTTAAAATCCAACAATTGGTATCATAGCTGGTCGTCGCTTGATCTAGGGCATCATCGACACCCCTCTGGTGATAGTCTCAGAATTGCATGAAAATTGGTGAGCATACTCAACGTGATTAGGAGTTCAAAACGGCTTCACTTTGTGGCATCAAAATTTTGATATGAGCTCCTTTCGGCCTCTAAACGCACTATTAGAATGCTTGTGTAGGCAATTTTGTCCTTTTGAGCGAAACATATATATAGGTTTCGGTTCACCAGTACAAGCGCCTTGAAGTCTAGTATAGGTTTAGTAGAGCTAGATGGGGTAATTTTGTTTAACTTTTTGAGATACATTCATTTTTCTGCATCAGGGTATTTTAGTCAGTGACCATGGCTAAAAGCAATGATGTATTCTATATGTTGGCTATTGAGGACAAGTTGGATGGTACCGATTATCCATTGTGGGCATATATGATGTGCCATGTATTGGTTGTAAAAGGACCAAAATATTGTGCAGGGTGCTGAAAAATGACTTACTACACCTCCAAGTACAATTATTGAAGGTGATGTAGATGGCGTTGAAGATGACAATCTTCAAATTCTTGTTCGTGCTTCGATTCTTGCTGCACCTACTATAGAGCAAGTTTGATGGGATGGTAGAGATGCTCATGCAAATGCATTAATAGCTTTGTCTATCAAATGTGCAATTATCCCTCATGTTCACTCTTGCGAAACAACAAAGGATGCTTGCGATACACAATTCTACCTTATACCAGGCAAGAAATGAGACTTGTGTTGCTTACCTTCGAAAATAGTTGGAGAGTGAGCATATGAATGAAGGAGATTCTATGGATACTTTTTTGACAAAGATCAAAGATTTGTAGAAACAATTGATTTCTGCTGGTGAAGCCTTGCTAGATAGTTGTGTAGATTGTTTTGAATGGTCTTTCATATTCATATCAAAGTTTTGCTTCTACTCCTTGGTTGATGATGAAAGGCAATCCAAATGCCTTAACATTTGAGGCATTTATCTCTATTTTATTGCAAAAAGATCAGTCTAGACAGAACATGTCCATTATACGTGTAGTAGATCAAGCTTTCTTAGCAGGGCAGAGGTAAATGGAGCTCATCTACTAGTAAGTAGAAATTTGCTATTTCTGCTCAGTTAAAAAAGGAAGCCAAAGACGAGAAGAATCAGAAAAGCAGAAATTGTTTTGCAAATACTGTAAAGAAAATGATTGTCATAAAGAGTTTTCCAAAAATAGCTACAAAAGAGGCAAAGAAAAAAGAGGCGGAATGGTTGTTGCAAAGTCCTCTACATAAAAAATAGAGGCTGCTGATCTTGTGGAGAATGAAGAATGGATATTTACTATTGTTTGTAGTTATGAACCATCTTCTCATGAACAATGTATTTTTGCAGTAGGCTCATATGTTTGATACTTTGATAGGGGGAAACCAAACATATTACCTTGAGCGTAATTTCTTCAGTTCACTTGAGCCTGCCCCTATAGGGAATACTATCAGATGCAGTAACAAATCCTCTTATCATGTCATGGGAGTTGGTAAGATCATTTTGAATACTATTGATGGTAGTTCTTTTGCATCGTCAGATGCTTTGTTTGTGCTAGGGATCATGAAAAATCTATTGTGAGTTTTAGCATTAGCCAAGATTGGCTTGATTGTCAAATCTATTGATGACAGATGTATAGTTCATGATCTATGGAGTGGCAACGTTATTATTGCTTCTAGCATTTTATGTTGTGGGCTATATAAGCTCATTGACTATGCAAAATCTATCAATGTTTCAATGTGTGCAGATCAAGATTCTCAGACTATCTCATATGCAAAGCTTTGGCATGCACACATTTGAATTTTGCAGCTATGCCTACAAAAATTTGAAATGGTGCCCTCTTTGCCCAAACTTGAGGCACTTGGTAAACATGTTTAAGGCTGTATTTTGGGCAAAATGCAATGTTCCTCCTTCCCAAAATATGGTTGAGTTTGACCTACTTATAAATTGCAGCTTTTTCACATAGATGCCTATGGTCATATGCAGACATCTTCTTTTGGGAACTACCTTTATTTGGTGAATTTTATTGATGACTTTCCCAGGCATGCATGGGTGTATCCACTGAAAGAAAATTTTGAAGTGTTTATGTGCTTCAGGTAGTTTTTGGTTTTGGCTTAAAATCTATCAGCATGTAAAATAGGCACCCTCTGTTCTGATTGAGGGGGATATATATCTTCTAATTTTAATGCATTTTTGGCTGAGCATGGGATAAAACATCAGTGTATAGTGCTGTATACACCTCAAAAAAATGGTTTTGTTGAAAGAACGAACATGTCTCTCATGGAAATGGCAAGGTGTATGGTCAAAAGTGAGGCATTACCACATAGTTTCTGGCTTGAGGCTATTATGTGTATAACATATTTACTTAATATGTGTCCTGCCAAAGCACTATACTCCATCACTTCATATGAGGCTTGGCATGGTCGCAAGCCATCTTTTTCTCATCTACATGTCTTTGGTTGTTTGGCATATGCATTAGTGCTTGAACAACAACAAAAAAAAAGGATAATAAAGCATTGAAATGTTTTTTCGTTGGGTACACTTTGAAATCAAAGGTTATCTTCTGTATCATCCATAGACTCAACGGATTTTGGTTAACAATGATGTTGTTTTTCTGGAAGATTCAATTCAACCATTACTTTCATGTACTAAGGAGATTAATTAGCTCCAAAGATATATATGACACTTTACTACCTCTTTTCATAGGTCGAAAATCAAGTGCTAGTCCAAATGAGGTAATTTATGAGCCTTTATAAGTTCCAAATGATGATGCAAATCATTCCATGTTTGATGCAGATTTACATGATGCACTTATTGATGAGAGGGCTAATATAGAGGAGTCGAAAATTGTGCCTAAATGGACGGTGCAGAATTTGCGAGATAACAAATTAGATGGAATCTCTCATATCGTACTCGTTCAGGTTCTCATAGTGCTTCTTTTGCGTTAGATTGCTATGCAATGGTTGCCTCTAGTCTTTGTGATGAGAACGAGCCTTTTCTTTTGATGAAGCAAAAAATTCAAAAAATTTAAAATATGATGCTATTATGAAGAATGGCACTTGGTCTTTACGTGATTTGCCTCCACACAAAAAGGACATTGGCACTAAATGGCTATACAAGCTAAAGCGTACCCCTGATGGAATAGTTGATAGGTATAAGGCTAGGTTTATTGGAGTTTAAGATTTGCAGAAGCACGTGAACAACACAAGGAAGAAGAAGAAGCTTTGGGCACAACAAACTATATGGAATATATTACCAACTCAATACACAAAGATAAGTAACCCATTAGGGTTATAAGCATATATACAATCCGGGGGGGAAAAACCTCCTAAAGAGGGAAAAAAAGTGCCTCGGCGGTCCTAAGTGTGTTTGAACACAACATGACTGAAATATATTGACAAATCCCTCCTGGGAGTGATGCGATGAACAAGAAGCTTGCACTAAATAGGTATACAAGCTGAAGCATTGTCAGAACGGTTTCATCCTTCGAATTGACGTACAAGAAATTAAAAATTTTTTGCTTCCAGAGTAGTTATCTCTAAATTCTCAAAACAACTTTGATAATTTTCTTTTTATGTTGACTAATCTCTCTCTAGTACCTGTAGGTAGCAAAATTATGGAGATTTAAACTAATCAGACCTCATCATATGAATTCTTATAAGGATAAGTGTGTCTATATACCTATGTGTGTGAAAGTGCATGACTACTTAATACATGAAACCATCTTTATACCCTACTTGTGCATACATGTATTAGGTTTTACGTAAGTGTCTATGTATTTGTGTGATTGTGAGTATGGTACCTATTTGTATTTGCTACCATGTATATGTGTGTATACATAGGTGATCATTTATAAGAGTAAGTATGACTGGTTGTGGTTATCCTATGAGGAACCTTATGAGTATATTGATAGATGTTCTTCTAAGCGTATATGTGGGGGTATGGCTATAAACCTATATGAGTTTTTTAAGTAGGTATGTTTGTGCTATATGAATGTGTTTGAGGGGTTGAGTGTGTATATGAATGCGTTTGAGGGGTTGAGTGTGTATATGAATGTATATGTGTGTAAAAATATATGTAGATATTTGTGTTAGCATAAATGTGTTGATATATTTAGGTAGTGATGTGTGTGAACACACTAGGACTGCCGAGGCACTTTTTTCCCTCTTTAGAAGGTTTTTCCCCCCGCTTGTATATATGCCTATTGCCCTAATGGGCTACTTATCTTTGTACATTCTCTTGTTCGTTTCTTCCTCTAGGGTGCCGTCGACACTCCTCCGGTTGCAGTCTCAGAATCGCACGAATTTTGGTGAGCATACTCAACATGTTTTCGAGATCAAAATAGCTTCGCTGTGTCATGCCGAAATCACGATCTGAGCTCGTTTCGGCCTCCGAATGCACTATCGCCGCGCTTGTGCAGGCTATTTAATCTTTTTGTGCCAAAGATATATACCAGTTTCTGTTCGCCACTATAAGCGTCTCGAAGTCTGCTACAGGTCTAACAAAATTCATATAGGCAGTTCTGTTCAACTTTTTGAGATACAATCAATTTTTTGCATCAAGGTATTTTAGTCACCGGCCATGGCTGAAAGCAGTGATGTATTGCGTATGTTGGCTGTTGAGGATAAGTTGGATGGTACCAACTACCCGTTATGGGCTTATATGATGCGACATGTGTTGGTTGCAAAAGGACTGTGGAACATTGTACAAGGTATCGAAAAACATCCTATTACACCAGCAACTATTACAACTACAGGTACTGAAGCTAATGCAGAAGGTGTCGAAGATGATGATATTCTGCATATTCTTGTTCGTGCTCCGGTTTCTTATGCACCTACTGCAGAACAAATTTGCAGAGATGCTTAGGCACATGCATTGATAGCTTTTTCTGTCAAACGTGCCATTATTCCTCACCTTCGCTCTTGCAGTACAACTAAGGATGCTTGGGATACACTTACCACATTGTACCAAGCTAGGAATGAGGCTCGTGTTGCTTACCTCCGAAAACAGTTGGAGAGTGAGCACATGAATGAAGGTGATTCTATGGACAGTTTTCTAACGAAGATCAAAGACTTGAAGGAACATTTGATTTCTTTGTTGATGAGGTTATACCAGATAGCTCACTTGTGCAGACTGTTCTAAATGGTCTTCCTGATTCATATCAGAGTTTTGCTTCTACTCTTTGGTTGATGATGAAAGGGGATCACTACCGCTAGATTTGCATGCTTTTTCTGACTCTGATTGGGCTGGTTGCTATGACACTCATGTGTCCACTAGTGGCTTTTGCTTCATGCTTGGTAGCTCATGTATATCTTGGTTTAGCAAGAAGCAGCCTACTGTGGCCACTTCCAGTTGTGAGGTTGAGTATAGGGCAGCTTTCACAATGACTGTTGAGTGTGTGTGGCTCACACGCCTTATGGCTGATTTGGGTGTTGGTCAGACTTCTGCCACCACCATCTTCACTGACAGTCAGAGCGCATTGGTAGTTGCGAGGAACCTTGTGTTCCATGCTCGCACTAAGCACATTGAGGTGCATTATCACTATGTCAAGGAGAGGTTCTCTGCTGGGGAGATCAGCTTGGCATATGTGCCCATGCAAGAGAACATGTTTTCACGAAGGCTCTCCCTAGAGAGAAATTTGAAGCTTTCCGCGAAGCTTTGGGCTTACGTCCTTTTGTGGAGTGATTTCCACCTAGCTTGGCACTTCCTTATACATGAGTGCCAGCTCCTTGTTCACCGCATCACTCCCAGGGGGGATTTGTTGATATATTTAGGTAGTGATATGTGTGAACACTCTAGGACCGTCGGGGCACTTTTTTGCCTCTTTAGGAGGTTTTTTCCCCCCGGCTTGTATATATACCTATTACCCTAATGGGCTACTTATCTTTGTACATTCTCTAGTAATACATTCAGTATTATGTGTTGTGCTCCAAGCTTCTTCTCCTTCCTTGTGTTGTTCGCGTGCTTCCACAGACATCTATCCCCAACAAAATGCTCATATGTGTACTCATAGATATTCTATACCCCTTGACAGCGTGTTGAAAGGTATAAGGCTAGGCTTGTTACAAAAGGTTATGCTCAAGAAAGAGGCATTGATTTTGATGAGACTTTTGCACCCACATGTCGAATGACTACCGTTTGTAGCATCTGTGCACTTGAAGCCCATCAGGGTTGGAATGTAAATAAATTTACATCATTAATACTGCATTTTTGAGTGGTGACTTACATAAAGAAGTCTATTTTTTTTCATCCCTATGGTTTTGTATAGAAAGGACATGAAAACAAAGTGTGCAGATTGAAAAAGGCATTATATGGTTTGATGCAATGCCACGTGATCCATATGAAAAGATACATGCGTACTTGATTCCACATGGTTTTGAGAACAGTTCAACTGAGTTATGTTAAGCATGCAAATGAGGTGCTTCTGATCATTGTTGTCTATGTTGATGATATGCTACTCACTGGTCCTAATGAGAAGCATATTGTTGATTTTAAGGTTGATTTGCATGCCTCATTTGAGATATCAGATTTGGGGCATTTGCATCATTATTTGGGCATTCAATTTATGCAACTTGATGGTGGAATAGCTTTGTGTCAAACAAAATATAGTGACATATTATTACAGTTTTTTGGCCTTGAAGATTGCAAAGCTATTGCCATTCCTATGGAAACATGTTTATAGTTGAGTCTTCATGATGCTAGAGATGCATTTGATGCTGTTAATACTAAGCTAATGATTCATCTTGGAATCTTTTACTTTACTAGAAGAATCTTTTGTTTAAAAAAACTCTTGACTTTTGGATAAACAATAAAGATTTAAATCTTGGTCTTGTCCAAAAGATAGTACTTTTTTAACCAATGAAATAGTTAACCAGACTATTTTCCTTATTGCCTTATCTTTAGGAAATAACTTAATTCCCAAAGATTACTTTGATGTATCTTTTAGGAAATATCTTGATTCCCAAATATTAATTTGACTTGGGTTATCCTGTGTGGGCACATATGCCAAAATGATCTCTCCAGCAAAGAACCTCTCCCTTACATAATGATCATGCACCTCAATGTGCTATGTGTGAGCATGGAACACAAGGTTCCTCACAATTTCCAATGTGCTCTCACTGTCAGTGAAGATGGTGGTGGCAAAAGACTGACCAACACGCAAATCAACCAAAAGGCATATGAGCCATACACACTTAATAGTTGTTGTGAAAGTTTCCCTATACTCAACCTCACAACTAGAAGTGGCCATAGTAGGCTGCTTCTTGCTCACCCAAGATATGCATGATCCCAATTAGAGTCAAAAAAGAACATTTAAATCTGGCGGTAGTGATCCCCCCTTGGGATAAAACAATCCAAGTAGCCAAGTACCACTCAAGTAGCAAAAGATGTGCTTAGCTGTCTGCCAATGTTTGACTCCTGGGCAATGCATAAAATTGCTCATTTGTGAGATAGCAAACTAAATATCAGACTGAGTTATGCATAATTAAATCAAGCATCCAACACCCTATTGATAGAGGGCAAGAATCTAAAAGTTCTTGAAAGAAAAATCTACCTAGATGTGAGAGTGGAATCTTCTAAGTAAGAAAGTAGTTCCCAGTAATTCTCAAACCACCAGTATTGGTACTTAAATCCAAAATATTGATATAACCTAAAGGTGTATCAGAGATTCTTAGCTTTGGAATATGAGAGGCATCAGTGTATGGTTGGACTTAAGTTGAGGGAAAGATTTCTAAAATCCCACAGGGAAGCAAAGAAGCTTTTGATAGTTCATGAGAACTTAAAGATAAAGACTGAGACTTTATTCTAGTTGCAAGATCAACCAAACTTGATCAAGCTTGGCCATGATTGTCCAAGAACTTGTGAATGGAACTACTCGGAAGTTTGCCAAGTATTGGCAATAAAATTCCTTTTGGAAATTATTCACTCAGGTTCCATCTATCCAATGGTAAATTGTGAAAAGAGTAAGCTCTTCCAAGTCTAAATAGAGTGAGAAATTCCAAGAATGTAGTCTGCAACCATGAAGACGGTAGTTAAGTCTGTGGAAGATAAAACATAATGTTTGCCTAACATAAGTCTGTGGATTTTGGTACAAATCTAGAAAGCATGAGCAGATGCTTAGACTTCTGCAGTAGAGAGATTCCTGTAAAGTCCAGGCTAGGGTAGGTACCTAAAGCATTATAAGAAAGGAATCTAAAGACAAGAAGTCAAAAGCTCTTGTCTCTACAAATTGGTCAAGAATAAACCAACTGAACTTGAATCCTTGAAAATTCAAGTACTTGGACTTCTAACTGGTTTTCATTGAAAACTCTAGCAAAGAGGAATAGATATTCTATCAAAAGGTTTTCAAGTTTCCAAAGCAAAGCACGTGATGGTGAGAGAATCATGTGAAGGAATCAAAACCTAGAATATCTAGTTGGAGATAATGCCTAAAAATCTAGCAAAGAGGAATAGATATTCTATCAAAATATTTTCAAGTTTCCAAAGCAAAGCACGTGATTGTGAGATGATCATGTAAAGGAATCAAAACGTAGAATATCTAGTTAGAGATAATGCCTGAAACTTCAAAAATTCTTGTAAAGAATCAAAGAAAGAAGTTACTCTATCAAGAGATGTTTAGACTTTAGGATAAGTATCATCCATACATTAATATGAATATAAAATCGGGTGGTATGGGACACTAGATCTTATACTCAGATTGATATAGAAAAGATGGTATGGGACATCAGACTATGGGATGATAATTATCTTTTAGTCCTAGATTGGATCTTGAAGATAGGTTTGATCCTCAAGGGAATTAAAAATTCAAAGAAGGAGTTTAAATTCAAGGAGGATAAAAATAGTATCTTAAGATATTTCAAGGTAACTTCAAGATCTAGGAAACAGAAGATATGAAGTAACTTCCAAGATCTTCTTGGAACACTCAAGATAAAGTGTTGTTGATTCAAAAATATATAATAAATTTATGAACAAGTAGGACTTTGAAATTGAAATGATCCTTTCAACTAAGGACTATACTGACTAAGTCAAGCACCAAGTTCCTAGTGTAACTTGGTAAATTCAATCCTCTGACTTGAAGAAATGCACAAGAATTACATTCCCACTAAGGAGTCATAAAGATTGAATATAGGCATGAGCTTAGTCTCAAGTGAAGCATTATTTGAGTAAAAACTCATCAATAGAACCTCAATGGATTGACACATTGATGTTGGATACCACACTATTATCTTGTGGTAGGATGATGTTTTAGATTTACTCTATGAATCTTTTTGAGAATCAAGTCCCTTCCTCTTAAAGATAGATAAAATGCTTCAATATCTTATTGAAACAAATCTTTTAGAAGTTAAAGTCCTGAGTCATCTAGACTTTGACTCATAGAAAGCTTATGTATCTTTGAAGTTTGAATTGGTTCTATAGAGTTTCAGTTCTTTCTTTCAGCATTCCAAATCTTTTGGATCTGACTCAGATATGGTATCTGTTTCTTTTCACAAAAGTCGAGAGTTATTTGGTTAGAACTAAGTAATTAAATTAAACATCCTAGATAGATGTTTTGTACAAGAACCTTTTCAATCTTCAAAAGATAATAAGTCTAAGTGGACTTATTTATTTGAGTTTGCTTCAAGTTATAGCATAAATGATTTTCTAGAGCCGAGTATCCTCTAAAATAGAGAAGTTAGGAATTGCTCATCATATCAACAATTCCCAAGAACTTTTAGCACAAGTCTTTGAGAAAAGTATCCTCAGTTGGATAATTTTCATTTTGAATTTGAATTAGTCAAGTTATAGTATGGTTGAATCCAAGAAAATGGTAAATTTCTTCTATAGTTAGATAGGATTTTTAAACTCAATAGGACAAAGTAGTCTTGTAGTCGGGTGAAAAAATCATGTAACTATTGGATAGGAGTAAAACATGGAACAAACATCCAAGTTCAATATTTGGGTCAACCAAACTTCAAGTTATCCAAATTAAATTCAAGTGAACCAAGAGTTCTCAAAGTCTTGTGAGGGATAAGAATCCTACCTTCATTACGAAGTCCATGCACTAGTCCTGCTAAAAAATGGACCAGTAATTTGAATCCACCCAGTTCACATGTTTGTGTCCAGATGGCACTTAGTAGAAACTATGAATTGGCTAGGGATGGTTTTAGATCCACCCTCATTATTCATTCACTACTTTGTACTTTGACCAGTTTATCAAAGTACAAAGCGAGGCACTATTTTGAATCATTTGGGTAGGGATGCCACCATAGAGATGAGACATGTTCTTCGAGTTCTAGAACATGATCATGTTCTTTTGGTTTTAGAACATGAGGCTTGGGAGTTGCCTATAGTAATTATATAGCTCTATTTTTGAGGATGAAAATATTTTCCAAGGGGGGGCAAAATGTAATAAAGTAAGTCTATGATTGAAGGATCTGGTCGGTTCAGACGGATCTGAAATCAGACATCGTTTGGTCACCTGTGTGTATGACCAAATATCTCAAGTCTAGACTTACTAGAAGATCATTTACTCTTGTAACCAAGTAATCTACTTAGCCTAGTGGTTAAGTCTCATGGGTATGAAGGAGGAGGTCTTGGGTTCAATCCTCGTGGGATACATGGGGAGAGTATTTTGCCCAAAGAGATCTAGAGCCTTCTAGAAGCATCCACTTGAGTTAACTCGAGTTAACTAGGACACTTGGCGCACATGTAGTTACATGGCCGACACATGGATGGTTGGTATCCACCTACCCAAACAGGTAGTCCCCTGGACAAAGCTATATATAGAGGCATTTGGTTGGGAGGAGAGTTATCTCTCTAGCACATGGTGGTTGTAATCTTTCATGGACCATAACTTTTTTCTCTTGCCCGAAGAGTACCATCATGTGGATCTAAGTTAGGAGATCCCTCCAACTCGATCCCTGAATAGGCCACTCAATTACTTTCTCAAGTGTGACTAAAAGAAGATCTCTTTGGAAAATTTGGAAAGAAAGATGTGCTACTAATGTGAGGAACACTCTCAAAGAGTCCTTGAATTTCTTAGGTAAAAGGACTTAGAATTGTAAAAATACCCCCCCTCCTTTAAACACCATATGATGTTAGCTATTGTTGACAACAAGTGGGTTAAAAGCAAGAGGATCATGCATGAGAACGATGATAAAATTGTTGATATATTTAGGTAGTGATGTGTGTGAACACTCTAGGACTGCCGGGGCACTTTTTTCCCTCTTTAGGAGGTTTTTTTCCCCCGGCTTGTATATACGCCTATTGCCCTAATGGGCTACTTATCTTTGTACATTCTCTAGTAATACATTCAGTCTTGTGTGTTGTGCTCCAAGCTTCTTCTTCTTCCTTGTGCTGTTCGCGTGCTTCCGCAGATGTCTAACTCCAACAATTGGTATCAGAGCAGGTCGTTGCTTCTTCTAGGGTGCCGTCGACACTCCTCCGTTTGCAGTCTCAGATTCACACAAAATTTGGTGAGCATACTCAGGGTGTTTCCGAGATCAAAACAGCTTCGTTCTGTGGTGCCGAAATCGCGATTTGAGCTCGTTTCGGCCTCCGAACGCACTATCACAGTGCTTGTGCAGGCTATTTCGTCCTTTTGTGCCAAAGGTATATACCAGTTTTTGTTCGCCAGCTTAAGCGTCTCGAAGTCTGCTACAGGTCTAGCAGAACTCGTCTCGGCAGTTCTGTTCAACTTTTTGAGATACAGTCAATTTTCTGCATCAAGGTATTTTAGTCACCGGCCATGGCTGAAAGCAGTGATGTATTCCGTATGTTGGCTGTTGAGGATAAGTTGGATGGTACCAACTACCCATTATGGGCTTATATGATGCGACATGTACTGGTTGCAAAAGGATTGTGGAACATTGTGCAGGGTGTTGAAAGACGTCCTGTTACACCTGTAACGACAGGTACTGCAAATACAGGTGTTGGAGCTGATGAAGATGGTGTCGAAGATGATATTCCGCAGATTCTTGTTCATGCTGCTGTTTCTGTTGCACCTACTGCAGAGCAGATTCGTTGGGATGGCAGAGATGCCCAGGCACATGCATTGATAGCTTTGTCTGTCAAACGTGCCATTATTCCTCACATTCGCTCTTGCAGAACAGCAAAGGATGCTTGGGATACACTTACCACTTTGTACCAGGCTAGGAATGAGGCTCGTGTTGCTTACCTCCGAAAACAGTTGGAGAGTGAGCACATGAATGAAGGTGATTCGATGGACAGTTTTCTTACAAAGATCAAAGACCTGAAGGAACAATTGATTTCTGCTGATGAGGTTATACCAGATAGCTCACTTGTGCAGACCGTTCTGAATGGCCTTCTTGATTCATATCAGAGTTTTGCCTCTACTCTTCGATTGATGATGAAAGGCAATCCGAATGCCTTGTCATTTGAGGAATTAGTCTCTGTTCTGTTGCAGGAAGATCAGTCCAGGCAGAACAGGTCCATTATGCGTGTTGCAGATCAAGCGTTCCTGGCTAGTCAGAAGGGCAAAGGAAAATGGAGCTCTTCTACTAGTAAGCAGAAATCTGCAAATGCTGCACAATCGAAGAACCAGGATAAAGATGAGAAGAAATCAGAAAAGCAGAAATTGTTCTGCAAGTACTGTAAAGGAAATGATCATATTATAAAGAACTGTCCAAAACTGGCTGCTAAAGAGGCAAAGAAGAAAGAGGCTGGAATGGTTGTTGCAGAGGCCTCTACACCAAAAATAGAGTCTGCAAATCTTGTGCAGGAAGAAGAATGGGCGTTTACTACTGTCTGCAGTTTTGACCCATCTTCTCATGATCAGTGCATGTCTGCAGTAGACTCAGATGTTTGGTACTTTGACAGTGGGGCAACCAAACATATTACCTCGCAGCGCAGTTTCTTCTCTTCACTCGAGCCTGCCCCTACAGGGAATACTGTCACATGCGCCAATAACTCCTCTTATCCTGTTATGGGAGTTGGTAAGATCATTCTGACTACTGCTGATGGTAGTTCTTTCACTTTGTCAGATGCTTTATTTGTGCCAGGGATAAAAAAGAACCTGTTATCAGTTTCTGCATTAGCCAAGATTGGCTTGGTTGTGAAATTCGTTGATGACAGGTGTACAGTCCATGATCTCTCAAATGGCGATGTGATTATTGCTTCTGGCATTTTATGTCGTGGGCTGTATAAGCTCATAGACTATGAAAAATCTGTGAATGATTTGGCATGTGCAGTTCATGATTCTCAGGCTATGTCAGATGCAAAGGTTTGGCATGCACGCTTTGGTCATCTGAATTTTGCTAGTTTGTTACGCCTGCAGAAATCTGAAATGGTGTCCTCTTTGCCCAAACTTGAGGCACCTGGAAAACATGTTTGTGAAGGCTGTATTTTGGGCAAAATGCAGCGTTCTTCCTTTCCAAAAGATGGTTCAGTTCGGGCTATGCAGAAATTGTAGCTTGTACATAGTGATGTCTGTGGTCCTATGCAGACACCCTCTTTTGGAAATTACCTTTACTTCGTGACTTTCATTGATGATTTTTCCAGGCATGCATGGGTATATCCACTCAAAGCAAAGTCCGAAGTGTTCATGTGCTTCAAACAGTTTTTGGTTTTAGCTGAAAATCTGTCAGCATGTAAAATGGGCACCCTCCGTTCTGATCGAGGGGGGGAATATATGTCTTCAGATTTTAATGCATTTCTGGCTGAACGTGGGATAAAACACCAGTGTACAGTGCCGTATACACCTCAACAGAATGGAGTTGCTGAACGAAAGAACAGGTCACTCATGGAGATGGCGAGGTGCATGGTCAAAAGTCAGGCTTTACCACATAGTTTCTGGCTTGAGGCTGTCATGTGTGCAGCATATGTACTGAACAGGTGTCCCACTAAAGCGTTGCAGTCTATCACTCCATATGAGGCTTGGCATGACCGCAAGCCATCTGTTGCTCATCTGTGTGTTTTTGGTTGTTTGGCATATGCATTAGTGCCTGAACAACATCGCAGAAAATTGGATGATAAGGCAGTAAAATGTATTTTTGTTGGGTACAGTTCTGAAAGTAAAGGCTATCGTCTGTATCATCCACAGACTAAACGCATTCTGGTTAGCCGTGATGTTGTCTTTGTGGAAGATGCTATTCAGCCATTGCTTTCATGTACTAAGGAGACATCTGTTAGCTCCAAAGACATGTATGATACTTTGATGCCTCTTTTTACAGGTGGACAGGCTAGCGCTGGTCCTAATGAGGCAACTTCTCAGCCTTTGCAGGTTTCATATGATGATGCAGATCATTCCATTTCTGATGCAGATTTACATGATGCACTTGTTGATGAGAGAGCTGATATTGAACAGGCAAAAACTATGCCAAAATGGCTGGTGCAGACTTTGCGTGACAGCAAATTAGATGCACCTTTGTCATATCGTACTCGTTCAGGCTCTCATAGTACCTCCTTTGCATCAGATTGCTATGCTATGGCTGCATCTAGTCTCTGTGATGTGAATGAGCCTGTTTCTTTTGATGAAGCACAAAATTCAGAAAATTGGATGGCTGCTATGCAATCTGAATATGATGCTATAATGAAGAATGGTACATGGTCTTTATGTGACTTGCCTCCTGGCAAGAAGGCCATTGGCACTAAGTGGGTCTACAAGCTGAAGCGTAAACCTGATGGTACAGTTGACAGGTATAAGGCTAGGCTTGTTGCAAAGGGTTATGCGCAGGAAAGAGGCATTGATTTTGATGAGACCTTTGCACCTACATGCCGTATGACTACTGTTTGGAGCATTTGTGCACTTGCAGCCCATCATGGTTGGAATGTACATCAGTTGGACATTAAAACAACATTTCTGAATGGTTATCTTCATAATTATGATATTTCCTTTGCTTACTAGTATCTCAGACCATAGATAATATCATTGTATTCAATATATTGTTTTTCATAGAGGAAGAAGATGTGGCAACAAAGAGGAAGACGTATCCTCCATTTCACTTTCTCATACAACACCCTTTTTTTAAAGGAATTTCGACAAATCCTATAGCATGGAATTTGGATCAATAAAAAAGCTAACAAAATTTGTGGGTCCTCTCGTGGTGCAAACAATGCCTTTGTGGCATGGAAGACTTGGGACACCACTTCTATTCATTCCCCAAATAAATATCAGCTTGGCAAAAAATAATAGATAATCACATTTGAGAAAAAATCATAGGAGACTTGGGGCACCTCTTCTATTCGTGCCCCAAATCAGTATCGGTCTAGCAAGCTCTTGAGAGAATCATGCTGTTACAAGGACAAATCCATTAGAAGCAAGTTTTGATAGATGAATCAATTAAGTATTCCTAAACTATGTGGAATGCAATAAGAGGAGAGACTCTATGGAAAATATGAAAAGAGAGGTTTGCAACCAACTTTGGAAGTGATCCTAAAGAATGATCAATGAATAAATTTCTTTTCTTTTTAAGCAAAATATTTTCCAATTGTAAAAAGCTGTCCGAGTAGTGGCTTTGGCTAATAAGAAGTAGTTGCTTGAAGTTATTGCTTTGGGTTGGAGATTTTTATGGGGTGGTTCCCAGTACACCAATGGAACCCCTAAAGTTTTTTGTAAGACTTACTGTCTAAGGAAAGAGGAAGGTGGTCTAGGATAGTTGTGTCCTGTTAGAATGGCCACTCAAATGGCTACCAAGTCGATCATGAGATGTGCATGTTCGAATGACCTTTGGGCCTATTTAATTAAAAGGAATATTCCTAAATTTTATATTACAAATCATAAACCATGGAATAACTTTACTCTTTGGAATGTCATTACCTCACCATTAGGGGACGAAAAAATGAACCTTGCATGGGCCTTGTAAGGATCCCTAATTTTTAGGGATTAAGCTTAATTTTGTTATTGTTTAAAGGGACAAAGTGCATTTAATAGGGAACTTTTTCGTAGGATGGAGTAGACTTTTTTTAGGCTTTACTAAACCCCTCTCTTTCTTCTTCTAGAGAGGGATGAAGAGAATCTACTTTCCACATCATCAAACTCGTGCATGTATTGAATAAAAAAATGAGTTTTTTTTTAGATATATTAACTCAAAAGGTCCCATTTTTTAATATATATGTTAGAAGTCACTTTTCTGGACTCATTTTTTAAAGTTTCTTTTAGAAAAAGTATAATTTTCAAGCTCCTTCCCAAAGTAAATGCCACATCGTCAAATCCGTGACTATGCTTCCCCCAAAAAATGATTTTTTTTTTCAAATTTCATCATTTTCAACCAAACAACGAAAAAATACACTTTAACCCATACACATACAAGAAAACACACTTTTTGAGAAAAACATATGCTTAAGGGCCCCTTCCAACCAATTTTCCTCATTAGCAAAGATGGTGTTGACATCTATTACAAACGTCATACTAGAACATCCTCATGCTCCTGCATCAACAAGTATCCATGTTCTTGGTCATTAGCAAAGATGGTGTTGATATTCTTGGTCATTAGCAAAGATGGTATTGACATCTATTACAAATGTCACACTAGAACATCCTCATGCTCCTGCATCAACAAGTATCCATGTTCTTGTGCCTAGAGAGTTTGCTCCAAGTACACAATGCAACAATGATGTCAATTCTCAAAATGAACGTCGTGCAGCTGGAGGAAAGAGTATTGATCTTTGGGCTCATGGTTCACTATATTCTCCTGATCCAATATCTTCTTACCATCCAACATTCCATAACCTCTCAACTTTACTTCAGTTCATTGGTGCGGGTGAAGCTAGACTATTAATTTACTATAAGTGATTATCTACACATTCACATGTTGCTATTGGTTCCAATAATATCAAATCCATCAAATGAGGGTGGTCACTTTAGAAAGCACAATCATATCTTTATAAAACAACTTGCAGATTTTGAACAAGATATGAAAGCAAAGGAAAGCACAATTGCAAAGTTAAATGCCAATCTCCAGTAGCTGAAAGAGACTTCACTTGGTATGCGATTTAGGAAAAGAGCATAGTCGTCCTTTGAAGCTTAGGTGGAGGGGCACGCAAACAACATATATATGCAACAAGGTGAGTGTGTGTTTTAGTTTTATATGTTTTAATGAAGGTTTTTAATGGAATCTTTCATTGTATAGGTCATTTATTCAAGACATAAGTGCTTCATCAACAACACAAGACCAATTCAAGCTGATGAATAGTTGTATCAACAACAAAGCAATCACTTCTGCTATAGACACACCCAAAGGAAAGTTCATTAGAGGTGTTGTTGAAGCTGAGTTTCAGATAAGTTAAAAAACCTTATCAAAGTGCAAGATGTGCAAGGAATATGTGAGAAAGCGGGCATCAGTAGAAATGGGTACTACAATGTACACTCTTCTAAGGCAAGCCTTACAAGCACAAGGTATTTCTCAAAGTATATTTCCATGCCCACAAGAAAAAAACTTCTAATGAGGATGTGACTTGTACTATTGGATAATATTTATTCATAGAAGACACTATGCCTACCTTTGTTTATCAAGCTAATATTTCCAAGAAGCAATCAAAGATCCTATCTACACAAGGATTTACTTACACTAAATTAAACAATATATTTGTGGATCTTCAGAAGCTTCAATAAGCAATGGTTCACTTTTATAGTCCAATAATCAAAGGTACCCCCACTACATTTTATTTGGTGTTGAACTTTTACTGCATTGAAGTGCCATATTAAGGTAATGTTTCCTCTTTTGTGTAGACTAATGATAAGTTAAAGTTCATACTAAAGCTTGATGAGTGCAAAATTATAAAGGGTCGGTGATTGGAAAGGTTGAGTGTGACGCTAATGAATGAAGTTATGGACCATGCAATGAGTGATAAAACTTTAGGGTCCCCTTCCCAATTTACTTAAATTGTGCAATCAAGAGAGACATCTGGTGGTTAGGTGCTATAGAAGTTCCCAAAGAAACAAAAAATGTTATTTCATGGTTTTTTAATAGGACTCCATGGATTCAAGAAGTAATATCTTCTCAAATACATGGGCAAAAGCTTTTTGTAGATGATAAAGGTGATTTTGAGGTAGAATGGCATTTGGGTGGAGAGCTTAAGAGTATAAAATGCACGGTAGGTTGTAAACAAGGAGTATCTTCTCTCTATCCTTGCCCAGATTATACACAAGGTGACAAAGGATCTAAGAGATAATCTAAACCTGCAAGGGCATTGATGAGAGTTGATGACTCTGAAGAAATTGATGACACTCATGGAATTATAGGGAATGGGAGATATTTTAGATTTCCAATGTTAGATGAACCGACTCGTGATAAAATAAGCAATGATTGGAACCTCATTATTCCATTTCCATTAGTCACATTACAGGGCTAGAGGTGTTTACTTTAAAAACACCCATCATAGGGGTGGTCTACTACAATCAAACTATTTAGAACAAATGTTCAACTAGTTTTTTCATACAACATTTGCTAGAAAATATGCAATGGAACAAGCGTGTGAGTCACAAATAGCAAATATTTCAAGAAAGATACAACATGATATTGCAAGAGAGAAGCAGATGTCATCATCAAGACTGCTACATCATGCCCAATGGCATGCACAAAGAGTCTGTGAGGGTTCTGCTTGGAAATAGTCTCCTGACTCTTAAAATGCCTTATTTATTATCAAAACTTTTTTCAAGGTTTTTATAACTCCTTTCTCTTCAAATGAATTTTCAATGTTTTTTTGAATATTCTTTTGATGTTTCAAAACTAATTTTTATCCATTTAAATGTGAACAAGACAAATCTTAAGTGAATAAATAAAGGTGTCATTCTTCATTTTACCACTTTAAATCCTAAGAGAATGGCACGCATAATGTAGCCTGCTACAAAGGATCGTTTCATCTACCCTAGCCATGTGCAAGGTACCCAGTGCCCACCATGGATGACACCCCACAAGAAGTGTCGAACCACAAGCCACTCTTCTAGACATAACTCGGGTGCATGGATACACTCTAGTAGCATTCGATCATGGAGGAATGAAGCTAATGGCTTAGGAATGCAAAAAAAGGTGTGCCATAGAAACATGGGGATGGGCCATGCAAAAGTTTTGCAGGGCCCATCCCTGCCTGCATTTCTGTGACAAAACTTTTTTTTTGCATTCCTAGGCCATTTCAAGAACTATGGGCAACATCATTTTAAAGGAAACACTAAAAGAAGATTGATTTGACTATGCAAAAGATATGAAGTTGTCAAAAACATAAAGACACAATAGATAATTGCATGTACATGGAAACTGAAAAAAGCATAATTGGTATGATAAAGTTTTACAATTGGTTCTTGGCCTTGAGCCTCTCCACTACATTCTTTCTTCTTTAAAAATATAGTGGCAAATGGTAAGTCAAAATTGATTGGGATATTAAATGGGGGTCTGTCAATCCAAGACCCAAAGCTATTCCTATTTGACCTAATATTTTTTGTTTAAAGTTAACTCCTAGGGTAGTAAGGGCAAAGGGCTTCCTAACCAAAATTACATAGTTGGTCTCTTGCATTATTGTAGATAGGAACAAAAGTTTGCTCAAGGCCTTCAGACACCAAGTCATGAAGTGTCCTTGAGGGGAAAAGTCCTTGTGGATTATAACGAAATCTTCCTTTGGAAATTTTCCAATGTATTTTTCCAAGGAAGAGCCACTACCATGGGCAACATGATCACCACCACTCCTTGCTGCAAATTTATCGACTTCAATTGAGTCTTGCACATAGACAACTGTAAAATTCATTAGATACTTAAATCTTGTACAAATATGAGACATAGTCAATCATAAATGTCATTAGATACTTACATCTTGAAGCCTATCTTCATCCTCTCCTCTTCCCTGGAATGGAAGAGTGATCCATGCCAATTTTCTCCACAACAAGGGATGTTGGAAACTTCTTCTCCATAATTCCCACATCTTCTTCAGTGGCATTTTGATTGGCATCACTCAAAATCTCCTCGCACACAAATGCAATGGTGTCTGCAACAAAATCACCAAATGGAATAGTTGTCTTTTCAATTTTTTCAAAAGCATTATCCATGGGACCCTTCGAGGTTGAGCAAAAAATACTTAGGCATTCGTCGAGGCATAGACCAAATGCCTTCTCAATGTCATGTAGGACAAAAATTCTTCTTCGTCAACAAATACCACATAAAACATTTCCATCTCTACCTCTAGCAGAGTTCCAAGGGCTCTAAGTTGGAGGGTGTACTATTCTGTGCACTATTGGCTTCCTTCAATCTGTCCATTACCCCTTGGGGAGATTGTCTGCTAATGTTTTCACTGTCTTCTAAAAGTTGAGAGCTTCTGTTTGTGGTTCCTTTTTGTCATCCACAAAACCCTCAGTAACAAGATGGGGTAGGTCCATGGATGTAGGTTCGGGCTCCTCATTGAGAAAAAATATTTTTGTTGCAACATAGGAGAGATATTTTCTTCCCATCTTCCTCTTCTTATTTAGTTGCTTAATTAAGGGCACTGTGTCATCTAACATGTGCCCTCCATCCTCAGCAACAACCATGAAACAATTTAGGCGCTTTGGAAAGGCCAAAAGAGTAGGTTAGAGGGGATCCATTTACACTCATATGCTGGAATATCTATAGCGTATCATAATATATAGAATTCCAAAAAATCCATAGTCTCCTCAAGCACATCGGAGTTCATGGTTAGAGTCCCTTCAAGATTAGGAACTCTACAGACTAGCTCATATAAATCTGTACGACCTTTGTAGTCTGTAGTATCCAAGAACTCCATGAATAGATCTTGAGGAGATTTGATGGGAGTGGAAGTGCTAGTAGCCATTGCGTGCATGCAAGAAATCTATTGTCTTTTCTGCTTTTTCTAGCTCTTTGTGAGTGGAAATGTGAGAAATGAGCACATAGAACCCATTTTTATAGCAGTTTCAAGTTTTTAAGGTGATTGGACCCACTTTGAAAAGTACATAATAAAATAGTGAGAGTTAAAAAAATGAGTTTCTGATGACAAAATAATGCACAGAACACCAAAGGTTATGAATATTTTTGCATCAAAGCAAATGTTTAAACATAACACAACAAAAAACAACATGATCAACCACATTTCAACATAGCAAACATAGACTTTTGATATTCCAAAAGTTTTGAAATTACCATTGCAAATAAGAAGGTATATACAATATCTAACATGTATTGTTTGTCCTACTTTTTACAAGTTTCTTGAAAGTGCAAAAACCATGAGATACAATGACTAGGACCCAAAAAGTGACATTATCAACTTGCAAAAGAACTATGACAATGAGAGTTCAATTCCATCTTTGCTCCAATCTACAGGGTCTTTCATTTTGTATTCCAATATTCTTCCCACCTTTAATCAATTTGCAAGAAATTGAAGTTATAAAACTAAAATAAGCAATAATGAAAAGATTACTTTAACAAAAGAACAAAACATTTCACACCTTATGTCCTTGTTTTTTGAATTTGGATTGAGTTAGTCCTTCAAACCCCATAATCACCAAGTGTTCTCTCAGATTAGTCAAGGTCCAATGATGATTAACTAAACTAGAATCTGTTTCATTGTTGGGAAATTTAAGCTTTATTTCAAATGAATGTAAAGATTCCTCCGAACTTTGAAATGATATCCATTCGCAAAGTTTGCACATCCAATGATCATAGTAGACTCTAATGTATAATGAAGTATGTTGTTTCAAATATCAAAATCCTATACCTGTTCCATCTATTTCACAAAGATATTTATCACCTTTTGCAATTCCTTCTATTAATTCCCAATTTTCACCAAGAAGACTTTTGATTTGCTCATATGTGATATCTTTACACATGAACATGGTGGAAGTCTCTTGGAATGAGAATCCTTGGAATAAATATACAAAACAATGGATGGGAAAAAACCAGTGCAAACCTACAGATCTAGACACTTTTGTGAATTTCAAAGAGTTATGTATATCCATTACCATCTTGTGCTTCAAAGATGATACATACCATATATCAGGTTTTGGGCACTCCAAGCTAAGAAGAGAATGTACTTTGATTCTCTCTAGCCTTCCAAAACCATTCATTATAGAGGGTACAACATATCTATGTGCATAAAAGAAAACTCTATCATGGTAAAGTTGAGCTCCAGATATTTCTAGAAAGACTAGTGCACCAACATATATATGCAATGCCTAGAAAGTACCTATAAGACTATAAAGTGGTTGCTCTTCCACCAAAGTAGAAGGAAATATATCTGAAACAAACAAAAGCATATCTAAATAGTTCAGAAATATATTCAACACTATGAAATATACAGTATTGTAGAGTAATACTAACAATTCATAGGATATCTCATTCTAATAGAATTTTCGAGTTTCATAGTTGCAGTGTAAAAGCATGTTGAACAATAACAACCATCCCATTGTCTTCGTGCTTCTTGCAGCCAAGTAACTTTCCCTTGTAAGGTAGATCCAAGTTTCCATGATATCTAACTCGATGAGGCCCAACTCTAGAGGGTTGCATGTACACCCATGAACCTTTGGAGTACTCATGTGATAGTCATTTTCCATCTATAGCTTTTATATTGTGACATCTTAATATGAGGACTTCATCTTTTGGTCCCCTAGAAGCTTTAGATGCTGCCATTGAAGTTAAAGGTCTTCAAGCTATAATAGTAGTTTGAGATAGAAGATGCAGGTAGCTTGGAATGTAGAAACAAGTGCTTCAATGGTGAGGTATAGAGAGAAACTAGTGGAAAAAGATGACTTTTTGGGACCTGGGTATGAAAATGTGAGGTTTAAGAAGGAGATAACTCTTTTCTAAGTATTTTTGAAAAAAAGGACATTTTTTTTAGCTCAAAACATGCACGGATTTCGAATTCGGGGTCAAAAAGAGTACTTTTGACCCTAAAAACTAATGGATGGTCCATTCTCAGGTGTTATGATGAGTTTTTTAACTTTTTAGAAATTTAGAATTCTTGGGCCCAACTAAGTTATGAGATTCCTTGTCTCTCTACAGGTAGCTCATTAAATAAGGGAGAAATCTGTCCCCTCTTCCTTTTTTGAGCCTAGTATTTTTATAGGGCATAGACTGTGGCCACCGCTCTTTTTTGATTGTTCCATCACTAATCACTCCTTAATCTAAAAGGCCCATGCAGGGTTCATTTTTTCCCCTAGTGCCTATTGTTTTCAAGCCTACAGGTAGTAAGATTGTCTCCTCCTTCTAAAAGGCTCGGATGGATGTCAAATAGAATTACTCTTTACCTAATTATTATGAGAAAAACTCTTCCTTTTTGCTACACGATTCAATTTGGATTGGCTAGCATTCTTCACAGGACCTCATGAACCTTAACATTAGGATGAATAAGTGTAGAAAGAATGGCTTCAACAATTGGAGTTGTTTTCATAGGGATGAACGGATCTTTGAAGATAATAAAATTTTGACTAATGAATCTTTTTCTATTGCCTGCAGGTTTATACTGATTGAAAAGAAGAAAAAACTTCTTGAACTCAAGGAGGAATGCATCTTTCACAAAAAAATATTCAGCTACATGATATTGCCACTGATATTTATCATAAATTCAAGAAGTCTCCCACTTCAATCAAAGTCATAATTGAAAAGCTGAATAGACATTGGAATCTGCACTAGAACTCCCAACAATGGAAGTATAGATTCAAGTGCATCTAGGTTTTCCCAATTTCTATTAAGCACTCAATTCTTGAGTGGTTGATTCTTCATAAAGGTATTTGGACTAACAACAAGGCAAAAAAGTTTAGTATTGGTTCAAGTAGTTGCTGCTTCTATGACAAGAAGGAAGATCTTTCCCACCTCTTTATCAATTGTTGGCAATCTCAAAGATTTTGGAAGAGTATAAATAATTTTTGTTCCTTTTCTAGTCTTCCTAAGTTGGGGTACAAGGAGATTTTTATTGGATTCAATAACAAGTTGGATATTGTCACTTGGGAGTTGTTGAGGTCCTAAAATCTATGGTTCATTTGGAACAATAGGAATAACAAAATGTTTGACTGTCATCCTAAAGACCGTATGTTCTCCTATACTGAAGTATCAAGATCTATAGGAATTCCATAGTTAATGCCCCTAAGAAGTCTGATTGTTCTCATGAGATCATACATAATTTTAAACCGTCCAGCTCAAGAGACAAAATGCTTGCCATTATTCTAAGTCCATGATCAACTTGATGTACTTCTTGGAGTTCCAAATGTAACTTTGGGGGCTTGTTCTCTATATATTAGCATTTTGTATCAATATTAATCTTTTTTGTTCTTGCTCAAAAAAGAATGAGATACATTTAAATTTGAAGGGTAAATGAAAAGTAACAGAATCCCTATCAGGCTATGGTAGGATGATTAGGCTCTCGAGCTTGTAGACTTTAGTCTCCTAGCACCTTACATTGTGGCCTCTAGGCAAACTGGATATGCCTTTGGCCTTATGGCTTATCAAATTAGTCCTTGTATTAGAGTTTAGGGCCGTCCCTTTTCAACTTTCACCTTAGTGGGCCTTTGGGCTCTATAATCATCATTGTGTCAAGCATCTTATCCTTCCTTTGTGGGATACAAGGGAGTCCCATGGATACTAAGCTCACCTTCACTTGTACTTTCAATTAATTCAAGCTAATCTAGGGAGATTAGGCCTCATGCCAAACTTCCTTATTAAAGTAATCAAATCCCTCGAGGTGCATATTACTAAAAAAAATGTTTCGTTTTTTGCAAAACAAAGCCTTAAATTAAACTTGAGAAAAAATAACAAGATAGCTTTAGCAACTACAAAGCATATAGATGATTTTATCACCCTTTTCATGCATGATCCTCTTGCTTTTATCCCTCTTGTTGACAGTTCACCGAGGAGCGGTCATGATCTCTGGTCTCAACTTCATTGGATTTTTCTTATGAAATTATCGAACCTCGATTGGTGCTCAATGAAAGTTCTTTGTAGGTTCCCAAGTGTGATCACTGATGTTATACTCTTTCCAATGAACAAGATACTCCAATCTTCCTTGGGATAGTCTTGAATCTTGGACATGCTTGACTTTGAAATCTTCATGATCATCAATCTCGATAGGTGGTGAAGGACTAGGTCTCTCCTCCCTCAATGGTGAAATCTAATATGGTTCCAACATAGATAACTGGAAAACTGGATGTATTCTCATGGTACTTGCTAACTGGAGCTTGAAAGTGGCTGCCAAGATCTCGAATGGACCAAATCTCTGATGGTCTAGTTTTGCACAAGGCCTCAAACTCTGCAAATTATTTGTGAGTAACCACACTTTATCCCCAATGTGATAGGATGGATTTCGAACACGATGCTGATCTGCATAATGTTGGTGCAGATCAATCACCAATTGAAGATTTGAAGGACAAAGAATGGAGACGAGATCAAGTTTTGAAGCAAAGAAGATAGCTACATTCACAGGATGAATGATATGTACACATATGTACATTAATGAAGACATAGATCACTTATACTTTTGTCTAGTCATAAACTTGTATATATTTGCCTATAAATACCTTGAAAAAAATGTCGGGAATATAGGAGAGACAATAGTAGATCATGTGAATAGTGTATTGAGGAGTTGTAAGAGTCATTAAGTCTCTTAGAAGTGAGTTGAATTGTCTATCCTCACTAAGTTGTAATTTTTCTGAGAAATCGAAAAATCTTGCGCCCGATGTTTTGCTGTCTGCTCCTTCTGTGTTTAATCTTTTGAGAAATCCTTTTGCACGTATTTATGTCCATAGCTAATCTATCTATGGCTAGAATTTGAGAGGCTAATTGTAATCAGGTTGAGAGAATTTAGTTTAGGAACATTCATATGTGATGATGTTCTGAGAGTCGACAAAACTGGCACAGATTTCATGTTCAGAGAAATGAACATTGCTCAGTGCATGGTGTAAAGTTTTACACAAGTGAGGGCTCAAAATCTAAGTTGAAAGATAAGCCATCTATGGCTAAAAGATCTTGATCAAACGGGTTCGACATTGGGAGAACTATAGCTAAGAAGTTGCAGGTGTCAAAGTCGCTACTGCAGAGAAGGTGATTTACACATAGGTAAACTGTTTGTGTGATTTCTCAGAGTATACTGAATCATTTGCAAAGATTTAAGTTGGAGAAGGTGCGCAACCTTAAGGCGAAGCAATCTACAAAGTTTTATCAAAAACTTACACAAATGATTAGTCAATTAAGGATTAATCTGCAGCAGACTTTTCTGAGAAGTTGAATTTTTTCAGAATAATCAATTTCCTGATAAATTGGTGAATGTTCTTTAAATTTGGTGGAGTCTAAAGTTGATCTTGATATAGAGGTGGTCTAAATTCAAGGTCAACTTGTTCTTTTGGAGATTAACACTCTCCATCAGTGGTATCAGAGCAGGATGTGTCAAATTTGAAGTGAAGAAGACTCCGACTACTGCAGAAACACAAATCTTTACATCTTGAAGGTGCAAAAGGATAAAGGTTGAAGAAAATTTGAAGGTAGACACATTGAAGCTATCAAAAGGATCAGAAGAAGCAACACTCGAAGTTAAGGTACATTTATTCCTTGTAAAGTCTAAACTTTTGAGACTACAGGTAAAGAAACAATGGGAGATAGTCTCCAAATTGAGAAGCTGGATAGAGAGAACTATCCTGCATGGTCAATGAGGATGGAAGCTCATCTTATGAGCAAAGATCTGATGGGATACATCACAGGAGATGAAGAAAAGCCAGAATTTAGAGACTCTAGTGTTCCAACTAGAGAGGAGCTTGCAGACTTAAAGAATTGGATGAAGAAGGATGCTCAAGCAAGGAGCATAATCTACATGGCAGTCAATGACTATTTGCTTCCTCACATTAGAGGACTTGAAAGTGCAAGTGACATTTGGAATGCTTTGGAAGAGCATTTCCAAAACACAACTAAATCAAGGAAGGCTTCACTATGGGCAGAGTTTACTACTTTCAAAAAGAAGGCCTCACAATCAATCTCTGATTATGTGACAAAGATGAAGGACATTGCAGATTCTCTAGGTGCAGTGGATGAAGATATTGAAGAAGATAAATTGGTAAGACAAATTCTCACAGGGCTAAGAGGAGATGAGAAGTGGAAGCCTTTTATTTTGTCTACAGAATTTTCATCAGATCACTTCACTCCTGATTTGAATCAATTGTTAGGTCATATGCTAACTTTTGAAAATGATGTCAAAGGAGATGTTGATAAGAGTGCAGGTCATGCAATGTACTCTAAAGACAAGAAGAAAGCTAACAAAGGAAAGCAACAATCAGGTGAAGAAGAAGGTACTTCAAACCAAGCAAATTTCATAAGAGGTAGAGGAAATGGCAGAAGTAGAGGAAGAGGCAGAAACAACAAAGATAATGCAAGAGCTTGTTGGATATGTGGTAAGACCAATCATCTATCTCATGATTGTTGGCACAACAATCAGAATAATGGTAATTATCAGAACTTTAATCAAAGAGCAAGAGGTGGTAGATTTCAGAGAGGAAATTTTAGAGGTAGAGGTGGTAGGAATTCTTTTGGAAGAGGTGGAGGAAGAAGCTTCCAAAATCAATCCTATAATAACACCTACTACAACTATGCATCAGATCAGAAGGAGGATTCGACTCGCATTGTGAATGCAACATATGAAACCTCACATGAGGACATGAGAGTGTTTTACATTGATTCAGGATGTAGTAATCATTTAAGTGGAAATATTGCTTTGATGACTGATTTAGATCATAATGCAATTAACCATACAGTTCAGACAGGTGATAATACAAAGCATAAGGTAAAGTCAATTGGTTCAGTCAAGGCTAAGGATGGGAGCACTCTTCTGAGTAAAGTTCTTTATGTTCCCACAATTCCAAAGAATTTGATCAGTGTAGGTCAAATTGTGGAAAAAGGATATGAGGTAAGATTCACCAATGATGGAGTATATGTTGAAGATCCTAGTCAAGGGTATAAACAGGTTGTTACAGGGAAGAAAGAAGGAAGGCTCTTCACATTGAAGGTACAAGGAAATGTTGGACATGCTATGTTCACATATGGAGAGCAGAAGGTGTCAGAATTGGATCTTTGGCACAAAAGACTTGGACACTTCAATGAAAGAGGTATCAAAGACATGATTAATAATGATTCAGTGCTTGGATTGCCTAACATTGCAGGTCAACACATGACATACAGATGTGAGGCATGTCAATTAGGTAAGGCTCATAAGCAATCCTATTCCAAGCATGGGTTTATGTATTCAGAAAGACTTGAATTGGTGCATACAGATGTGTGGGGTCCTTCAAAGGACTTTAGTATAAATGGTTCAAGATATTATGTCATATATGTTGATGATGCTACCAGATGGATCACAATTTATGTGATTAAAGAAAAGTCAGAAGTGTTTAATACATTCAAACACTATCATGCATATGCAGAAAGGATTACAGGTCAAAAATTGAAGAGACTAAGGTCAGATGGAGGGGGAGAGTATTTTTCAAATGAATTCAATGATTACTTGTGGAATGCAGGTATAAAGAGAGAAGTTACTTGCAGGTACTCTCCTCAACAAAATGGGGTAGCAGAAAGAAGAAATAGGACTCTTGTTGAGTTTGCAAGGTCCATGATGAAAGAGAAGAATTGCCAAAATTATTTGTGGGTAGAGGCTGTAAATACAGCTACTTATTTGGTCAATAGATTGCCTTGTAAAGCCTTGCAAGGTATGACATCATATGAAGCTTGGTGGGGTAAGAAACCTACCTTGGATCATTGCAGAATATTTGGATGTTTGGCATATGCATATGTGCCATCTCAATTGAGGCATAAGTTGGAGCCTAAGGCAGAAAAGTATGTATTCATTGGTTATGATGATAAGCAAATGGGATACAGGTTGTGGAGTCCATCCACAAAGCAATTTCTTGTATCCAAGGATGTTACATTTGATGAGCAAGGTACTTGGTATGCAGGTAAATATAATGTACATGTAGATGTTGAAGAAGTAGTGGATCAAAGGAAAGGTAAAGCAAAGATTCAATTACTTGATGAAAATGAGATTAATGAAGTACAAGTTGAAGTTGAAGAGAGGCCAAGGTTTGATCCAGAATGTGATGAACCAGAGACTTCAAGGAGTGCAGAAGTTAGGAGGTCATCTAGGCACAAATGGCAACCTACAAGGTATAGCTATGACACCTCATTCTTGACTACTAAAGATTATGCTTATTTGATAAAAGCAGATGAAGATCCATCTACATATGATGAAGCCAAAGGCAAGAGAAATTGGGAAGAAGCCATGCAAGAGGAGTATGATGCATTGATAGAGAATCAGACTTGGGATCTGGTTCCTAAACCTAATAGCCAGAAAATTATTGGATGTAAGTGGGTTTACAAAACAAAAAGATTTGCAGATGGATGTGTGTCTAGGTACAAAGCTAGACTTGTTGTGAACGGGTATGCACAGACATATGGAGTGGACTATGATGAGACCTATAGTCCTGTGGCAAAAATGACAACCATAAGAACTCTCATAGCAATTGCTGCTTGCAAAGGTTGGAAGTTATCTCAATTAGATGTTAAAAATGCTTTTTTGAATGGTTACATTTCAGATGAAGTTTACATGGAGCAACCAGATGGGTTCAAAGATAAAGTGAGTCCAAATTATGTGTGTAAGCTCAAGAGAGCTTTGTATGGACTAAAGCAGGCCCCAAGGGCATGGAATTATAGGCTTGTAAAGTTCTTGAAGGATCTTGGATTTCAAGCATCAAAGGCAGATAGTAGCTTACTAGTCAAAGCAAGTGAAGATGGATTCATTTATGTTTGTATTTATGTTGATGACATAATACTTACAGGAACAGATGATAAAGGAATACAAATGATCAAGAAGCACATGGAGAAAGAATTCAAAATCAGTGATTTGGGGAACTTGTCATTCTTCTTGGGAATGGAGATTTTGTATACTCAACATGGAGTATATGTGACCCAAGAAAGGTATCTTAAAAATTTGCTAACCAAATTTAAAATGGAAGATTGCAGGGTTGCACCCACACCATTGGAAGTGAACATAAATTGTCTAGGTTTGGAGGAGAAGAATTCAGAGACATGAAGCTCTATCAAAGTTTGGTTGGTAGCTTGATTTATGCTACATTAACAAGGCCTGATTTGTCATATGCAGTTGGTGTGCTTTCACAATTTATGCATTGTCCTAGAAAGGAACATTGGATTGCAGGACAAAGAGTACTTAGGTACATCAAGGGTACACTCAGAGAAGGGCTGTACTATGGATTTACTTCTGATACAAGAGTGAAGATATATAGTGATGCAGATTGGGCAGGTAATGTGGATGATAGAAGATCAACACATGGATATTTGTGCTATGTAGGAGACAAATTGATTTCATGGTGTTCTAAGAAGCAACATACAGTTGCTTTGTCATCTACAGAAGCAGAATACAAAGGTATGGTGGAAGCTGCAAAGGAGGTAATATGGCTAAAGACACTTATGAAGAGTTTTGATGTTGTTCAAAGTACTCCTATTATTTGTGGAGACAATATGAGTTCTCTATACTTGGCATCTAATCCTGTGTTTCATGCTAGAACTAAGCATATTGAAATACAATATCATTTTCTGAGAGAGAAGGTTATTGATAAGGAAGTTGAAGTTATGCATACACCTACAAAAGATCAACTTGCAGATATGATGACAAAAAGTCTAGATGGACCAAAGCTACAGAGATTCAAGGATATGGCAGGTATAAAGAAGGTTAGAGAAACCTCAATTGATGATTGAGGGGGAGTTGTTGGTGCAGATCAATCACCAATTGAAGATTTGAAGGACAAAGAATGGAGATGAGATCAAGTTTTGAAGCAAAGAAGATAGCTACATTCACAGGATGAATGATATGTACACATATGTACATTAATGAAGACATAGATCACTTATACTTTTGTCTAGTCATAAACTTGTATATATTTGCCTATAAATACCTTGAAAAAAATGTCGGGAATATAGGAGAGACAATAGTAGATCATGTGAATAGTGTATTGAGGAGTTGTAAGAGTCATTAAGTCTCTTAGAAGTGAGTTGAATTGTCTATCCTCACTAAGTTGTAATTTTTCTGAGAAATCGAAAAATCTTGCGCCCGATGTTTTGCTGTCTGCTCCTTCTGTGTTTAATCTTTTGAGAAATCCTTTTGCACGTATCTATGTCCATAGCTAATCTATCTATGGCTAGAATTTGAGAGGCTAATTGTAATCAGGTTGAGAGAATTTAGTTTAGGAACATTCATATGTGATGATGTTCTGAGAGTCGACAAAACTGGCGCAGATTTCATGTTCAGAGAAATGAACATTGCTCAGTGCATGGTGTAAAGTTTTACACAAGTGAGGGCTCAAAATCTAAGTTGAAAGATAAGCCATCTATGGCTAAAATATCTTGATCAAACGGGTTCGACATTGGGAGAACTATAGCTAAGAAGTTGCAGGTGTCAAAGTCGCTACTGCAGAGAAGGTGATTTACACATAGGTAAACTGTTTGTGTGATTTCTCAGAGTATACTGAATCATTTGCAGAGATTTAAGTTGGAGAAGGTGCGCAACCTTAAGGCGAAGCAATCTACAAAGTTTTATAAAAAACTTTACACAAATGATTAGTCAATTAAGGATTAATCTGCAGCAGACTTTTCTGAGAAGTTGAATTTTTTCAGAATAATCAATTTCCTGATAAATTGGTGAATGTTCTTTAAATTTGGTGGAGTCTAAAGTTGATCTTGATATAGAGGTGGTCTAAATTCAAGGTCAACTTGTTCTTTTGGAGATTAACACTCTCCATCACATAATACTTATATTATTCTTGAGCTCTATGGATCTCCTCCTTGAGTGCTTTGTGAATATCCATGAGATATTGGGCCTTATCTTTGGCAGTTGTGTTCTTGACATGATTTGAGAGTTGTATATCCATCCTTGGATGTTGTCAATAATTTGCAAAAAAGGGAGTCTACTTGGTAGATGTATGAAAACTATTGTTATAAGCAAACTCTACGAAGGGTAAACGCTAACACCAATCATTTTGATGATAGTAGATGGTGCAATTGGGATATTGTTCTAGGACTTATTGACTCGTTTTGTTTGTCCAGCGGTCTCTCGATGATTGGATGTAGATAGTTTAACTTGAACACCAAGGAGCTTGCAAAGACTGTTATAAAAGTTGGATATGAACCGCAGACCTCGATCACTAACAATATCATCAGGCAATCCATGAAGCCTAAACAAGTATCTAAGAAAAAGTCTAAGAGTGGCTGCAACTGTGATTGCCTTAGTAGTTGGAATGAAGTGTGCCATCTTTGTAAATCTATCCACCATAACAAGAATGGCATCATACTTATGTGACTTTGGTAGATCTATAACGAAATCCATAGATAATGAAGCCCATGGCCTTTTTGGAATATGTAAAGGTTGCAAGAGGCCATGAGGTTTATGTCATGGCATCTTAGATCTCTTGCAAGTGTCACAGGTTTGGATACATTCTTTGACTTCCTTCCACATTTGGGACCACCAAAAATCCCTTAATATGAGTTCTATTGTTTTGTTCATTCCAAAGTGTCCTACTACAAGATTCTCATGATGTTGTTGAAGTACTTGGATCCTTCGCTTTCCTAGAGGGACATACAATAGGTTGCTATAGAATAGTAACCCATCCTTTTCCTGGAATTCATGTACTTCTTGGACTTTTCCTTCTTGAGTTTTTTTCTTAACTGCTAATTGGAGATGCTTAGGCTTGAGTAATACACTCTCTTGTTGGTCAAAGTCCTCTTCACCTTTCTTTGGTGCACGGTAAGGTCTTCTTGATAAGGCATCTGACAGACATTGTTGGCATCCTAGATGGTATGTCATGACAAAGTCAAGCCTAGATAAAAAGTTACTCCATCAAGATTGCCTTCTATTGAGGATGTGGGTGGTCATAAAATATTCTAAATTCTTGTGATCTGTATACATTGTAACTTTATGAGCTTCTCCTTCTAGATGGTGATGCAAGGTATCAAATACATCCACTATGGCAAGAAGTTCTTTATCATGGATGTCATAATTATTTTTTGGAGGGGAAAATTTGCTTGAATGATATGCAATTGGATGCTAGTGTCAATCATCTCCATATTGGGATAGAATGGCCCCAAGGGCAAAGTCTGATGCATCTATGTCTAGGAAGAAGGGCTTGCTAGAATCAGGATCAGCTAGAATTGTAGTAGTGGTGAGTGCTGAGTTCAAGGTCTAAAAAGCTTTTTCTGCTTCTTTAATCCACGAGAATGTTGAATTTCCTATAAGCTTGGTAAGAGATGTCACTATCTTGAAGTAATCTTTGATGAATGACTTGTAAAAATTGGCAAACCCTAGGAAACATTGTACATCTCAAACACATAAAGGTGGTTGCCAATCAAGGATTGTCTCAATCTTATTAGGGTCCATAAGATTCCTTTCTCTGATATAATCTACCCTAAAAACTCCACTTCTATCTGATGGAAAGAGCACTTCTCCAATTTCGCATATAGACCTTTTTCTCTTAGTTTCTCTAGGACTATCTTTACGTGATATTCATGATCCTTTAGATTTTTGGAGAATATCAGGATATCATCGAGATATATTGGTGCAAAGTCATCTAAATACTCTTGAAGATATCATTCATCATATGTTGAAAGATGCATGGAGCATTTGTGAGACCAAATAGCATAATCATGTATTCAAAATACCCATAACTTGTTCACAATGTTGTCTTCCATTCATCTCCTTCTCTGATCCTAACAAGATTGTAAGCTCCTCGAAGGTCAATTTTTGTGAAGAAATTTGCTTTTTTGAGGTGTTCCAAGAGCTCTGATATAAGTGGTAGAGGGTATCTATTCTTTATTGTTACTTTATTCAGCCCAAGATAGTCTATGCACATTCAGAGAGTCCCGTCCTTCTTCTTTACAAATAGGATAGGGACTCCTGCATGAGACTTCGAGTGTTTGATAAATCTCTTGGCTAGATTGTCATCAATATTCTTGCATAATTCTATAAGTACTTACTTGGCAGTCACGACTCTTTGAGCTCCCAAGATTGGTATTGGAAAGACTGAGTATGTATGTGGCCAACCCCTCCTTATATAGATTTTCAAGGGTGGTTCATCAAGGGCAGTTACAAATTCATGATGTAATCAATGATGTCATCAATTCAAAACATGATCTCTGGATGTCAAAATCAAGCAAGAGGACAATCAATCTTAGGGTTTTCGCATATTCTAGATGCAATGGAAGCATTGCTTTCTTCAAATTCTGAAGAAATCATGAGATATAGAAGTCACATGGAATCTGAGGTCAAGAATAGCTAACACCACTGGTGTTTAAAAGGGGGATGGGTATTTTTACAATTATGAGTCTTTTTCCCTAAGAAATTCAAGGATTTCTCTATTGTACACTCATTAAGACTGTTCTTGAAGTTGGTAGCACATCTTTCTTTCCAAATTTTCCAAAGGGATTTTCTTTTGTCACACTTGAGAGAGTAATTGAGTAGCCTATAGCCTCACTCAGAAGAACTTGCTTCCAATTTATTGATGGATCCACTTGGAGGGGTCTCCTAACTTAGATCCACATGATGGTACTCTTTGGATAAGAGAAAACGAATTTGGCCCATGTCCTCTTTTCCTCTACAACATCATTTCCACCATGGAGGGACACATAGATTTTGTTGGTCCTTGCATTTCTCCATATCTCATAGTGGAGAATTTTTCATAACAAGACATCTTTATTTCTTTCCACTAAAGCATGCCAAATCTCTTTAAATCTAGCATATTATATGATATAAGGCCATTTCATGCATATAATCAAAAGAAGTGTCATCCTTAAGTCTTTTCTTGTGAACCAACGTAATAAATCCAAGGTATTGATGTGAAAATGAAGAAAACCAAGGCTGATAGCTTCTCTCAAGATCAAAATGAAATGAGCGATGAAGTATTTGGTTTCTTTGAAGGATTCATGAGGAAAATCATATTTCATCCTATTATTGGTTTCCTTCAACATGCTTGTAGAATGGGGTTGGTCTAGCACTCTAACCATTCATGTCAGAGTAAATATTGTCTAGTAAAACTTGAATTATGCTTGTTTGATGCATTTCTCTCTCCTGGAAGAACTAGAGAAAAAGAAAATGTCTACAAAAAAGTTCTCATTATCATTAGTATCCTCTTTTTTGTTCTTTTGTTTAATCATGGGTTTTTCTTTAATTTACTTCTTCTTAAGGAACTCAAATATTTTCTTATTTGATTTGTCCATTCTACCTCCCAAATATTCTCTAGTGTAGATGAGGGTGCCACTAGCTTCAAGGTGCTCTTTCTTTTAGGAGGTTTTTTCCCCTCTTTAGGAGGTTTTTCCCCCCCGGATTGTATATATCCCCATAACCCTAACATGTTACTTCTCTTTGTACACTCTAGTGGTAATACATTCAGTATTGTGTGTTGTGCTCCAAGCTTCTTCTATTGCCTTGGTGCTGTTCATGTGATTTTGTAGACCTCAAACTCCAACAATTGGTATCAGAGCAAGTTGCCACTTCATCTAGGGCATCATCAACACTCCTCTAATCATAGTCTCAGAATCGCACAAAATTTGGTGAGCATACGCAAGGTGATTAGAAGTTCAAAATAGCTTCACTATGTGGTGCCAAAATCGGGATCTGAGCTCATTTTGACCTTCAAATGCTTTATTGCAGCACTTGTGTAGGCAGTTTCATATTTTGGTGCCAAAGATATATATAGGTTTTAGTTTGCCAGTATAAGCATCTTGAAGTCTGCTACATGTTTAGCAAAACTTGACATGGTAGTTATGTTCAACTTTTTGAGATACAATCATTTTTTTGCATTAGGGTATTTTAGTCAATGGCCATGGCTGAAAGTAGTGATGTATTATGTATGTTGGCTGTTGAGGATAAGTTGGACGACACCAATTACCCATTATGGCCTTATATGATGCGTCATGTATTCGTTGCAAAAGGAATGTGGAATATTGTGCAGGGTGTTGAAAAATGTCCTATTACATCTACAAGCATAGTTGCTAAAGGTGATGCAGACAACATTGAAGATGGCGATATTCTTCATTTTCCTTTTTGTGTTATGGTTCCTATTGCACCTACTATAGAGTAAATTCATTGGGATGGTAGAGATGTTTAGGCACATGCATTGATAGCCTTGTCTATCAAACCTGCCATTATTCCTCACATTCGCTCTTGTAGAAAAGCTAAGGATGCTTGGGATACACTTACCATGTTATACCAGACAAGGAACGAGGCTCATGTTGCTTACCTTTGAAAATATTTGGAGAGTGAGTACATGAATGAAGGAGATTCCATGGACAATTTTGTGTCAAAGATCAAAGATTTGAAGGAATAGTTGATTTCTATTGATGAAGTCTTTCTTGACAGTTCACTTGTGTAGAATGTTCGAAATGCTCTTCCCGATTCATATTTTGCTTCTACTCTTCGTTTGATGATGAAAGGGAATCCAAATGCCTTAATATTTGAGGAGTTAGTCTCTATTCTGTTGCAAGAAGATTAATATAGGTAGAACATGTCCATTATGTGTGTTGCAAATCAAGCTTTCCTGGCTAGTTAGAAGGGCAAAGGTAAATGGAGCTCTTCTACTGAGGTAAGCAAAAATTTTCTAATTTTGCACAATCAACGAAGGATGACAGAGAAGGGAAGAAAATAGAAAAGCAAAAATTGTTTTGCAAGTACTGTAAAGGAAATGATCATGTCATAAAGAGTTGTCCAAAACTGGCTACTAAAGATGCAAGGAAGAAAGAGGTTGAAATGGTTGTTGCAGAGGCCTCTACAGCCAAAATAGAGTCTGCTAATCTTGTGCCGAAGGACGAATGGGCATTTACCACTCTTTGTAGTTATGATCCATCTTCTTATGAGCAGTGTATGTTTACAGTAGAATCAGATGTTGGTACTTTGCTAGTAGGACAACCAAACATATTACCTGGCAGCTTACTTTCTTCACTTCACTCGAGCCTACCCCTACAATGAATATTGTCACATGCATGAACAACTCCTCTTATCCTGTTATGGGAGTTGGTAAGATACTTTTGACTATTGTTGATGGTAGTTCTCTTACATTGTTGGATGCTTGATTTGTATCAGGGATCAAGAAGAATTTGTTATCAATTTTAGCTTTAGCCAAGATTGGTTTGGTTGTGAAATTTGTTGATGACATATGTACAGTTCATGATCTATCAAATGGCCATGTCATTATTGCTTCTGACATTTTATGTCATGGGCTATATAAGCTCATAGACTAAGAAAAATCTATGAATGATTCAACATGTGTAGTACATGATTCTTAGGCTTTCTCAGATGCAAAGTTTTGGCATGCATGCTTTGGTCATCTAAATTTTGCGAGTTTGCTACACATGTAGAAATCTAGAATGGTGTCCTCTCTACACAAACTTGAGGCACCTGGTAAACATGTCTGTTAAGGCTATATTTTGGAAAAAATGCAATGTTCCTCATTCCCAAAAGATGGTTTAGTTTGAGCTACTAAAAAACTATAGCTTGTTCACACTAATGGCTGTGGTCCTATGTAGACCCCCTCTTTTGGAAACTTTCTTTACTTCATGACTTTCATTAATGATTTTTCCAGGCATGCATGGGTATATCCATTGAGAGCAAAGTTTGAAGTGTTTATGTTCTTTAAACATTTTTTGGGTATGGATAAAAATATGTTAGCATGTAAAATGGGCATCCTCCGTTTTGATGGGGGGGATATATGTCTTCTGATTTCAATGCATTTCTTCCTAAACATGGGATAAAACATCATTCAGTGCCATATACACCTCAAGAGAATGGATTTGCTAAAGGGAAGAATAGGCCACTCATGGAGATGGCAAGGTGCAATGTCAAGATTCAAGCTTTACCACATAGTTTTTGGCTTGAGGCTATTATGTGTGCAACATATGTACTTAATAGATGTCCCAATAAAGCATTGCATTCTATCACTCCATATGAGGCTTGGTATGGTCATAAGCCATCTGTTGCTCACCTAGGTGATTTTGGTTGTCTGACATATGCATTAGTGCGTGAACAACAACACAAAAAATTACATGGCAAAGTAGTGAAATGTATTTTTCTTGGGTATAGTTCTGAAAGCAAAGACTATTGTCTATATCATCTAGAGACTAAACACATTTTGGTTATCCATGATGTTGTTTTTATGGAAGATGCTATTCAACCATTACTTTCATGTACTAAGGAGACATTTGTTAGCTCCAAAGACATGTATGACACTTTGCTGGCTCTTTTTATAGGTGGATAGTCTAGTGCTGGTCATAATGAGGCCACTTCTTAGCCTTTACACGTTCCATGTGATGATGTAGATCATTCAATTTGTAATGCATATTTACATAATGCACTTGTTGACGAGAGACCTGATATTGAGGAGGCAGAAACTATGGAAAATGGCTCATGCAGACTTTGCATGATAGCAAATTAGATGCAACTTTATCATATGGTACTCATTTAGGCTCTCAAAGTGCTTCTTTTGCATCAGATTTCTATGCTATGACTCCCTCCAATCTTTGCGATGACAATGAGCCTCTTTCATTTGATGACAAAATTATGAAAATTGGATGGCTGCTATGCAATCAAAATATGATGCTATTATGAAAAATGGTACCTGATCTTTAGGTGACTTGCACCTTGGCAAGAAGGCCATTGGCACTAAGTGGGTATACAAGCTCAAGCATAAGCCTGATGGAACAGTTGACATGTATAAGGCTATTCTTGTTGCAAAGGGTTATGCTCATGAAAAAGGCATTCATTTTGATGGGACCTTTCCTCCTACATGTTGAATGACTACTGTTCATAGCATGTGTGCACTTGCAGCTCATCATGGTTGGAATGTACATCAGTTGGGCATTAGAAATGCATTTCTGAATGGCGACTTGCATAAAGAAGTGTATGTTTTTCAACCATGTGGCTTTGTGCAAAAAGGACATGAAAGCAAAGTGTGTAGGTTGAAGAAGGATTTATATGGTTTAGAGCAAGCACCATGTGCTTGGTATGAAAAGATACATGCCTATTTGATTGCACATGGTTTTGAGAACATTCCAATTGAAAGCATCTTACATGTTAAGTGTGCAAATGATGTGCTTCTCATAATTTTTGTCTATGTTGATGACATGCTACTCACTAGCCCTCATGAGAAGCATATTGCTGATTTTAAGGGTGATTTGTATGCTTCATTTGAGATACCATATTTGGGGAATTTGCATCATTATTTGGGCATTCAGTTTATGCAAGTTGATGACATAATAGCTTTGTATCAAACAAAATATATTGACACATTATTACAACATTTTGGCCTTGAAGACTACAAACCTATTGCCACTCCTATGGAGACACTTTTACGATTGGGTCTTCATGATGCTGGAGATGCATTTGATGCTATTCTCTATCAATAGGCTATTGGAAGCTTGCTTTACTTATGCATTACTTAGCCAAATATTTAGTTTGTTGTCTCACAAATGAGTAGGTTTATGCATTGCCCAGGTGCAAAGCACTGACAGGTGGTTAAGCGTATCTTTCACTACTTGAGTGGTACTCGACTACTTGGATTGTTTTATCCCAAGGGGAGATCGTTATTGCCAAATTTACATGCTTTTTCTGACTCTGACTGGGCTGGTTGCGATGACACTTGTGTGTGCACTAGTGGCTTTTGCTTCATGCTTGAATGCTAATGTATATCTTGGTTGAGTAAGAAGCAACCTACTGTGGCTACTTCCAATTGTGAGGCTAAGCATAGGGCAGCTTTCATAGTGACTATTGAGTGTGTGTGGCTTAGATGCCTTATGGATGATTTGGGTGTTGGTCAATCTTCTACCACCACCATCTTCACTGATAGTTAGAGCACATTGGCAGTTGTGAGGAAGCCTGTGTTCCATGTTTGCAATAAGCATATTGAGGTGCACTATCATTATGTCAGGGAGAGGTTCTCTACTGGGGAGATCAGTTTGGCATATGTGTCCACACAGGAGAACATTGCAGATCTTTTCACAAAGGCTCTACCTAGGGCAAAATTTGAAGCTTTCCGCAAAGCTTTGGGCTTACTTCCTTTTGTGGATTGATTCCACATAGCTTGGCACTTCCTTATACATGAGTGCCAACTCCTTGTTCACCGCATCACTCCCAAGGGGTATTTGTTTATATATTTAGGTAGTGATGTGTGTGAACACACTAGGACTCTCACAACACTTTTTCCCCTCTTTCGGAGGTTTTTCTCCCCCGACTTGTATATACGCCCATAACCATAATGGGGTACTTATATTTGTACACTCTAGTGGTAATACATTCAATACTCTATAATGTGGTCCAAGCTTCTTCTTCTTCTTCCTTGTGTTGTTCACGTGCTTCCGCAAACGTCAAACTCTGATCGTGTCTCATAATTTTCTTATGTGGACATACCTTAACCTCATATTCCTCCTGAATCAATTCATTTTCATCAATCCTTATTGTTCCTTTGTCCTCAGCTACCTCCACAAATGAATATCCTCATCCAAATGAGTAAATCCCAAGATCTTTTTGCTGCTAGTCAAAATCTTCATCTACAAGGGTTGTCTTCTCTGAAAGTATTCTTTCATAGTAGCATGAAAGAGCTTTGGATGAGTCTTTGGATACATTATTTGACAAGGATAAGTTAAGGACATAAGAAGACTGAAGATAAGAAGAAAGGACCTCTTGTTCACTCTTCATGAAGCATGTCCCGAAGAATAAGCATAAAAGTGAAGGCTCCAAAAAGAAGAATAAGCACACAAGTGAAGGCTCTAGAAATTTATAGAGTTTTGTATCTAGGATTACATCTTGATAGTAAGCCCATGTAATTCCAACATATGTTGGAAGATATTTATGTGCTCTTTGTTGTAAATACAATTTTCTACATGAAATAACCTTCAAAGCATTGTTTGTATTGGTAAATGATGCCATTCTATCTTTATCTAGAAGATAATACTTGCAACTCATGTTTTTACAAAGAAATGTGTCTTAATTTATTAATGTTGGTAGTAGCTTTGTCTAAATATAAACTTCCGTGTGCCCCTTATTCATGAGATCAACTTAGATAATAAGTGGTTTATCATTAATTCCCACATTTTTCATGTTTTTACAAAGAAACGTGTTTCAACTTATTAATGTTGGTAGTAGTTTTGTCTAAAATATAAACTTTGGTGTGCCCCTTATTCATGAGATCAAATTAGATAATAAGTGCTTTATCATTAATACATTTTTATGGTATAACATGGTTTGGTGATATCTGAATTTAAAACTTGGGCTTGTGAAGGAAAATGGAGAAGATTGGAGGAAACGACAAACTCAAGGGATTAGGGCACTCAGAGAACCTTCAATGCCCCTAATCGCTTGAATTGGTCATGTCATCCAATCTTCTCCAATTTGTAATCCTTGATGCTCTTGTACTTTGTTTCTCGCTCACACAAAAGGCACGAATGATTCAAGCGAAGAGAGGAGTCTGAGAAATTCAAATGGCCCTTATCGCTTGAATCGTTCATGCCTTTTCATACATGGCCCATTAACATAAAGAAAGAAAGATGACCAATTGAAGCAATAAGGGACTTTAGAGAACCTTCATAACCTCTTATCACTTGAATTGGCCATGTCCTCCAAGCTCTTGGCTGCACCTACAAAATCAAGCATTAACATACTACTTTGATGCAAAATGCACAACAGAAAAAGCTTCTAATTAACCATATACTACATATGCTATGCATTATGTTTGTTCTATGTGCACACCAATGCATGACAAGAGCAAGAATGCATCAAAATTGACTAGAAAACTTATCGTAGAGTCAAAAACTTTGATGTGTAGGTGTGTTTAGCTGCTGGAGATGATCAACACACACTCCTCTTGAGTCTTGAAGATTATCCCGATGCTTATCACATCGAAAACTTGCTCAAATGAGGATCATCATTATTGAACAACCAACTTTGGAGCTCTATATGGGTCTGAAGATAGGTGCAAATGGTGGCTTGTAATCTCTCTCTCTCTCTCTCTCTCTCTATATATATATATATATATATATATATATATATATATATATATATATATATATATATATATATATATATATATATATATATATATATATATATATATATAATCACTAACATGGACAACTTCTTATCCTTATCTTGACTAATAGAATTTCTTTGGACAATAGAAACCTTGCACAACAATCATGTCTTTGACAATGATAAAAGTCTTTGCACAATGGAGATATTCTTTTGTTGATATATAAAACATCACAAGAAATGAATTAATGTGACACTAGAGAACCTCTATGGTCACCATTAACTTAATGCTTCTCCAAACTTTGAGAAATGATTGCTTAAACTGAGAACTTTACTTCTTCAAAAATTTCTAGTCATTGAAATGACATACCTTCACTCTTTTTCTTATTTCTCTTAGCACAAATATTATTAGCCAATATTTTCTGGTGAATGAAAGTAGAAGAGAAGAGCTTTCCAGCTAGTTTTCCAACAAGCTACTACCTGCTAAAAATGCTTCACAAACAAGAATTCGATGCCAAGCATCGAATTGGTGTGTTTTCAACCATTTTTTGAGCACCTAAAATACCTCCGTTAGCACCAAGTATGAAGAAAACCACTTTTATGTGGGAATTCAATACTAGGCATCAACTTTATGTTGAAACACGATGCGAAGCATCAAGTTGGTTCACAAACCTTATGATTTTAACAAGCTAAAGCAACATATGATGCACAGGGAAGAAGAAAGTAACTTATAAGCTCAAACTCGATACTAGGCATCGAGTTGCTTGGAAAACTTGAACTTTTGAACTCATTACCACAATAGGCAAAGCATGAAGATGAAGGAGAGAGTCTCATACATAGAACTCCTATTAATTCTTTTGATAGCTATGGAAACTAAAAAACTTTACAGGTGCTTTCTCACTTAGATAAACCTGACTATTTCTCAGTCATACAAAATCTCTCTTTTTCACATAATCTCTATCTCCTTCTAACTCTCTCTCACTGCATCAGTTGATATAAACTAACTTATATAGATTTTCTCAATCTCGTGACAATGAACATTCTAGAACTAAAGTTAAGTCTAACTTTACAAATATAGTACATCTGTGAAATTGTCCCTTCACATAGGCATGTGCTTTTTTTCTTAGACTTTGACCTTCATATTTATGTCCAATTTGTGATTGGTTCTCCAACAACTCCCCCTCAATCACTAATTGACATTCTCTGTTTCTTCATATCATCTTCTTTTCTTTTTACTCGTGCCATGCTTTTGAATCTATTGATCTTCACAATATTCAAGCTCTTTGTCATTATATCTGCTATCTAATCCTTTGTAGAAATGTACTCCACTTCAATTTATTTCTCCATTACCTTTTCTCTCAGGAAATGATATTGTATCTCTATATGTTTTGTTCTTGCATGAAATACTGGATTTACTACAAGATAAAGTGAACTCATGTTATCTCCATGTATTGTAGGTATACCTTGATTAATGTCAAAGCTTTTGAACAATGTCTGCATCCATATGATCTCCTTACTGCTTCTACAAGTCCTTTGTACTCAACTTCTATTGATGATAATGCTACTGTATGTTGTTTCTTTGAACACCAACTTACAAGATTTCACCAATGTATATCATGTAGCCATGAGTTGATCTTCTGTCATCTTGATTACCTGCCTAGTTTGAGTCACTATATGCTCTCAACTTCAAATATGAAGTAAAAGGATAATATAATCCTTCCTTTATGGTTCCTGGGATATATTTGAGAACTCTTTGACTTGCAATACAATGTGGATCCTTTGGACAATGCATGAATTGTGACAAAGATCCCACTACATAACTAAGATAAGGTCTTGTTAGTGTAGCATAAAGCAAACTACCCACAAAAGATTGATACTTCCTCATATTTTTGTATTTTACACCATCATATTTATTGAGATTGTGATAAACTTCAAGTGGAGTCGAAGCTTCTCTACAATTTTCCATACCAGACTTCTTCAATAGGTTTAGAAGATACCTTTCTTGTGATACATATATGCCATGATATGTATAAGTGAATTCCATACCAAGAAAGTATGATAACTTTCCTAGGTCACTGATCTTGAATTCTTCCTCAAGTAATCTCTTTACCTCCTTAATTCTTTCATCTGAAGTACCTGTGATTATAATATCATCTACGTAAATACAAATGTAATTGTACCTTCCTCTGTTCTTTTGATGAGTAGAATTGAATCTACTTTTGAACTTTGATATCCAAGATCATTGAGATACTTGACCAATCTATAGTTCCTTGCTCTTAGAGCTTGCTTCAATCCATAGAGTGCTCTTCTCAATCTACATACAAAATTTGGATACCTAGAATCTATAAATCCTTGAGGTTGTTCCATGTATACCTCATCTGATATGTATCCATTCAAGAATGCATTCTTTATATCCAGTTGACTCAGAGTCCATCCTTTTAAAGCTCCAATACCAATGATTGTCCTTATAGTTGACATCTTAGCTACATGACTAAATGTCTCATCATAATCTATGCCATAAGTTTGGGCATAGCCTTTCACCACTAGTCTAGCTTTGTATCTGGCTATACTTCCATCTACAAGCTTCTTCACTTTATAAACCCGTTTATTTCCAATTATCTTCTTACCATTTGGTTTAGAAACAAGTTCCCAAGTCTTGTTCTCCTCTAGTGCATTGAATTCTTCCTTCATTTCTTCCCATTGCTTCTTACCCTTTGCTTCATCATAGTTTTGAGGTTCTTCCTCATCTTTAACCATATATGCATAGTTATTCTGAGTTATGTAAGAAGTATCATAAGAATACCTTTCTGGTTGCCTTCTTGTCTTACTTGACCTCCTTGGTTCACATTCTTCATGTGTGTCTGGATACATCTCTCCATCAAATATAGGAGCTTCTTGATTTCTTCTTGTTAATCCACTTCTAGATGTACTTGCTTGCATATACTCTTCATCTCCATTCAGCTGCACACTTGATTTTCCTTTCTCACATCTTCTTATCTCTTCTTCAAATTCTTCAATTGTATGAATTTAATCTACATACCAACTTTACAATGATCTAGTGTTCGTTTCTTACCCCACCAAGCTTCATATGGAGTCATTCCATTTAGAGCTGTACATGGTAATCTATTCACGAGATATGTAGCTGTATTTACAGCCTCAACCCAAAGATAATTTGGACAATTCTTCTCCTTTAACGTAGCTCTCGCAAACTCAACCAAAGTCATGTTTCTTCTTTTTGCTACACCATTTTGTTGTGGTGTATATCTACAAGTTATTTCGCTCTTAATACCTCAATTCCAAAGATAATCATTGAAATCTTGGGAGAAGTATTCTCCTCCTCCATCAGACCTCAGTGTCTTAAGCTTTTGACCTATGAATCTCTCTGCATATGCATGAAAATGCTTGAAAGCTTCAAAAACTTCTGATCTTTCCTTCAAAACATACATAGTTATCCATCTTGTAGCATCATCAATGAAAAGAACATAATACCTTGAGCCATTGATAGATCCTTCTTTTGTTGGTCTCCATACATGTTTATGAATGAGCTCTAATACTCCATCATGTTTGAATCTTTTCTTCTGAAATGGTAACCTATGTGCTTTTTCCCATCTGACATGCTTCACATTTATAAATCATATGTTGACTCTGCACATTTGGAACCATAGCTTTAATTCCTCTTTCATTGAAATGACCTAATCATGCTAGAGATCAAGTTTTGTAATCACTCCTTCACCATGTGTGAACAAAGCTTGACCAATGTTCCCTTGCACTCTTAAAGTAAAAAGCCTACCTTCTTTCTTACCACAAATAGTCTAATTATATCCATTCTCTGGATCTTCAACAAATACTCCTTCATTAGTAAACTTGACGTGAAAACCTTTTTCAACTATCTGTCCCACACTAATCAAGTTTTTAGGTATTGTGGGAACATACGAAACATTGGTTAGCAAATCCACTCCACTCTTGCATTTCACTTTTCCAATTGAATGTACACTATGTTTTGTATTATCACCTATTTGAACTATATGACTAAAAATGCCTTTTTCCAAATCTGACATCAATTCTATGTTTCCTAACAAATGATTAGAACATATAGAGTCAATGTAAAATAACTTTAGATCTTCTTTATCTGATGTGCTGATTGAATTCATCATCAATGATGTATGACTTTCATTCTGTGTCATTTGCATAATTGTAGTAGGTGGTGTTGTAGGATTGATTCTATCCCCAACTTCTTCCTCCACCTCTACCATAGCCTCCTCTTTGATTTTGTCTGCCTCTCTAAGAGTAACTTTGATATCTTCCACCTCTAACTCTGCTATTGTTATTCTAATTTTGATTTCATCGTTGCTGATTATGCCAATAGTCATGAGCCAAATGATTACTCAATCCACAGATCGAGCAAGCTTGCTTATCGTTATTTTGATTACCTCTTCCTCTTCCAAAGCCTCTTGCTCTTCCTCTACTAGTGCTTCTACCTCTTGCATAATAAACTTGAGAACTTGATTCCTCTTCATCATTTGCTTTATTTTTATCTTCTTTCTTCTTGTTCTTCATGTACATTGCAGAACTTTGTCCTTTATCTCCATCTCCCTTCAAGTCTTGCTCAAATGTGAGCATCAAACCAAGCAATTGATTCAAATATAGAACATAATGATTCAAAGAAAGTTTTGTTGACAAGACAAAAGGTTTCCACCTTCATCTCCTCTCAAACCTACAAACAATTGAGCAATCAATCTGTGATCTTCAATATGTTCATCTATGGATCTGATATTATCTGCTAGATCCTTCATCTTAGTGACATAATCACTAATACTTTGACTTGGCTTCTTCTTGAATGTAGTAAAATATGACCATAGACTTGCTTTCCTTGATTTGATGGTACTTTGGAAATGATACTCCAATGCATTCCATATATCTTTAGCTGATTCCAATCCTCTGATGTGTGGTAGCAAATGATTTGAAATTGTATTATAGATGTAGGCCTTTGCACTTGCATCCTTCTTCTGCCAATGCTTTAAAGCATCCAATTCCTCTTTCTTTGGTCGGATTTCATCTTCAAACACTCACTTCTCTTCTTCACATGTTATGAACACCATGAGATCCTTACTCATAAGTAAGGCTTCCATTCTCATTACCCATCCATGATAATTATCTCTGTCCAGTTTGTCCATGGAGATGTGATCTACCATAATTGTTTGCTTCTACTTCAACCTATGAGTTTAAAGGATAAAGAATAATACCTTGGAGTTCTTTGTGTATAAATATACTTTTGAAGTAATCTTCTAATGCCATGTGTTTTGAATGCTTCAACTTTCAAACTTTAATGAAAACTTTCCAAAACTTCTCGTACCCTTGATGCCTTCTACTCTGATACCACTTTTTGATGTATAAAACATCACAAGAAATGAATTAATGTGACAATAGACAACCTCTATGGTCACCATTAACTCAATGCTTCTCCAACTTTGAGAAATGATTGCTTAAACTGAGAACTTTACTTCTTCAAACATTTATAGTCATTGAAATGACATACCTTCACTCTTTTGCTTATTTATCTCAGCACAAATATTATTTAGCTAAGATTTTGACGCATAAAAGTAGAAGAGAAGAGCTTTCCAACAAGCTATTACTTACTAAAAATGCTTCACTACACACCAAGTTATGGTCTTCACAAGATGACTATGTCTAACTATCAAAATAGGAAATTTTGCCTGTTTTAGTAAAAGCGCATGTCTAAAAAAAGTTTTCAAACTCAGCATTGAATTGCAACAATAATTTGATGCCAGACATCAAATTGGTGTGTTTTTAGCCACTTTTTCAACACCTGAAATACCTCCGTGGACACCAAGTATGAAGAAAACCACTTTTATGTGGGAATTTGATGCCAGACATAGATTTTACGTTGAAACTCGATGCTAGGCATCGAGTTGGGTCAGAAACCTCATGATTTTAACAAGCTAAACCAACATATGATGTATAGGAAAGAAGAAAGTAACTTATCAGCTCAAAGTCGATGCTATAAGAAAATAACAACACAACAGAATAGACCTGTAGACCAGAGTTGAGAGAAAAATGCAGAAAAAGATAGACACAGACTGAGAGATAGAGAACTCAAATTCTCAGATTGTCGAGCGTAATGCAGTTACAATGATGGTGTTGTCCACCCGTGTGCTCCCACTGTGGAGCTTAGATGGCGATCTAGACATACTCTAGATGAAGGGCTTACTAGTGTGCAATGCTATGTAAAGCTCAACCTGGGCCGTGCTTATATAGCTTTTACAGGGCGGTTCGGTATAGATAAATGTAGTCGGGAGATACAAAATAGTCAATAAGATATACGATCCGACAATATCTTGATGACCAGAAATCCTATCGTCTTGGCCCTATGGGCCGGGGGGATAGGCCCCCCAGACCCGGCAGAGGGGGGCAAGCTCCCCTCTGCACTCCCCTCGTTAAGGTTCTATGGGAAAACTCTGAGATGCCACAAGGCCTTTATTTTCACCTTAAATGGCAACCCAATGTCCTGGAAGTTTATGCCCTACCTAACCTAATGGCTAGGCTCACAAAGATCATCCACAACCATCAACGGTCACACATAGACCTCATCTAACTTGGAAGTTAGGGTTCCACAAATGTCCGGGCTCTCATAATGGCTTCTCCTCATAATGGGGGCCTTACAACTTAGAGCACCATGGATCATTTGTGGTCACATGAGGGTGGAGTATTGAGCATATCTAACACCCCCCCTCAATGTCCACCCTACGTTGAACGACCTCGTTGGTCCAATTCCAAGCTTTGGAAAGTGTCGAAGAAGTTGCTCTCTCCCAAGAGCCTTGGTGAAGATGTCTGCTCCATTTTCTTTAGTAGGACAATAACTTATCTCCACGACCCCATCCTCAATCAACTCATGCACATAGTGATGCTAGATTTCTATATGCTTGGTACATGCATGGAAAACACGATTTTTGGCGATGGCCATGCAACTTTGGTTGTCACACTTCAACTTTGTAGCCTCCTGTCCTTGTATTCCTATGTGTCATAGGATCCTCCTCAACCATACTGCTTCACATACTGCAACACATGCAGTTTTGTACTAAGCTTCAGTAGAAGATAATGCTACAATCAGTTGCTTCTTACTAATCCAAGAGAAAATCCCTGATCCTAAAGAAAAGCAATATCCAGAAACTGATTTTTTGGTATCAATATCTCTTGCCCAATTTGAGTCACAGTATCCGACCAGAGATGATCCTTCTTCATAAAGAATACCATAATCAGTAGTTCCTTTCACATACCTGAGTATCTGCATGTTTGCCTTCCAAAGAGTTTGGCAAGGCTTATTAGAGAACCTACTTACTACTTCAACACCAGAAGAGATGTCTGGTCTGCTATTGCATAAGTAGATGAGACTTCCAACTAATTTTCTTGTATCTTCCAATATCCACTGGAGATGAAGTATCCTCAATAGATAATTTTGTGTTGACCTCCATAGGTGTAGAAATTTCCTTGCAATCCTCCATGTCGAATGCCTTCAATATCTGCCTTGCATACTTTTGTTGAGAGATGAAAATCTTTCCTCGTTCCTGCCAAACTTCAAGACCTAAGCAATAATGCATTAAGCCCAAGTCTGTCATTTCAAATTCTGACTTAGGGCATCTTTTGTTTGTTGAAGAAGAGCATCATCATTTCCTATAATCACAAGGTCATCTACATAGAGTACAAGCACAGTTGTCTTCCCTCCTCTCTTTAGAACATACAAGTTAGCATCAGAAGCACATCTTTTGAAACCTACATCCAAGAGATACTTATCTATCCGTTGGTACCATGCTCTAGGGACTTGCTTTAGCCCATATAATGCCTTCTTCAGCTTACATACCTTGTTCTCTAAATGGGGATCCTCAAACCCTGGTGGCTGAGACATGTCTTACATACCTTGTTCTCTGAATGGGGAGCCTCAAACCCTGGTCGCTGAGACACATATACCTCCTCCTTGATGTCTCCATTTAGGAACGCTGATTTGACATCCATGTGATAGACTGGCCAACGCTTATGTGCAGCCACAACTAGTACTACTCGGATAGTATTCATTCTTACTGTTGGGGCAAATGACTCACTAAAATCAATGCCTTCAACTTGTGAGTAGCCTTGTGCAACAAGTCTTGCTTTATACTTTTCTAGAGTACCATCAGACTTGTACTTTAGCTTCTAGACCCAGTTGGTGCTATGAATTTATGCTTAGGGGGTCAATCCACTAGCTCCCAAGCTCCATTCTTTATGATATTGTTGTATTTTGCTTGCATTCCAGCCCTCCAATTTGGATCATGGAGTGCCTCTTCCACATTGGTTGGTTCCTTTGCTTCTTCTTGAATGAGATCAACCATCAAGTGTACATAACATTCACTTCCAAATACTATGAAATGGGAAACATAAGGTTTTTTACCAGTGTAGGCTTCTTGTGGAGTCTTTCCATCAAGTGCCTTGGTGTATCTTCGATTCAAGATGTAGCTGTGAAGAGATGGATATGTATGTGCTTGAAGATGAAGAGGTGTTGCAAAATCCTTGATCTACACCAGCCAAATGAACTCTAGGAGTATGTGGTGGGCCCTTTTAGCTTGCCAATGGATGTATTAGACACCCTATGTACCTTGGAAGATCACTCTCAAAAAGATAGATCAAGACAGATAAGTTGGAGCTAGCTCAGAGGTGAAGAACTTGATATTTTGGTTCATACACCTGTCCAGTGTTTTGCATAATTCTCTGAGCACAACAATAATTAGCTTAATTTATTTTGGGGAAGTCTAGTTAACTTTAAGAGTTAACTTTCAAAAGTAATCTCATAAAGAAGAATGAACCACACACTGAGAATGATGCTTAACAAGTGATGACATCATCCCGATTTTCATGGGCTGCTATAGTAATGAGACCAGTGAGTAGCAAAATGAACGTAACTCAAGATTTAAGAATCCAATGATTATGAAAATTTGTATGCTTATTTTAGATAGTATGATAAATCCAACAACTTTTAAATCATTGAATTTGGGTAAGTACACACTGAGAAACAGCTCTGACAAGATGAGGGTACTTGACAGAGAAGTGAAAATGAACAGACAGGGTTGACTTCAACTGAACATAACTGAAGATTGAAACACCCAAATGAAATGACAATTGGTGAGCATATAGTAAACTTATAGAGATAAATGTATCAAGTTAAATTACTGACAATGATCCACCAAGCTCAGAGAAACCATCTTTGCAATCTCACTGAGAAAACTGAGAGATATGGCAGTGAGAAGTACACTTCACAAGAACATGGAAATATGAACTCAAACGATCATGAAAACGAAAGTATATTGATTGTACAATACAACGGACTTACTGATACATATGTGTGCCTTAGAATCACACCTTGATATGGCATAAAGCTCAGCTCTTCGAGGTATTCTCTGAGGTCTCTCTAACCACGATCAAAGCTGCCATCTATTTATAGTTGAGCTTGGGAGGCTAACTTACCTCAATCACTCTCCAATCAATTAGTGATTGATTTGATTCTCTATCTACCACAAATCATGAATTCATGGCTCCTCTTTCCCTTTTTGATCAAGTGGACTCAACCACTTAAGATTCTTTCACTTTTACATTAAGTAAAGTCTTCAAAAGTTACAAGAGGTAGTTCACAAGTGAACTTTACATTGTCTTCATTTTAAGGCTTCTTCTTTGAATTTGTGGGACTCAAGCCAATACTTAGGCTTGTCATAGACTTGCTCCAACAACTTCCGCTCAAGCCAAGTATGCTTGAGGTCTTCAATCTTCCAAGATTACCTGCAAACCAATCATGGCTTTGAATTTTCAAAGCTTTGTACCATCCAATGCTTTGGTTAGAATATTTGCACATTGTTGATGAGTGGATACATATGATATTTGAATTTCCTTGCTCACAATCTTCTCTCTTACATAGTGATAATGAACTTCAATATGTTTAGTCCTTGCATGAAAAATTGGATTAGCAGCTAAGTGAATAGAACTCATATTGTCACAAAAAATAGTTGGAGTTCCAAAATCCAATCCAAGATCTTTGAATAATGTCTTCATCCACATAGCTTCTTGTGTAGCAATGGCAAGACCTCTGTATTCAGCTTCAATAGAAGAGAGAGCAAATGTGGGTTGCTTCTTGGATGAACATGAAATAAGCTTTGAACCTGCAAAGGTAAGATAACTTGAAGTGCTCCTTCTATCTTCCTTGGAGCCAGCCCAATCTGCATCAAAAAATAGCTTCAACCCTAAATCAGATACATAAGGATAATAAAGTCCTTTATTTATGGTTCCTTTGAGATATTTGAGTATCCTCTTAGCAGCATCCATGTGTGGTTTCCTTGGTGTGTGCATGAATTGACTTAGCACACTCACACTATAGCATATATCTACCCTTGTCAATGTGCATAGTTGAGACTACCCACAAGGCTTTGATATGATGTGATGTCCTCTATGAGTTCACCTTCATGTGAGCTCAATTTATGGTTGACCTCCATTGGAGTACCTGCAATTTTATATCCTCCATCTTGAATTTTGCTAACATATCTTGATATACTTCCTTTGAGTGAGAAACAAACCATGATCTTTGTAGACAACTTCCAAACCTAGGAAGTAGGCAAGTGATCCTAAGTCACTTATCTTGAATTCTTCTCTCATCTGATCTTTGATCTTCTTCATACCATCTGCATCATTCCCTGTCAATATAATATCATCTACATATACACATAAGTAGATGACCTCAGAATTACTCTTTTTGATAAAGAGTGAAGGATTTGCCTTGCTTGGTTGAAAGCCTTTGTCTTGCAAGAATGAGACAAGCCTAAAATTCCAAGCTCTTGGAGCTTGCTTGAGACCATACAATGCTTTGTTAAGTTTACACACATAATCAGGATAAATTTTATTCTCAAAACCAAGTGGTTGTGCCATATATACCTCTTCTATTATCCAACCATTCAAGAATGCATTCTTTACATCTAGTTGAAGTATTGTCCAATTCTTGGAAGAGGCAATACTAAGCAAAACCCTAATAGTAGGCATCTGTACCATAGGAGAGAAGGTCTCCTCATAATCAATTCCCTGAGTTTGTGCAAAGCCTTTTGCTACAAGCCTTGCCTTATACGTGTTAATGGAACCATCAGAATTCTTCTTGAGTTTATAGACCCATCTTGAGCCTATTACCTTCATGGATGAAGTCTCGGGCACCAAATCCCAAGTGTTGTTTTCCTCAAGTGCTTCAATCTCTTCCTTCATTGCATGCTTCCATTCTGATTTTGCTTTGGCCTCTTCAAAGGATGATGGCTCCTCTTGATTTATGTCGTGTGCTATGTAAATAGAATGTTTAGTTACTAATGAGGTGTCAAACCCATACCTTTCTGGTTTTTTTCTTTTCCTTATAGATCTTCTTAAGCCATGTTGTGATGATTCTGTCTCATGTCCAAGTTCCTGCAATTTTGCTTTACCTTTAGACTTCCATGCTTTGATTTTTTCCATCTGAGTTTCTTCATCATCTTCTGAAGTATCTTGTTCTTCAATCTTTGGTTGATGTTTTCTGCCAAGTTTTGGGAAATCTTCTTCAAGGTCATATGGCAATTTGACCTTCCTGCATGAATCTTCATACCATGAATTGTTCTCATCAAAAACTACATCTCTGCGTACCAAGAATCCTTTGTTGGTAGGGTTGTATAACCTGTAACCCTTTTGATTGTTGTCATATCCAATAAATACACACCTTTCTGCCTTTGGATCCATCTTGCCTCTAACCTGTGAAGGAACATGAGAAAAAGAAATACATCCAAAAATTTTACAATGATCTAAGCTAGGTCTTCTTCCATTCCAAGCCTCATATGGAGTCATCCCATCAAGGGATTTCGAAGGCAACCTGTTAATCAAGTAAGTGGCTGTAGATACAACCTCAGCCCATAGATAATTAGACAAATTCTTTTCATTTAACATGGACCTTGCAGCTTCAACAATTGTCCTATTCCTCCTTTCTGCCACTCCATTTTGCTCAGGAGTGCACCTTGTAGTTACCTCTCTTTTGATTCCTCTTTCTTGAAGAAAAGAATCAAACTCATGGGAGAAGTATTATCCCCCTCCATCTGACCTTAGCCTTTTTAATGATTTACCTGTTTGATTCTCCACAAGAGCCAAATATCTTTTGAAACATGAAAAAACTTCATCTTTGTGTTTCATAAAGAATAGGATAGTCCATCTGTTGCAATCATAAATAAAGGAGACATAATACCTTGATCTAGATATTGAGGCTTCCTTGCTAGGTCCCCATACATCTATATGAACCAACTCCAAGAGATCTCCATGCATATAACCTTTCTTCATGAATGGTAACCTGTGAGACTTTCCAAATTGACATGCACTACACTTATAAATCATATGTTGTTTTGACAAGTTAGGGAGTCCAAGTACACTTTGGTTCCTACAAATTTGCTTTGATAACCTTTCACCAATATGTGCTAACCTTTTGTGCCATACTTCCAATTATGTGAGTGTATGACTACCATAATTAAAGAGAGCAATGTTTCTAGTGTCTTGTAATTCAAATGTGAACAATCTACCTGTCTTTTCACCTTTTGCAATTCTTCTGAATCCTTGACTTGAATCTTCAACAAATGCTCTTGCTTTTGTGAACCCGACTTGCAACCCTTTCTCTATTATCTGCCCAACACTTATCAAATTCTTTGTAATGGTAGGGACATAGAGCACCTTACTGAATAGGTTGATGTTTCCATCAGGTGCTTTGACATTTCCTATTTTCTCCACAAGGTGTCTTGTATCATCTCCTGTTTGTACCTCATGGTTATTCCTTGGATCTTCTAAATCTGATAAGAGTGCCACATTTCCTGCCACATGATTTGAACAACCTGAATCTATGTAGAAAACATGCTCATCAAATTTACCTTGTGGCATAGCCATGTTCATGATCAATAATAAGTCCTCTTTGTTTGAGTCTTCTATGTAGTTATTGAAGTCTCTCCTTCCTTTGTAGCCTCCTTGATAGTTTGAATGATTGTAGTTGTAGTTGCCATGACAATTGTTGAACCTTCCTCTTGAGTAGCCATAACTTCCTCCATTGTATCCTCTGCCTCTTTGATTCCTAGAATTCCTAAAGCAATTTTTAGTTGTATGATTAGTTAATCCACAAATAGAACACGAGTTGGAGTCTTGGGATCTCCCCCTGCCTTGTCTATCTCCTCTTCCTCTACCTTTGCCATGTCTTCCTCTACCCGCATAGTTAGCTTGATATGTTCCTACTTCATCATCCACTTTCTTTGAATTTCCTTTGTTTTCTTTGGACTTGCTTTTATCAGTATATAAGGCTGAAGATTGATTACCTTTAGAGCTTTCTCCATTTCTGATAAGCTTTGCCTCTTGAGTAAGTAGTTGTCCAATGAGTGTATTGAAATCAGGTACATGCATGTCCATGTACAAATCCATAGCTGTGGTGAATGCTTCCCACTTGTCATCTGTCTTCAAGCCATTGATGACCTGCCTTACAATTTTCTCTTCATCTATTACTTCTCCAATGCTTCCCAACTGATCTACTATGTCCTTGAGCTTTGTGACAAAATCAGTCACATTTTGTTTGGGAGCTTTCTTGAGAGTTGTGAAATCCAGCCATAGTTGATGCTTCCTAGCTTTGGTACTTGAAGAGAAGAAGGCTTCAAGTGCATCCCACACTTCCTGAGATGTCTTACAACTTCTAATGTGAGGCAACAAAAAATCTGAGATAGAGTTGAGGAGATAAGACCTGCAAGTGCATCCTTGGAGCACCATGTGCTCAATCTTTCTTGCTCTTCTTGTGTTGGTTGACTTTTGTTCCTAAAACTTGGCATAACTTCATCTCCAACCACATAACCATATAAACTTCTACCTTGGAGATAATATTCCATTCTTAATGACCAAGCTGAGTAATAACCTCTATCCAATTTGTCAATTGATGAAGGAAATCCATCTGCCATGTTGTCCAACCTTGCTCTGATACCACTGTGAAGAGATGGATAGGTATGTGCTTGAAGATGAAGAGGTGTTGCAAAATCCTTGATCTACATCAGCCAAATGAACTCCAGGATTATGTGGTGGGGCCTTTTAGCTTGCCAATGGATGTATTAGACACCCTATGTACCTTGGAATATCACTCTTAAAAAGATAGATCATAATAGATAAGTTGGAGTTAGCTCAGAGGTGAAGAACTTGCTAATTTGGTTCATACACCTGTCCAGTGTTTTGGATAATTCTCTGAGCACAGCAGTAATTAGTTTAATTCCTTTTGAGGAAGTCTAGTTAACTTAAAGATTTAAATTTCAAGAGTGATACCATCAAAAATAATGAACCACACACCGAGAATGATGTTTAACAAGTGACGACATCATCTTGATTTTCACGGGTTGTTATAGCAATGAGACCAGTGAGCAAGAAAATGAAACTAACTCATGATTTAAGGATCTAAGGATTATGAAAATTTGTATGCTTATTATAGACAATATGATGAATCCAAAAAGCATTAAATCATTGAATTTGGGTAAGTAGACACTGAGAAACAGCTCTGACAAGATGAGTAAAAAAGTCGGGTACCTGACAGAGAAGTGAAAATGAACAGACATGGTTGACTTCAACTGAACATAACTGAAGATTGAAACACCCAAATGAAATGAAAATTGGTGAGCATATAGTAGACTTATAGAGCTAACTTTAACAAGTTAAATTACTAACAATGATGCACCAATCTTAGAGAAACCATCTCTACAATCGGACTGAGAAAACTGAGAGATATGGCAGTGAGTAGTACACTTCACAAGAACATGGAAATATGAACTCAAATGATCATGAAAATGAAACTATATTGATTGTAAAATACAATGGACTTACTGATACATATGTGTGCCTTAGAATCACACCTTGATATGGCATAAATCTCAGCTCTTCAAGGTCTTCTCTGAGGTCTCTCTAACCACGACTAAAGCTGCCATCTATTTATAGTTGAGCTTGGGAGGCTAACTTCCCTCAATCACTCTCCAATCAATTAGTGATTGATTTGATTCTCTATCTACCACAAATCATGAATTCGTGGCTCCTCTTTCCCTTTTTGATCAAGTGGACTCAACCACTTAATATTCTTTCACTTTTACATTAAGTAAAGTCTTCAAAAGTTACAAGAGGTAGTTCACAAGTGAACTTTACATTGTCTTCATTTTAAGGCTTCTTCTTTGAATTTGTGGGACTCAAGCCAATACTTAGGCTTGTCATAGAATTGCTCCAACAAATAGCAGTGTTGACTGCCTCTACCCAAAATTGATTAGGAAAACCCTTTCCTCTCAACATGCACATTGCCATCTCCATGATGGTTCGATTCCGATGTTCTGCAACGCCGTTCTGTTGAGGACTATGTGCCACTATGAGTTGATGCTTGATTCCCTTACTCTTGTAGAAATCTTCAAACTCTGTTGATGTGAACTCACCACCACCGTCTCTTCTGAATTTTTTCATCTTCTTCCATGTTTCAGTTTCAACAAGCTGAAGCCATTCTTTAAACTTACCAAAAGCTTGAGCCTTATTGCAAAGGAAGTACACCCATATCTTCCTGCTATAGTTGTCGACAAGTAACATGAAGTAGGAAGATCCGCCCAAGGCCTGTGTAGGCATTTTTTTACACAAGTCAGCATGCACCAAGTCTAGAGGATAGCTTGCACTGTTCTTGCTTTCTTGTGGAAACGCCTTCCTCTGTTGCTTGCCCATCATGCAAGCTTCACATGGTTCCTTCATTTCTACAATCGATGGTAGGTGTGCAACCATACCCTTGTGATGCATCTCCTTCAATACAGGGTATCCAATGTGGCCAAATCTCTCATGCCATAGCTTACTTGTGCCCATGTTTGTAGTGGCTGTAAGAGCACACAACTCATACAGGTTGTTCCTCCTTATGTCAGTCCCAACAATGTTGTTGTTACCGTCCATAATCTTAGCTCCTGTCATATTGAAAGATACTTGATGACCTTGATCAGTTATAGAAGCCACTAAAAGTAGATTTTGTTTTTTTGTGGAACATACAACACATTTGAAAGCTTTCTGATATCGCCATTAGAGTTAATGAAAGAAACTATACCTTCACCCTCTGCAGGACATCTTGCATTGTTCTCTACCTTTATTGTGATGGGTTCCTTTAGAGGCTGTAAGGAACTGTAAAGGTCTTTTCTACTCATCATGTGACGAGATGCACCATTGTCCAACACCCATGAGTCATCTGTTCCTGAATCTTTAGCCGAGGAGCACACCTCCTCTATCGTAACAAATAACTCAAGCTTTGTTTCTGCTATGTTGGTAGACTCCTTGCCCTTGCCACCTTTTGAAGTGCCACTCTTCTCTTCTGCCTTCTTGATGCGACAGTCTTGGATTCTCTGTCCTTTCTTCTTGCAGTGCAAACACTCTCCCTTGAACTTCTTTTTGTCATTCTTCTTTTTGTCTCCATCTTTTGAAGAGTCTATTTTGCCTCTTTTGGCATTTGCTATGAATGCAGCATCCTCTTTTCTACCACCACTCCTTGCGTTGAGCCGTAGCTCCTCCTCCATGAGTAAGGCACTGAATTCTTCAAAAGTTCGTGGTTGAGGTCTGATTTGAGTGTTAAGAGCAGTTACCAAACCATCAAACTTAGGTGGACAGATTCGAAGACAACGTCAAGCTAGCTCCTCACTTGAATTTTGAACACCTGCTCCCATCATTTGATCTTGTAGATTCTTTATGCGAGTAATAAACACCTCTGTAGTCTCCCCATCAGCAAACCGTTCTGCTGCAAGTTGATTCTCCAAGTTCTGAATCCATGTTTGATTACGAGTTTCATATTGATTTCTCAATATTGCCTTTGTAGTATGCTCAATGAGAGTCAGAACACTATCAGAAGTACTTGTAATAAGAGCACAGAGTGCATCTACATTCTTATGTTTCCAAGCACGTAGAAGATCAACATTAGGAGGAATCATTCAACCAGGATTATTTGGATCAGGTTTTTCTTGGGGCTCATGATCAGCCCCAAGAACAATCTCCAAAAGCTCATACAAATCAAGAATATAAGTGATTTTGAACTTCCATAGGGTGTAGTTCATACCATCAAGTTTACCTTCTGTGAAGGCTGGTGTCCGTATCCGCAATGTTGGGATGACCGATATCATTGCGGCTCCTGCTTGTGCACCACCTACTCCTGTCAATGAACCACCTTGACTCTCAGTCGTAGATGACGAAACCCTGCTTGACATCTTCTCTCTTTTGTTGTTCGGTCCTCTGCAACCTCTGCGTTTCTGCTTCTGCACCCCTTAGAGCCTCCTGAGCTCTGATACCATGTAAGAAAATAACAACACAATGGAATAGACCTGTAGACAAAGTTGAGAGAAAAACATAGACAAAGATAGACACAGACTGAGAGACAGAGAACTCAAACTCTCAGATTGCTGAGCGTAATGCAATTACAATGATGGTGCTGTCCACCCATGCGCTCCCACTATGGAGCTTAGATGGCGATCTAGATAGACTCTAAATGAAGGGCTTACTAGTGCGCAATGCTATGTAAAGCTCAACTTGGGCCGTGCTTATATAGCTTTTACAAGGTGGTTTGATATAGATAAACGTAGTCGGGAGATACAAAATAGTCAATAAAATATACGATCCGACAATATCTCAATGACCAAAAATACTACCGTCTCGGCCCTACAGGCCGGGGGGATAGGCCCCTCGGACCCGTCAAAAGGGGGCAAGCCCCCCTCTGCACTCTCCCCATTAAGGTTCTATGGGGAAACCGCACGACACCACATGGCCTTTATTTTCACCTTAAATGGAAACCCAATGTCCTGGAAGTTTATGCCCTACCTAACCTAATGGCTAGGCTCACAAAGATCATCTACAACCATCAACGATCACACATAGACCTAATCTAACTTGGAAGTTAGGGTTTCACAAATGTCTGGGCTCTCATAATGGCTTCTCCTCATAATGGGGGCCTTACAACTTAGAGCACCATGGATCATTTGTGGTCACATGAGGGTGGAGTATTGAACATATCTAACAGATGGGAGGCATCGAGTTGCTTGGAAAACTTGAACTTTTGAAGTCATTACCACAATAGGCAAAGCATGAAGATGAAGGAGAGAGTCTCATACATAGAACTTCTATTAATTCTTCTGATAGCTATGGAAACTCAAAAACTTTACAGGTGCTTTCTCACTTAGAGAAGCCCCACTTGTGAGAAGTGGAGAATGACATGCCTGGGACTCACCTCCAAGCCTATATATAGCCCTTTCCTAGTCACCATCTAGAGTTCTCTCTAAGATCCCTCTACTCATCTGGCCATCATGAGTAGGTACCTCATATGAGCTCTCTCGCTTTTGGCCTTGGCTATCCCCCGAGCAAGGAACTTCTCGTTCCTCCAAGCATGTACATCTCTGGAATATAACACTCTCTCGCCCTTCTAAATATCACTGTCCTCAATGATATAGAAGGAGCTATAAACCTAGGAATCAGAATCTGTGATTCCAAATAATAAGAGCACAGTGTACTAGATGTCTGAAAATGACTTTTGAAGATATGAAATATTTTTGGGTTTACAAAATTCAATGATGTTTTGGTCACAATTGATACATAATATCAAAAGATTGGGACTTGCTTCCACGTGTACAAAGTTTTTTATCTATAAATACTCACAAAGTTTGTGAATCTCGATTTCTAACTTTGAGCATTCTCTACTATTTGTCTGAGTGTTCAAATGGCTTCTACTTCTCGTCATCCTCCCAATCGTGTAACCTCATGTGAAGTTTATAATAGAAGAGAGGATTCCTTATGGAAACCTCTTTTAGTGAAGCTAAATGATTGGTTGACTATGCTTCCTTGTTGCAGAGATGCCCATAAAGTCAAGCGTACTAAAAGAGACAACACGAAAAACCATTGGAAAGGTTGCATTCTTAGTTTGAAATTGAAGAGACACGGTTGGTTTGCAAAAGTTCAACATGTGTACAACACTAAGGATCTGATGCTAAACAATCATCTGCAATTCCCGTCGTATTTTAAGTGAAGCTTAACAATGCTGTTTTATCAATTTCAACTTTTTTGTATTACAAGATATATGTTTTTGTATTGCACATATTTTTCCTTCCAATATTCTAGAGTGGCAAACTGTTGAATGTTTAATAAGAACATTCAAATTCCTTCATAAGGATTAAGCAGAAGTTATGTATGCAAACAAATCTGGTCAATTTTTCAATAGCGTTCAATTATTCCTCTATTTTGCAGATTATCAAGTGCCATCAGGGAGGAGTGCTTATGGAAATCTTGTACATCTATGTGCGCCTTGCATCTCTTCATTAGATTTGGATGCTCCTGATCATTCAATAGTTTCAAGTTTTCTATGCAAAATGAAACATGACATCCAAAGGGTATTGTCAGCAAGCCAAATTTCTCGAAGATTCAATGGCTTTTTCCTCTTCATGTTTTTGTAGCGTGTTTTAAAAACATGTTATTACTGAAAGCAAAAACAATGTGGTTGAATAGGAGAGTTTCAATTTCAGAGATTGATTATGTTTTAGATAGGGAATGGGATAGCAAAGAAGCTCAAAAGCTAGGAGACATCATTTTATGTAAATTTAGTCGAAATTCTCTTTCAATTTCATATCAGATATGTCAACAATCACTTGTTTTAGGATATGACTATAGAAGGTGCAAAAAAAGGTTTTGACTCTGGATCCCCTTGGATTTAGAGGAGATATGTCCAAAATTGAGTTAGAATTATTGATTCATCTAGATTTTCAACCTAAGAAAATAATTGTCACTGCAAATTGGAAACTCAAAAAAGTAAGGGAGCTCCTAGAGTTCCTTGACAAGGTTCCACCACAGTTCAGATTCTCAATTGATGGTGCAATGGTAAGCATTAGATCAGAGAAAACACTATCTTGCATTACTTGTCTACCACCCAAGGTGATCAAGTTCCAACCCTTAAGAATGTAACCAGTCTTGCTCTTTTTCTTCGACCAAAATTGTTGGAATGGAAACAAAGACATTGATGCTAATTACATATATCTTTTCTTATGAAGACACATCATATTCATATAAGCATTGTTTGCAAACAATTTTATCATTTCTGGTTTAGGATAAGGAATACCTCCATGTAAGTGATTAGCTAACATGCTAATCATGAAATACATCTCTTTTTTATGTAAACTCATCATATTCATATTGGCATTATTTTGGTTAAGATCATCATTCTTTTAAGGTTCCTATTCTGCAAAGACTTTTATCATGCTATGTGTAGGTCGGTGATTAGTAGCACCTCCTTTAATGTCAATCCGGGAAGACATGAGGATGGTATGAAAACCTCGAGCAAATGATTGTGCAGAAGTGGTGATGGAGAAGCACACAAGCATGCACACACATACACACACACACACGTGCACACACGTAAGAACAAAGAGTGAGACAATGGAGGCTTTGATTAAGATTAGAACACAATTACAAGAGCTCTTTTTGTTCAAATTACAATTTGTTCTCCCCAAAAATGAGCTCTCTAGCTCCTTTTATAGTTTTTGACTAGCTAATGGCCTTGTCTAGACCTAGTGTCTGGCCTAGTTAAAAATTAGGTTCCTAGGCTATTTTGGAGGCTCAAACGAGCTCTAAAAATTATGAAAATCGATATATAAACACTTCTACTACTCCTCAAGCTTGTGGACTCATTGGTTTGAACAAAATGGAGTTGAATCTACCAAAAATGGTATTTACAATGTTCATGTAGTGATGAAAATCATTGTTACAAACAGGTTAAGTCGAAAAAAAGAAGAAAAAAAATTGAATGGCCTACTTGACGGATCTTTGTTGACTACCTTGCCTACTTGTTCCTTCTCTTTGCTCTAAATCCCTTCGTTGGCTTCCCTATCATGTAGGTCTTTGAGTGCCCTGACTACTACCAAAACCCCCCTTCTCTCGCATCTGTCGTCTCTGACAGACCCTTGGTGGGTTGAACATTTGACATAGTATTTGACACTGTCAATAGCCAGGTCATGCTCTCCTAGCCTCAATCCCCTTGCCAAATCTATTAGTAAGGCATCCCAATGGACTGGCCCTGGAACATCCGGATGTGGCAGACATAATTGTTCGGAATGTAAAATCCCCTCCACAGCGAAAAGTTAGAGAAGATATGAGGGTCAGGGGACGAATATTTTGGAATGGTACTCAACCCTGTAATGAACATCTCTTCAAAATTCTATTTGTACCATGATGGGATGTACTTGATCCTTGTGTGCCATGTATATATCATGTTAATGGAAGGGGTTGTGCTCACGTCATATACTAAGCCGAGATTGCTTGCAGTGAAATAGACTCCTGAGAAATGCGGATCTCTAATGTTCTTGAAGGTTTGGAAGGTGACCAACATTAATTTGAATATTTTCATACACATTTGTGCCATAACATCAAGAAAGTTTTGCAGTCTAACACCCCAATGGTGGATGGTGGATGGTGGATATCATGTACGCTACTGTGGCCGGTCCTCGTGGCGGTGCTAGGTACACGTAACTTAGCCATTTCTCATAGCCTTTAATATTCTTCACAGTGATGGAAAATTTGGGCCATGTGCATCTTTTGAGTACTAGGATGTAACATGGATTGTATTTGATGAAGAGTGGCATATTATTCCATGTACGAACCATTTTTGGATACGTTTCTAGAAGACGAAGCCTCCAAGTGGGTTGGAAGATGGACCCCTATGTAGCGCTTTCACGTATGTCATCTGGACCAAATTGGGTGGCGAAAGTTGGGGCCTTGCCACATCGTCATTGAATTTCTGCATTATAATATGCTAGGAGCATGCAATAGCGAACATATTGATCATCATTTGTGCCTATCCATCAGTGATGGGACATGAGTCAGAAGTATTCAGATTTTATAATGGTCTCCTCAATTTTAGACATTGATTGAATTTGCACCATTAGTCTATCATCATGCATACTGGCCATTTTTTGAGCTTCTACAGCCATTTTGGGGCTTCAACTTCAAGTGTGTACAGGCCTTTAGATGTTTGTTGGCCACCCGGCATAGGCATAGGAACATAAGGTTCCTCATATGACTCTTCTACTTCTATGGGCACCAACTCTTCTGGTTCTGGTTCTATGATCGGGAAGGGTTGTCTTTCGTATTGAAGTAATTTTCCTTGCAATTCGGTGACCTATTCTTTTAGCGCATTCACCTCCTCAGTAGTCGATGTAGAATCTGTGACATTTGTTTGTTCTTCTTGCACCCTTAGCTATTGGCGGAGGGTGTCCCGTTCTTTTTCCAAATTGTCATGTGATGCAAGAAGATCAGCATATGATTCGAGGATGGTTTTCATTGTATCCGAGGGAATGGCTTTAAATTTGTCTAGATCTATCTCGTGAGGAGAGCCTTCCATTGCTGCTTAAAACTATAACCCAAAGGTGATATGGATGACGAGAGGGTTGTGACAACATGTTTAGTGGTGATGGAGATTATGGTGGTGGTGTCGTGAGGAGAAGTTTGGTGTTCAGTGAGGGGTGACGTGGGTGAGGTGGGTGGGTTTGGGGGGTGAGGGTCTAGAGTGTGGTGACATTAGTGTATCTTGGTATTCTTCCGTGTGTGTAGAGTCTGCTGGTGTCGATACATCTATATGAATTTGCTTCCCAGAGCGAAGGGGGCAGGTAGGCACTCGTTGTTCAAAGCAATGAATGTGAGCGATGGCCGAGTGAATGGCTTCATCAAGATCTTCATCGGTCTCTTCTTCGTCTTCCTGCACTTCTACTATTTCGGGTTGAGTAGACATGTAGTCTCTGTAGTTGGTTGCAGTCCTCGGGTTTGATCTTCTTCCATCTCAAGGTTCGCCTCATTAATCATTCTAGCAATTTCTTCATCGGTTAAGTCGTCCAAAGTGTAGCCCTATGGAATTTCCAATTCTGAAGGAATAGGTGGAAAGGCAAGGTTTTGTCCCTTTGCACTTTGTCTGGGTAACCGAATCGTGAATGGGCGAACCCGTTGGGATGGCAGAGATGCCCGAGCACATGCATTGATAGCTTTATCTGTCAAATGTGCCATTATTCCTCACATTCGCACTTGCAGAATAGCTAAGGATGCTCGGGATACACTTACCACATTGTACCAAGCTAGGAATGAGGCTCGTGTTGCTTACCTCTGAAAACAGTTGGAGAGTGAGCACATGAATGAAGGTGATTCTATGGAGAGTTTTCTAACAAAGATCAAATACTTGAAGGAACAGTTGATTTCTGCTGATGAGGTTACACCAGATAGCTCACTTGTGCAGACCATTCTGAATGGTCTTCTTGATTCATATCTGAGTTTTGCTTCTACTCTTCGGTTGATGATGAAAGGGAATCCAAATGCCTTGTCATGTGAGGAGAAAGTCTCTGTTATGTGCAAAAGATCAGTCCAGGCAGAACAGGTCCATTATGTGTGTTGCAGATCAAGCTTTCCTGGCTAGTCAGAAGGGCAAAGGAAAATGGAGCTCATCTACTAGTAAGCAGAAATCTGCAAATGCTGCACATTCGAAGAACCAAGATAAAGATGAGAAAAAATCAGAAAAGCAGAAACTGTTTTGCAAGTACTATAAAGGGAATGATCATATCATAAAGAACTACCCAAAACTGGCTGCTAAAGAGGAAAAGAAGAAAGAGGCTTCAATGGTTGTTGTAGAAGCCTCTATGCCAAAAACAGAGTCTGCTAATCTTGTGCAGGAAGAAGAATGGGTGTTTACGACTATTTGTAGTTTTGACCCATCTTCTCATGAGCAGTGCATGTCTACAGTAGACTCAAATGTTTGGTACTTTGACAGTGGGGCGACCAAACATATTACGTCGCAGCGTAGTTTCTTCTCTTCACTCGAGCCTGCCCCTACAGGGAATACTGTTACATGCACCAACAACTCCTCTTATCCGGTTATGGGAGTTGGTAAGATCATTTTGACTATTGATGATGGTAGTTGTTTCACTTTGTGAGATGCTTTGTTTGTGCCAGGGATCAACAAGAACCTGTTATCAGTTTCTGCATTAGCCAAGATTGGCTTGGTTGTGAAATTTGCTGATGACAGGTGTACAGTTCATGATATGTCAAACAACGATGTGATTATTGCTTATGGCATTTTATGTCATGGGCTGTATAAGCTCATAGACTATGAAAGATGTGCAAATGATTTGGCATGTGCAGTACATGATTCTCAAGCTATGTTAGATGCAAAGCTTTGGCATGCACATTTTGGTCATCTGAATTTTGCCAATTTGTTATGCCTACAGAAATCTGAAATGGTGTCCTCTTTGCCCAAACTTGAGGCACTTGGAAAACATGTTTGTGAAGGGTGTATTTTGGGCAAAATGCAGCGTTTCTCATTTCCAAAAGATGGTTCAGTTCGGGCTACTCAGAAATTGAAGCTTGTACATAGTGATGTTTGTGGCCTTATGAAGACACCTTCTTTCGAAAATTATCTTTACTTCGTGACTTTCATTGATGATTTTTCCAGGCATGCATGGGTATATCCATTGAAGGCAAAGTCCAAAGTGTTCATGTGCTTCAAACAGGTTTTGGTTTTGGCTGAAAATCTATCAACATGTAAAATGGGCACCCTCCGTCCTGATCGAGGGGGGAAATATATGTCTTCTGATTTTAATGCATTTTTGGCTGAACGTGGGATAAAACACCAGTGTACAATGCCATATACACCTCAACAGAATGGTGTTACTGAAGGAAAGAACAGGTCACTCATGGAGATGGCAAGGTGTAGGGTCAAGAGTCAGGCTTTACCACATAGTTTCTGGCTTGAGGCTCTCAAGTGTGCGGCATATGTATTGAACATGTGTCCCACTTAAGCTGTGCAGTCTATCACTCCATATGAGGCTTGGCATGATCGCAAGCCATCTGTTTCTCATCTGCGTGTTTTTTGTTGTTTGGCATATGCATTAGTGCTTGAACAACATTGCAGAAAATTGGATGATAAAGCAGTAAAATGTACTTTTGTTGGGTATAGTTCTGAAAGTAAAGGCTATCGTCTATATCATCCTCAGACTAAACGCATTCTGGTTAGCCATGATGTTTTTTTTGTGGAAGATGCTATACAGCCATTGCTTTCATGTACTAAGGAGACATCTCTTAGCTCCAAAGACATGTATGATACTTTGTTGTCTCTTTTTATAGGTGGACAGTCTAGTGCTGGTCCCAATGAGGCAACTTCTCAGCCTTTGGAGGTTTCATGTCATGATGCAGATCATTCCATTTCTGATGCAAATTTACATGATGCACTAGTTGATGAGAGAGTTGATGTTGAGCAGGCAAAAACTATGCCAAAATGGCTGGTGTAGACTTTGCCTGATAGCAAATTAGATGCACCTTTGTCATATCGTACTCATTCAGGCTCTCATAGTGCCTCTTTTGCATCGGATTGCTATGCTATGGCTGCATCTAGTCTCTGTGATGAGAATGAACCTGCTTCATTTGATGAAGCATAAAACTCAGAAAATTGGATGGCTGCTATGCAATCTGAATATGATGCTATAATGAAGAATGGTACTTGGTCTTTATGTGACTTGCCTCCTGGCAAGAAGGCCATTGGAACTAAGTGGGTATACAAGCTGAAGCGTAAGCCTGATGTTACAGTTGACAGGTATAGGGCTAGACTTGTTGCAAAGGAATATGTGTAGGAAAGAGGCATTGATTTTGATGAGACCTTTGCACCTACTTGTCGAATGACTATTGTTCGTAGCATCTGTGCACTTGTAGCTTATCATGGTTGGAGTGTACATGAGTTGGATGTTAAAACAACATTTCTGAATGGTGACTTGCATGAATAAGTGTATGTCTTTCAGCCCCGTGGCTTTGTGCAGAAAGGGCATGACAACCAGGTGTGCAGGTTAAAGAAGGCATTATATGGTTTAAAGTAAGCACCACATGCTTGGTATGAGAAGATACATGCCTATCTGATTGCACATGGTTTTGAGAACAGTCCAACTGAAAGCACCTTATATGTTAAGCATGCTAATGATGTGCTTCTGATCATTGTTGTCTATGTTGACAACATGCTGCTCATTGGTCCTATTGAGAAGCATATTATTGATTTTAAGGCCGATTTGCATGCCTCATTTGAGATGTTTGATTTGGGGCATTTGCATCACTATTTGGGCATTTATTTTATGCAAGTTGATGGTGGAATGTCTTTGTGTCAAACGAAATATATTGACACATTATTGCAGCATTTTGGTCTTGAGGACTGTAAGCCTATTACCACTTCTATGGAGACAGGTTTACGATTAAGTCTTCATGATATTGGAGATGCATTTGATGTTGTTCTCTATCATCATGCTCTTGGGTGCTTGATTTACTTATGCATTACTCGTCCAAATATTCAGTTTGCTATCTCATAGATGAGCAGGTTTATGCATTGCCTAGAAGTCAAGCATTCGCAGGCAGTTAAGCGAATCTTTCGCTATTTGAGTGGTACTCATCTACTTGCATTGTTTTATCCCAAGGGTGGATCACTACCGCTAGAATGCATGCTTTTTCTGACTCTGATTGGGCTGGTTGCTATGACACTCGTGTGTCCACTAGTGGCTTTTGATTCATGCTTGGTAGCTCATGTATATCTTGGTTGAGCAAGAAGCAGCCTATTGTGGCCACTTCCAGTTGTGAGGTTGAGTATAGGGCAGCTTTCACAGCAATTATTGAGTGTGTGTGGCTTAGATGCATGATGGCTGATTTGGGTGTTGGTCAATCGTCTGCCACCACCATCTTCACTGACAGTCAGAGCGCATTGGTAGTTGCGAGGAACCCTCTATTCCATGCACGCACTAAGCACATTGGGGTGCATTATCACTATGTCAGGGAGAGGTTCTCTACTGGGGAGTTCAGCTTGGCATATGTACCCACACAAGAGAACATTGCAGACCTTTTCACGAAGGCTCTGCCTAGGGAGAAGTTTGAAGCTTTGCGCAAAGCTTTGGGCTTACTTCCTTTTGTGGAGTGATTTCCACATGGCACTTCCTTATACATGAGTGCCAGCTCCTTGTTCACTGCACCACTCCTAGGGGGGATTTGTTGATATATTTAGGTAGTGATGTGTGTGAACACACTAGGACCGTGGGGGCACTTTGTTTCTCTCTTTAGGAGGTTTTTTCCCCCGGCTTGTAAATACGCCTATTGCCCTAATGGGCTACTTATCTTTGTACATTCTCTAGTAATACATTCAGTATTGTGTGTTGTGCTCCAAGCTTCTTCTTCTTCCTTGTGTTGTTCGCGTGCTTCCGCAGACGTCTAACTCCAACAGTACTCACCAAGTTATTCTTATTGTTTTGGAGAGAAGTGTTTGACTTTAATGTCATACATGAATCTATGTGGGGTATAAAGTTTGGTGGTATGGGACATCAAACTTTGTATCCTACATAGGTGTAGGATGGATGGTTTGGGAGAGAAGTCTCTGAGATTGTATTTTTTATATGATTTGGAGTTCATTCATATGATCTTCTTATTATTAGACAACAGAGGAGCAGTTGAGGCAGTCACTCCGTATGTGATCGCAAACAAGGCAAATCCGTAGGCAAGTAGCCTAGAAGCGGAAAGGCAAGGTTTGCACATAAGAACTATGAATAGGCAATTGCATTGAGAAGAAATTCATAGAGTACGTACTACTTTATTTGATATGCCTAAGAATAGGCCATGGTTCATACATATTGTGTATGAGGTGAGCTAGATGCTTAGCCTAGCGGGCTATGAGTGTGCACACATTTACTTACCATTTTTCAGTGCATTTGGTGGACTCATATTATGGTCCTCATTATATATGGGAGTGCGAGATTATTACAGTACATTAGGGGGAAAAATGAACCCTACATGGGCTTTGTAAGGATCCCTAATTTTTAGGGATTAAGCTTAATTTTATTCTTGTTTAAGGGGACAAAGTGCATTTAATAGGGCACTTTTTAGTACGCTGGAGTAGGCTTTTTTTTAGGCTTCAGTAGGCCTCTTTCTTTCTTCTTCTAGAGAGAGAGAAAGAAAATCTACTTTCCACATCATCAAACTCGTACATGTATTTGAATAAAAAAATGATTTTTTAAAAAAAGTCTCATTTTCAGTGTATATTAACTCAAAAGGGCCAATTTTTTAATATATATGGTAGAAGTCACTTTTTTGGACCCATTTTTTGAAGTTTCTTTTAGAAAAAGTATAATTTTCAAACTCCCTCCAAAAGTAAGTGCCACATCATCAAATCCGCGACTATGCTTCCCCCAAAAAATGAATTTTTTCAAATTTTATCATTTTCAGCCATACACAGTGGAAAAATACATTTTAACCCATACACATACAAGAAAACACATTTTTTGAGAAAATTATGGATTCAGCATTCGAATTCAACTTGAAATGCAATGCAAACTCCCTCATACTGACATGCCCCAACTGATGAAAACCCACAATCCTTGATTGGATGTTAGTTGTTGGTATGCGTCACGCTATGGCGAAATGTTGCACTACCATTGAGAGTTGATTGCATCTCCCTCAATGATTGGAATCGGATGCGTTCATACTCCAAGTATATGACGATGACGTAGTGACAAAAAGATAGACACACACACACACACACACACACACACACACATATATATATATATATATATATATATATATATATATATATATATATATATATATATATATATATATATATATATATATATATATATATATATATATATATAAGTGTTTTGGGTTTCACATTTAGGGTTCCACAATTACACATAGGGCTCTAGAGTTAAACACAGATACATAGCGTTGTGCATACACTTAGGGTTTTCACGCATAAAACATATAGGGTTGACACACACATATACATATATTCCTCTAGGGTTTGAGACACACATGGTATCACAGATAGGGTTTCATACACAAACACAAGCACATAGACATTTAGGGTTTAATACACTTAGGGTTCATGCAATTAGGGTTTCTCACACACACACACACACACACACACACACACACACACATATATATATATATATATATATATATATATATATATATATATATATATATATATATATATATATATATATATATATATATATATATATATATATATATATATATATATATAGGGTTTTAGGGTTTCACAAACTTAGCATTCATGCACATAGGGTTCACACATATATACATAGGGTTGTACAAACACTTTGAGTTTTCCCACATAAAACATATAGGGTTGACAAACACTTAGGGTTTCACAATTACGTTGGGAATATGAGAGTGCATCTACCTTTTGTATCTTGGAGTCACTCTATTTCCATTATATTTCCATTTTATATTGTCACCTTTGTATTTGGGTACATTTCCATTTGCTTCTACCAGTTGTATTCATTCTCCTTTCACGAGAATTATTTTCCTATGCATAACCCTTTGCAACAAGCCTAGCCTTATACCTGTCAACTGTTCCATCATGCTTACACTTCAACTTGTAAACCCACTTAGTGCCAATGTCCTTCTTGCCAGGAGGCAAGTCACATAAAGACCAAGTACCGTTCTTCATTATAGCATCATATTCAGATTGCATAGCAGCCATCCAATTTTCTGAATTTTGTGCTTCGTCAAATGAAACAAGCTCATTCTCATCACAAAGACTAGATGCAGCCATAGCATAGCAATCCGATGCAAAAGAGGCACTATGAGAGCCTGATCGAGTACAATATGACAGAGGTGCATCTAATTTGTTGTCATGCAAAGTCTGCACCAGCCATTTTGGCATAGTTTTTGCCTTCTCAATGTCAGCTCTCTCATCAACAAGTGCATCATGTAAATTTGCATTTAAATGGGATGATCTGCATCATCACATGAAACCTGCAAAGGCTGAGAAGTTGCCTCTTAGGAGAAGCACTAGACTGTCCACCTGTAAAAGGAGGCAGCAAAGTATCATACATGTCTTTCGAGCTGATAGATGTCTACTTGGTACATCAAAGCAATGGCTGAATAACATCTTCCACAAAAACAACATCACGGCTAACTAGAATGCGTTTAGTCTATGGATGATACAGATGATACCCTTAACTTTCAGAACTGAACCCAACAAAAATACATTTTATTGCTTTATCATCCAATTTTCTACGATGTTGTTCAGGCACTAATGCATATGCCAAACAACCAAAAACACGCAGATGTGCAACGGATGGCTTGCGATCATGCCAAGCCTCATATGGAGTGATAGATTGCAGCGCTTTAGTGGGACACCTATTAAGTACATATGCTGGATACATGACAGCCTCAAGCCAGAAAGTATGTGGTAAAGCCTAACTCTTAAGCATACACCTCGTCATCTCCATGAGTGATCTGTTCTTTTGTTCAGAAACTCCATTCTGTTGAGGTGTATATGGCACTATACACTGGTGTTTTATCCCATGTTCAGCCATAAATGCATTAAAATCAGAAGACATATATTCCCCCCCTCGATTAGAATGAAGGGTTCCCATTTCACATGTTGACAATTTTTTGGCCAAAACCAAAAATTTTTTGAAGCACATGAATACTTCGGACTTTGGATTCAATGGATATACCCATGCATGCCTAGAAAAATCATCGATGAAAGTCATGAAGTAAAGATAATTTCCAAAAGAAGGTGTCTGCATAAGACCATATACATCACTATGTGCTAGCTGCAATTTTTGAGTAGCCCAAACTGAACCATCTTTTGGAAAGGAGGAATGCTACATTTTGCCCAAAATACAGCCTTCACAAACATGTTTTCCTGGTGCATCAAGTTTAGGCAAAGAGGACACCATTTCAGATTTCTGTAGGCGTAGCAAACTTGCAAAATTCAGATGACCAAAGCATGCATGCCAAAGCTTTGCATCTGACATAGCCTGAGAATCATGTACTGCACATGCCAAATCATTTACAGATCTTTCATAGCCTATGAGCTTATACAACCCACGACATAGAATGCCAGAAGCAATAATCACATCGCCATTTGACAGATCATGAATTGTACATCTGTCATCAACAAATTTCATAACCAAGCCAATCTTGGCTAATGCAAAAACTGATAACATATTTTTCTTGATCCCTGGCACAAACAAAGCATCTGACAAAGTGAAAGAACTACCATCAACAGTAGTCAAAATGATCTTACCAAGTCCCATAACAGGATAAGAGGAGTTGTTGGTGCATGTAACAGTATTCCTTGTAGGGTCACGCTTGAGTGAAGAAACTGCATTGCAAGGTAATATGTTTGGTCACCCTACTATCAAAGTACCAAACATCTGAGTCTACTACAAACATGCACTGCTCATGAGAAGATGGGGCAAAAACTACAAACAGTAGTAAATACCCACTCGTCTTCCTGCACAAGATTAGGAGACTCCGTTTTTGGTGTAGAGGCTTCTGCAACAACCATTCAAGCCTCTTTCTTCTTTGCCTCTTTAGCAGCCAATTTTTGACTGTTCTTTATGATATGATCATTCCCTTTACAATACTTGCAAAACAATTTCTGCTTTTCTGATTTTTTTTTCATCTTTATCTTGGTTCTTCGAATGTGTAGCATTTGCAGATTTCTCCTTACTAGTAGAAGAGCTCCATTTTTCTTTGCCCTTCTAACTAGCCAGGAAAGCTTGATCTGCAACACACATAATGGACCTGTTTTGCCTGGATTGATCTTCTTGCAACATAACAGAGACTAACTCCTCAAATGACAAGGCATTTGGATTTCCTTTAATAATCCAACGAAGAGTAGAAGCAAACCTCTGATATAAATCACTCATAAAAAAAAATCAACTGTTCCTTCAAGTCTTTGATCTTTTTTAGAAAACTTTCCATAGAATCACCTTCACTCATGTGCTCACTCTCCAACTGTTTTCAGAGGTAAGCAACACGAGCCTCATTCCTACCTTGGTACAACGTGATAAGTGTATCCCAAGCATCCTTAGCTGTTCTGCAAGAGCGAATGTGAGGAATAATGGCACGTTTGATAGACAAAGCTATCAATGCATGTGCCTGAGCATCTCTACCATCCCAATGAATCTGCTCTATAGTAGGTGCATCAAAAACCATAGCACAAATAGGAATATGCAGAATATCATCATCTTCGACACCTTCTGCATCAGCTTTAGTACCTATAGTTGTAACAATTGCAGGCGTGATAAGACGTTTTTCAACACCCTCCACAATGTCCCACAATCCTTTTGCAACCAATACATGTCGCATCATATAAGCCCACAACGGGTAGTTGGTACCATCCAACTTATCCTCAGCATCCAACATACGAAATACATCACTGCTTTCAGCCATGGCGGATGACTAAAATACCTTGATGTTGGAAATTGTCTCTATTTAAAAATCTTGAATGGAACTCCACAGACAAGCTCTGCTAAACCTGTCGCAAACTTCGAGATGCTTATACTGGCGAATCAAAACAGGTATATATCTTTGGCACAAAAAGATGAAATAGCCTGTACAAGCACTGTGATAGTGCATTCGGAGGCCGAAACAAGCTCAGATCGCGATTTCCACACAATAGAGCGAAGCAATTTTGATCTCTAAAACACCCTGAGTATGCTCACCAAATTTCATGCGAATCTGAGACTACAACCGGAGAGGTGTAGATGATGCGGAGTAGCGACCTGCTTTGATACCAATTGTTGGAGTTAGACCTCTGTAGAAGCACGTGAACAACACAAGGAAGAAGAAGAAGCTTGGAGCACAACACACAATACTGAATGTATTACTAGAGAATGTACAAAGATAAGTAACCCATTAGGGCAATAGGTGTATATACAAGCCTAGGTAAAACATCCTCCTAAAGAGGGAAACAAGTGCCCCGGTGTTAACACAACCTAAATATATCAACAATAATAACAAGCAATTTCCTGATGTCATTTTGGCATGACAGAGGAGCACGAGAATGAAGTGCACTCTATCATTAAAGTGTGCTCTTTTGTGTGCCTATATTCTCAAAACAGGTCCCGTAGTGAGCACTAGTACACTCTCTCCTGCCCACTGCCACAGGTAGATTTATCTAGACCAGCAAGGTCGTCTACCACCACCTCTAAGAGCAGGCGCTTATCGTAACAAGGTCTGTGCAAAGTCATCTCCTCCATTGTCCATATCTGCATGAACTGTGTATGCCATAGAGAACAGAACTCTATTTCTTTTTTCTTCCATGACATAATAGCTCTATGCAAGCCTTCTAGAGAAAAACAACCACAAGTGAAGGTCTATGCATAGAGAGAAGATTGCACTTAGAGAGAGAGAGAGAGAGAGAGAGAGAGAGAGAGAGAGAGAGAGAGAGAGAGAGAGAGAGAGAGAGAGAGAGAGAGAGAGAGAGAGAGAGAGAGAGAGAGAGAGAGAGAGAGAGAGAGAGAGAGAGAGAGAGAGAGAGAGAGAGAGAGAGAGAGAGAGAGAGAGAGAGGAGGGAGGGAGGGAGGGAGGGAGGGAGGGAGGGAGGGAGGGAGGGAGGGAGGGAGGGAGGGAGGGAGGGAGGGAGGGAGGGAGGGAGGGAGGGAGGGAGGGAGGGAGGGAGGGAGGGAGGGAGGGAGGGAGGGAGGGAGGGAGGGAGGGAGGGAGGGAGGGAGGGAGGGAGGGAGGGAGGGAGGGAGGGAGGGAGGGAGGGAGGGAGGGAGGGAGAGAGAGAGAGAGAGAGAGAGAGAGAGAGAGAGAGAGAGAGAGAGAGAGAGAGAGAGAGAGAGAGAGAGAGAGAGAGAGAGAGAGAGAGAGAATCTTTCTACCAATAAAAGAAGTGTGGCATCATCTCTCTACCAAGGAGAGAGAAAGGGAGATAGAGTGGGAGTGAAGTTCCTATCTACCTATCTGTGCATCCTTGATGCGGATAGAAACAAGGACTCAGGAGTAAATTCACCATCCTGCTGCAGTGATTAATTCCCCAAACTTGTGTGATGATTTTGTTCAATAGATGTGGCATGCTACTGTAGTCAGGTGCATCACTTCTGATATCAATCACGTGCCAAAATCTTTCTTCTCCACCGCCGGAGATAGCAAAAGTCTAGAGTGGGTGTTTTCTGGTGCTCACATTTTGGTACATAGTTGGCGCTTTGAAGATTTAATGGCAGTTGGCTCTAATTGTCTTTGAGAGGTAGACTGATAACCTCAAATAATGTGATGATGTTGTCGTCGAGGGGTGTGAAGGGAGACCACCGACATATCAAAACTGAACTTCCTATGGCCTCACAATGTGACTACACATAGGGTGTTTGTAGCATACTTTAGGAGCTAAGATGTGATTCAGTGATGTTTATTTTTCTTTACAAACAATTTTAATAAATCAATACTAAGTACAAAACTAAAAGTGATCGTGTATTAATGGTCTTCTTGTATATCGATGGGGGGAATGAAGTGTCGAGGATCGTTCATCTTGAATGCCCTTCTTCTCATGGAGGTGCTCAATTCCCTACAGAACAGCCCTCAACAACCATGGAAAAGGAACTGTGCAAGCAAGGTTTCCACTTGTCATTGCTGCTCCTTTCTCCACTCACTTGCAAACAAGATGAATATAAAGGTTAATTTTGTTTCTTTTTGTTTAATTAATCCTGAAAACACACCTAAGAATCCTAAGCACATGTTCGTCATGTTTCACGTCAGGTTCACCAAATGTCGAGGGGTGTGATGGAGACTACCTTGACATTTGGTGAGCCTGATGTGAAACGTGATGAACATGTGTTTAGGATTCTTAGGTGTGTTTTCAATATTAGTTAAAAAAGTTAGCCTTCATATTCTTCTTGTTTACAGGTAAGTGGAGAAAGGAGCTGCAACAAAAAGTGAAGATCTTGCTGTTCCCAAGGGAACCAAGCGCCTCCACGGGAAGAGGGGCATTCAAGTCAAAGAAGCCTCACCACTTCTTTCCCCTTCATGTCAGGTTCACCAAATGTCGAGGGGTGTGAAGGGAGACCATCGACATATCAAAACTGAACTTCCTATGGCCTCATAATGTGACTATACGCAAGGTGTTTGTAGCGTACTTTAGGAGCTAAGATGTGATTTAGTGATGTGAGAAGTGATTAACTATGATCTAATAAAAACTCTAAGATCAGTCTACTGGGAATTGTTTATCTAGGTGCCAATGGCCTAATCTAAATTATGACCATAAGGTTGTGCAACTAGAAATCTAGATAAACAATACTCATATGATGGTGACACTAGAGCTTCACTAGTAATACGGTCTTTGATAAATTCCTCTTCTTCTACTTCTTTATTAGCTTCGTTCTCTTTAGGTTGAGTGGTAGTATTATCTACAGGTGGAGGTAATAAAGATTCTAAAATGAAAGATGTAGGTATGGTATTCTCTTCGGTAGACTTATTACACATGGATTCATTTGTAGACACATGGCTTGTAGACATCAAAAACAATAATAAATTACCAATTGATTAAATAATACTTCTAAAACTATTTCTTCACATGCTAAAGAATTTTCGAGTGGTAAAATTGCTATTTTGATTTAGAAGTGTACTAACTCTTATACAATTACTTTGATGCAAAAAACTAATACAAAATTAAGCTTTAAATGTGATAATAAACTGCTAAAGATTTTTTGAGTGGTAACACTGCTATTCTGATCCAGAGCTATAATAAACCCTATACAAATACTTTGATGAAAAAGTCTAATACAAGATTTAAGCTTAGAATGTGATTTAGAAAAGGTAGAAGAAGCAGCATATAAGCAGCTCCAATCTCCTGATCAAAACCTCGTAAGTAATCATCAATTTGTCAATTCTCATCAATGCTCTAAAAAAACATATTAGGAAAAACATAAGTATATTTTATAAAACATAAAACACACATACATATAACACACATACATATAACACACATACATATAACACACATACATATAACACACATACATATAACACACTTATACATTCTCATACATGCAAACTCACTCTCATATATGCATGCCAACGTATGCAAACTCACTTTCATAAAATCATATTAACTCACATTCATTTATGCTAACACATACTTTCATAAGATCATACACATACTAACACACATTCATACATGCATACTAGCACATATCTACATATCTTCATCATGTATATATCATGCATTCTTTTACTTATCATCATTTATTCTCATACATTCTCATGCATTCTTTAACTCTATGCTCATGTATATGCTCATGCATACATTAAAGCATATACATGCACTCTAAGGCATACATCTATTTCATACATATGCATGCTCATATATTAATACTTACATACATATATTAATTTATTGACTAACACACATACACACATAGATATATACAAGTACTTAGGATAAAGTATCTTTTTAGGGTTGTATTCTAAGGTGAGTAATCACATAAGTTTATAATGGGGTAAGATTTTTTTGGTGTAATATATATAGTTATACTCATAATATTAGGCACACATATAGGGTTGAACCCACACATACTCTAGGGTTTCCTGTAATCACATGTAGGCAAACACATAGTGTAAAACCTAATAACATGTAAATAGACACACTTATCCATATTCATAGACACATACATAAACACAAATATGCATAGATATTTATAAAAACATGAGTACATTTGGGCAGACAAGCATAGACATACAAGAGTAGGAGCATGTTTGAACACACATAGATATACACATATTTCAACATACACATGTAATCACACATGCATAAACACAAGCATATAGCCACATAAATATCACAATACATTTTTACCATGCATCCAACATCAATGCTCATGCATACACATAAGCAAGGTTAAAATATACTTATTCTTAGGGCTTGATTCTATTTAATTACATAAGACTTCATAAACATAAAGAATTCATATGATGAGATCCCTGATCATTCCAGATCTTCATAGTTTTGCTGCCTGCAAGTAGTAGAGAGAGATTAGTAAAAAAAAAATCTTATCAAAGGTATTTGAGAGAGTTAAAAGATAGCCATTCTAGAGACAAAAGGTTTCAAATTTCTTGAATGTCAAATTGAAGGATGAAATCATTCTGTCATCTGCCCCCTCCAAACCAACACATCGTCCCGATGAGCCAACCTACAGATCATGGAAAGTAGTATCAAATTCTTTCGAGAATAACTGATAAATTGTTTACAACTTATATGAAATAAAATGCTTCTACATTCAAATTAAGTTTTTGATAATAAGGATAATCTTTAAAAGTATGAAAATTTGAATAAAAAATCATTTCGTTGAATGCATGAAGTCAAAAGACAAGGTTTAGAAAATCCTATAACAATCATTTTAATAGTCATGGTACTTATCATTCTATAAACCATGTTCAAATTACTATTTAGTTAATATAAAAACGAATGCGGAGAATAAGTTCTCCTATGCGCAATGAAAACGTGTAGTGAACCCTTGTATGTTCATCACTTGGACAAATAGCTGCACATAGATAGCTTGCTACTATCAATTCAAAAACCAAATGGACTTGTGCCTTCAGTTAGTCAAAGGAGACAAAGGGAGCTTTCTAACAAGCTATAAATGACTTAATTTGGACAAGTTTTGATTAGGAAACGCAACTGACGAAGATGAACTACCTATCCACACGAGTATGCTAAAGAATTAAACTTCACTCTTGGACTGATAACTCCTTGAATATATATCCTTTGAGGAAGATATTTAAGATATAGAAAGTACAGAGAAATAACTTTGGAACAAGCTAAAAATCAAGTTATTTGGATGAGTTTTGGTTAGGAAAGACGTATTGCCATACAAAAGAGTCAAAGTGTGATCCAGATGGCCAAGGTTATGCTATGTCAAAAGCCACTTCCACTAAAGTTTTGGAGTGAAACAGTACAGACAGTAGTACATATTCAAAATAGAGGATTTTCAGATGTCTTGAAGAACCAAACACCATTTGAAGCTTACTTTAAGAAGAAGTCAAGTGTGAGCTATTTCCACATCTTTGGTAGTGACGCCTGTGTCCAAGGCCATGATGATAGGCCTAAGCAATATATTTTTATTGGATACAATGATCGACAAAAGGCATACAAACTCTATGAACCAAAGAGTCACTCAGTTACAGTAACCAAAGACTGCACCTTTGATGAATACTCTAATTATTCATCCCTTTTGGATCCTCCCATTTCAGCTTCAGAGGGAGATCATTCGAGTTTTGAAGAGTCACACTATGTGGAGCATGCTCTCTTTGTACATGACTTCTCATGATACAATTGTAGAGAAGGAGGAATCAGAGATATCATCTCAACTTATACCTTAGATGGCTATACCTATCGTACCATTGAAGGCTTATATTTCCCCTTAGATTTAGTTGGGCATTTCTCTAGGATCAGTGACTCGACATTTTCCATCCCTATCTTCAAAAGTCCACTTATCTTGTCTACATCAACATTCTAAGCATGTACTTCTCCATTCATGGAGTCCAACATCTTTTCACCTACCGCATGATACTCCTCCATCCACTTGGATTCCCCACTTAGTTGGATCATTTTTTGAGCTAGCTCCTCGGTTCAAAGGGGGCTTCCATGGTCCTATCGACACACATCAATACTTTTTACACTCCACGGGGGCTTAGAGCATACAGATGTACTACCATTTGACTATGATTTTATGCTTCATGCTTTATATCTTATGCTTACAGGACCTACTTCTTGGCGATACACATCTCGTGGTGGATATTGTCAAAGCTTTGGAGGTTCCGATGTACTACATGGAGTCATCCTACCTCTCTCGCATGGAGGTGATCTCATATAGTGAGATCTTGTTCCATTCCTCTACCTCGTTGGTGGTGTACCTCTGGAGCATCCACTTGATCCATCTGATGGACATATTATGGAGATCCTCGTGATCCCGCATGGTCGATACCACTTTGACGCTATGTATTCCTAGAGAATGACTTCCTATTTGGTGCTTGTGCTGCTGCTGATCCCTTCCTCTTATACCCTACCAACCTCCATACTCTGTAAAATGGAGCTGCAAAGGGGGTGTTGAGAATATGAGAGTGCATCTCCCTTTTGTATCTTGGAGTCACTCTATTTCCATTCCATTTCCATTATATTTCCATTTTATATTATCACCTTTTTATTTGGTTACCTTGCCATTTGCTTCTACCAGTTGTATTCGTTCTCCTTTCTGGGGAATTATCCCACATGCGATGTACTTTGGAGAGCCCCTCCAAAATCTATATAAGGAGGGCCTCTCCCCCCATTTGTACTTGGCTAGAAGGTTGAGGAGCCTACTCCATGCTCTTGGCTAGCTCATTTCTAATCCACATGAGTTTACCCATTTCATGGTCTACTCATTTGGGGTCTCAGACACTCTTTGTTTTGTGAGTACACTCTTATTTTCATTTTGCTTCCGTGCATGTACTCTCTACAAATTATGCATAGGGTTTTAGGGTTTAACACACATACATGGGGTTATACACCCACATACACAAAGGAGTTTAAAAAGACAAGCACATAGATATTTAGGGTTTCATACACTTAGGGTTAATGCACTTAGGGTTAATGCACTTAGGGTTTCCTACATTAGAGTTTTTGGTTCTCCAAACACTCTCACTCACTTGGGTTTCTCGACATCATATATAAGCATAAAAATTTATGCACAATTAGACATCACATATATATACACTACTAAGATCTTATTTTGGTTCTTCTTCTTCTTGCATGTACTTAATGGCAACAACATCAGTATCATGCATCATATCAAAATCAATATAGAGAGGAAGGAGCCAAAGGAAAATAAATTTGAATCCTCATGATTTTCTATTTGCAAGGAAGTTCATCCCGACATTCACCCCCAATAAACCTACACATCATCCTCAATAGACCAACTTGCAAAGCCAATAGAAGCCTATCAACATTGTTTATAAAAAAGTTTTCATCTCAATTTCAATGTTTTCTTAGAAATTCAAAAGATGACTTTTGTATGCAAATGCAGGTTCTTAGCAAATAAAGAAAAATTTAGAGTGCCTGAGCTATGATTAGAAACATATTTGGTCAGTATATCACTATAAAAAATAAGTCAAAAAACTAGTACAAAATTCACAAAGACTTTCTAAAAACAATAATTCCTGTCAACTCATTCCAAATTCAGATATGATTTTATATAAATATTGTTATGCTTCGTTCCAACACACCTATCAAAATATACAACTAAGTCCTTGATATCTTTTATAACATCTCCTTGACCTATAAACAACTTTGCATTGGACTTCATACACTAAAACAATGACTTACAACCACTCATATGAAACTTTTATAAAACATTCAAAAAATATTTTCTTTTATCAAGAAGATGCAATTGTGTGCATAGATTACCTCTTTTCCCAAGGAGTATTTTAGTGTTCTAGGATCAAAGCTTTGCTTTGATATCATGGATATCCGTGATATCACTTCCTATGATGATCAAGTTGTCCACATAGATGCATATGCATACCATCTTACCTCCTTGCTTCTTAATGTAAAGTGATTGATATGCGATACTTTCTTTGTATCCACAACTTGGTAAAAAAAACTTGGTAAACAAACCACTAACCTCTGATTCTAAGTCCTAAGGACTTTATTTAGTCCATATAATGTTTTCCCTAGCTTGCAAACATGATTTGGCTACCTTGTATTATAAAATAGTTGAGCTTGGCTTATGAAGACTACTTCTTCAAGCTCTCCATAGAGGAAGGAAATATTCGAATCCAACTGATATAAGCTCCATTTCTTTGATGTGTCCACTGAAATGAAAGTGCTAATTGTTGGCATCTTGGCCAGGGGGCCAAAAGCTTCATCATGATCAATCCCATGGTTTTGGGAAAAGCTTTTTGCCACCAATCTTCTTTTGTACCTAACAATGGAGCCATATGAATTTCTTTTAATTCTTACACTTATTACCTATCAACTTCATGATTTATTGAGTTGATACCAAGTTCCAATTATGGTTTTCATGAAGTGTCTTCAGCTCTTCCTTCATTGAATCTTTCCATTCTTTTAATCCTTAGCTTCTTCATAGCTTTTTGTTTCTTTATCCTTGATTACCTAAGCCATGTATGAATAATGCTTTGCAATGAAATTATCATATGTTAACCTTTGAAATGGATATCTTACTCTTGAGGATATTCTTTCAACTTGTTTTAAGTGTGTTTTACATCTTATTTGTTTTTTTTCCCACTCCTGGGGTTTGAATTTCTTATATCTCTTCATCTTCAAACATGCTCTCATACACATAGCTTTATTCTTCTATTCCAATATAAAGTTTTCCTTTGACTTTTCTTTTATTCAAAGTTTTTCCTCTTTCCCCGATCCTTCCACTCCATGGTGAGGGTGTGCTTGTTTTGGATGAGATTCTTGGACCACTTAAATTCATGCTTTCATGAACTCTATCATCATTCTTCTTATCTATCTCACCTCATTCTTCAATCTCTAATGAAATTGTAGATGTATACCAAGGATTCAAATCATCAAAGAGAATATTCCTACTTACCTTTAGCTCCTTGGTGATAGGGTTATAGCATTTATATCCTTTTTATTTAATTGATTATCCCAAAACGATACATGTTTTAGATTTGAAATCCAACTTTGACCTCAACTCTTGAGGTACATGTACATAGCATACACAAAAAAATATTTTAAGATGTTGAATGCAAGGTTTTCTTCCACTCCATGCTTAGTAAGGGGTTAAATTATGTATAACTGGTATATGACATCTATTCATGATTTATGTTGGTGTATATGTAGCCTCTCCCCAATAACATTACATCATATTCATTTCATTGAGCATAGACATTGCTCCCTTTGCTACGTGTCTATTCTTTCTCTATGATACCCCATTTCTTTAAGGGATATACCTGCATGTAAATCGTCTTTTGTTGCCATTGACATGCAACATGTGGAAAATTCATGGGAGAAGTACTCCCACCCTCCATCAAATCTCAAAGTTTTGATAAACTTTCCAAAATGCTTCTATATCTGTGCCTTGAAGTATTTGAAGTAGTGGAACACATCTGTTTTCTTCCTAATGCAATAGAACCACGCTTTTCTTGCAAAATCAACAATGAAGGTTATGAAAACCTATTTTAAGAAAGGGATGCTTCTCTTGTAGGACCCCAAACATCCATATGAATGAGGCCTAAAATGTTTGCCCTCACATAGGTACTCTTCTTGAAAGGAAGCCTTGACTGTTTTCCTTATTGGCAAGCTACACAAATTTCATGTAACATTTCAAATGTAAAATTTGCTAGGCTCATATAGTTCCTCCTTGGCAAGTCCTTGACCTTTTATAGGTTTATGTGATCTATTCATTTATGGCAAAGGTCCAACTCTACTATCCCCTTGCATTCATATGTGACACACATCAAATGGTGTGAATGATTTATGTTCATTGTTCACATCCTACCTTGCTTTTCCCTTTTTATAGGACCCTAAAACCTACGTTTGGATTCTCAACAAAACAACCTTTTTGATTGAAGCTAACTTCGTAGCCTTTCTCTAGCATTTGGCCTACAAAAATCAAATTTGAATGGTATGATCTTATTTTTCAACTATTTCCACATGTCATTGATGCTTTGGAACTGGGAAATTGCATAAAAGATCCTTTCAACATATGATTGCTACTTTTCTTGTCTACATATCATACATCTTCACTAGCTTGAGTTGTATCTTCATAACACTTATTTGAAAAATGATCTTGATTACCGCATACAAAGAATTCATTTGAAGTGTGTTTTCCTCTTACACCAAATCTTCCATCTCTTCCTCTATAATTTGTTTCTCTTACACCTCTTTAACTTGCATTTTGTTGTTGTGCTTGATGTCCTTGGTTGCTTTGACATATTCCTCATCCTCTTGTAGCACCTCTGTTTTGTCTTCCTCTTCCTCTACCTGCATACATAAATTCCCCTTGGATATCCTTGACATGATTACCACCAAGCTTCATCTACTCTATCATCATTAGAGTGATTAGTTGATCAAAATTAGGAAGAGATTCCCTTACATGCTATGAAAATCTGAACATCCTCCATTTTCTCATCACTAAGAACATTTGGTCATAAATACGTTGATAAGGGCATCCTTAGATTATTTAGTACATTGTTGAGCTGAATTTTTCTAGCTTTTGTGGAGGTGGAGAACAATCTTTCCAAGAAGTCCCACACCTCCTTTGATGTATCCAAATCTTGAATATGTCCCATGATAGAGTTGCTAATATATTAAGCCTCTATGTATGATTTTTCCTCTACACCACTCACAATTCCCCTCAAACATTTCCCATCAATACATTTCTTATTTTGAATTGCAGCATTTGGTAGTTTCCCTTTTCAAGATTCTCAATCTTACATTAAGATCAGCCACAATGCATTCTAGCTCTTTCTAACCATCCCATTATTGAAATTAAGTTGAAAAAGATGGATTCTACCTCAAAGAAGCATGGCTACTCCTCTTGGTGAAGTTTCATCTTTGATACAGTGACTTTGTTTGCTTCCCCTTCTTGTTGAGTTGCACACTATTTTCTTTTCTTCTCAAAATTGGATGGGGCCTTTACTTTGCTTCAGTAGCTCCTTTTTCTCTCTTTGACCTTTATTTATAGCTTTGATACCATTGTTGGAGGATAAAAAATCCTACATGCACAATGAATGCAATATACCCTCTTAGGATCTGAATTATTTCTAACAAAGGCTCTATGTTTTCTAATTTTTTCTAAGTACAAGCATATATTGTATATGAATCTTTTCATACTCAATCTAAACTTAGACATCTTCCAAATTAAAATAAAATCACTCCATTTGGACAATGGATGGTACCTCACACAAATTCATCAAAACAAACTAGTTGATCTCCTCAAAGAGTATTTGCTAACTATAGAGAAAACATTTTGGCTATTTTTGTTAACTTCTACAAGTAGTGATCTTCAAACTTCTACCACTCAAAGTATATTATACTATTCCCAATGAGAAATAAATCACTAGTAAAAATTGCGCTCCCAAGATCATCTATAGAGATAGAGTGTAAAAGTGAAGTAGAACAACTAGTAGGGGTTGTACTTGAGCAAGGGTTCAACTTGGAGAAATTTTTCACGACTTTAATTCATAATAAAAATCATTAGAGATTTGGGAGATCACATACTAACCCCTTTAACAAATAAAAAACATATACATGTCACAAAATGAGGTCAAATCACATGAGGAGACTCTAAGTCATAATACAAATCATTAGAGGTTTGGGAGGTCACATACTAACCCCCTTAACAAGTAAAAAACATAAACATGTAGAAAAATGAGGTCAAATCACATGAAGAGGTGCCCTATCTATTCTCTAATTAATTTCTTTCCATTTTAGACATGCTTTGATGCGTCCAACTCATGGAAATCATCCTCCTTTGATTGTGGATGATGTAGAAGGTGAAAATTTTGGAATGTTCCCACACACTTAAGCTTGAGATGCTTTCTAACTTCCAACAACCCCTAGTATCATAGTTATTTATGTTGGTGGAGTGTTTTAGTAAAAATTGAATATTGACTTTCAAAGTATTTCATTGGTTTCTCACTTGTATTCAAATTATGGTTTTTAAATGTTGTGCGCAAACGTGCATAACATCCATGAGCACAATTTTATTATTAATCTTCAACCTCTTTTTGTAATTTCTATGTATCTATTTCCATGGATAAATAAAGACAACTCTTTTGGGATGTGAACCGACTTCTTTTGGAGTGGGGAGCTTTCTCTAAGAAAGGGCCTAGGAATTTTTTTTTTTGGCGCCATAACTTAGAGACTTCATCCAATATTTTTTCCAATAGTCTAAACTCCCCATATTATGACCATCAATGATGTCTAGGAATTTGAAGCCCCTGATTGATACGCTCAACAAATCATGTTCTATGCAAGAATCATTTTTCTTTTCTTCTTCTAGTCACAATAAATGTGCAAACATATTGAAGACCATAAATATAAGAAGCCTAAGGTAGCCTTGGATATGATGCCTTCCAAAATGCTACATAAATATTATGATCATAAGAACATCCTACTTATTGATGATATTTAGAACAAGTGTATACATAATGGTCCACACACATATATCGAAAAAAAAACACATAATGGTCCAAGAACAAGAGTATGATGATAGTCCCTCAAGAAACGTCTTCCAAAAAAAGCTTCTACCATATCGAACCACGCTACATGAGTCCAACCTATATATAACAAAATGAGTTCAACTTTTTCCAAAAAAAGCTTCTAGCATATCCAACCATGCTATATGAGTTCAATTTCTTCTAATCGCACCACTCTGGTAGATGGTGATGGTACCTTGACTTGTTCTGCAACTTCTTCCTTGTTCACAACAATCATTTGAATGTGTGGCCTAGATGTAGATGCCTGGTTCTTAGGACAACGATTAGTATAATGGTCCCTGGCCTCTAGGAAATTCTTGCAAGGAGGGGCATTTTCTGGGAGAGTGCACCTACTTTGGTAATGCCCACATTCCACATCGAAAACAAATAATTGGCCTCCTTGGCCCATTTCCAAATTTATCCCTATGTCTAGGGTTGTAGTTATTACCTTGATTAGGTGCTGCTGTCATTACATTGGTTGGTGGTAGGGCTCCTCGTTGTGTCCAATATGTTGTTGCAGACATATTTCTTGACTGACATTCATGGGCCTCATGACCAGCTTTCCTGCATAACTGGTTAGTTACATTTAAAAGTGGATACTCACTTACCATATGACCCTGCTTGCTGCACATGGTGCACCATACTTTACTTTTGGTGCCACCTCCCCTGAGTTCTTGCAACTCCTGTCAAAGTTGAGCCAGCTCTTCTGCTTGTGCTTCCTCTTCCTTTTGTAGCTTCAATGCTTCAATTTCTCGCCTCAACTGAGTTACATCACTCTCCTCCTCTTTGTGGGGCTTATTCCTTTTTAAGCTCTCAAGCTCTTTCCCTAGCTAAATTACTAGGTCTTCAGGTTGTATAGGATATGATAAATTGGAAGAGCTTGTCCCATATTGCTATCTAAATTGCTCCAATCTTGTAGCTCTATTGATAAATTCTTAAATTGTTGCTGTTGGTAAAACTAACTCCTTTATTTTACATTGTGTTGATATGGGAAGTGATTTAGCTAGCCACTTCTTGATAAAGAAAAGCATGCGGAGGGTCTCGAAGTTTGGCCATTAATGCCTTGGCTTTGGTAACAAATTCTGGGAAGGTCTTCCCAAGACCTAGTCTTAAATTTTCTAATTCTCCAATAATGTTTTCAGTTGTGTTCCCTTGTTGGAACTGTGTCCTAAATGCTTCTTTCATCAATTCCCATGTGATGAAATGGTTGTCGGCATATTGACTAAACCATTTGTCTACTAGCCCTGCTAATGTTGTAGGGAAAAGAATAAAAAATGCGTCCTCTCTTCCCATCAAATCCCTTGTCTTACATAAGGCTACAAATCTTCTAATGTGCTCATCTGGGTCTTCTTCTGCTAACCCTCTGAAGGATGGAATTTTATATTCAATCTAGAAAGTAAAGTTTCCAAATCTACCTTGGCTACCATATTCTTTACTGATGATCTCAATGACAATGGACTGGTTGATCTTCAAATAACCTTCCTTCTTGTTGCTTTGCAAGGGACCCTCAAGCTTTGAGACTGGGTTGCAGTCATGACTTGTTCATACTCCTCTTAGATTAAGAAAATTCCAATGGAAGAAAGATTACCTCTTACGCTAGTACAGTACTATCGGTACCCTTGAACTCTTCTACACTTTGCAATTACTGCCTCTCCTATGTTCAAGCCTCCTTGTGGTCCCACCGGGCATGTTAAATTTTGTTGGGGGATTCTTGTGCAGAAAGGGATTTGAGGGTTTGTAGGAGAAGGAAGGAAGATAAGAAGAAAGATACAAACACCGGAAGCTTTTGTAGATTGATTATAAGGAGAAAAGTACAATGATGATGTACACTAAAATCCAAATGCTCTCTATGCGAAATCCCAAAGAGTACACAATAAAAAAAAGTTAAAAAATACCCGAGGTTCTTGCTACCGCCGACCTTCTCTACACCACACCTCCACGTTTTCCAAGAGCTTGCACTTGTGCAGACCTTTCACTCAAGCTACAATAGGGGGAGGGATGGTCACCTTCTGCAAATGTGCACATAGCTTCAATGGGACCTTGTGACCTTTGATTGCATTTCTTAACACTCCTCTAAACACACCTAATTCACACTTCTTGCACACTTGCACTTGCTTCTCTGCATTGCACACTCACTCTATGTCTCTTGCGCTTCTCTCTCCTAGTGTAGACTATGCTCACCTTGCTTAGTCTAACCAAGAATAATGCCTTGCCTTGAGTTGAGTGTCAATTCACGTATGCTTCTTACTGTTAGAATATCTTGGTGCTCACTTTTATGTCCCAAGATTGTCTCCAAATATGCAGAGCCAATGGATCCCTATTTTGTCCTATAGTGACTTTAGAACAATAACAAAATTTTAAATGGGGGGCCTTACTTTCACCTTTGTGTACGCTTCCTCTTCACATGATTTCACATTTTGCCCTTCAATTCTTCAAATGTGTACCTAGGGAGGATTCACCTGAACCTTCCATACACTTCAAAAACACTTTTGAGGCTTAGAGAAATCACAGAAAGACAATCTGCACTTGCATCCACTTTCTGCAAAACATAACCTTTGTGAACAATTGATTGTGCACTACCTGTGCACTTTGACAACTAAACTTTGAACACTTTGACCTGATCATTTTGACTTTGACCTTGACCTCGTTGACTTTGACCACTTTGACTTTGATTGTGTTGACTTTGACCAATATGACATCGATGGGCTCAACAAGGAGACTCTAAGTCATAATACAAATCATTAGAGATTTGGGATGTCACATTCTAACCCCCTTAACAAGTAGAAACCATCTGCATGTCAAAAAATAAGGTCAAAATCACATGAAGAGGTGCCCTATTTATTCTTCAATTAATTTCATTCCATTTTAGACATGCTTTGATGCCTTCAACTCACGGAAATCATCCTCCTTTGATTGTGGATGATGTGGAAGGTGAAAATTTGGGAATGTTCCCACACACTTAAGCTTAAGATGCTTTCTAACTTCCAACAACCCCTAGTATCATAGTTATTTATATTGGTGGAGTGTTTTAGTAAAAATTGAATATTGGCTTTCAAAGTATTTCATTGGTTTCTCACTTGTATTCAACATATGATTTTTAGTTGTTGTGCGCAAACGTGCATAACATCCATGAGCACAATTTTATTATTAATCTTCAACCTCTTTTTGTAATTTCTATGTACCTATTTCTATGGATAAGTAAAGACAACTCGTTTGGGATGCGAACCGACTTCTTTTGGAGTGGGGAGCTTCTCTAAGAAAGGGCCTAGAGAAGTTTTTTTGTAGCCATAACTTAGAGACTTCATCCAATATTTTTTCCAGCAGTCTAAACTCCCCATATTATGACCATCAATGATGTCTAGGAATTTAACGCCCTTGATTGATACGCTCAACAAATCATGGTCTATCCAAGAATCAATTTTCTTTTCTTTTTCTAGTCACAAGAGATGTGCAAACATATTGAAGACTCAGAAGCCTAAGGTAGCCTTGTATATGATGCCTTCCACAATGCTACATAAATAGTATGATCATAAGAACATCCTACTTATTGATGATATTTAGAACAAGTGTATACATAATGGTCCACGCACATATATCGAAAAACAAAAGCACATAATGGTCCAAGAACAAGAGTATAATGATAGTCCCTTAAGAAACGTCTTCCAAAAAAAGCTTCTACCATATCGAACCACGCTATATGAGCAATAATTTTGTTTTTTTCACTTTAACTTTATTGCGTTGCAAACTTTTATGTTAAATGTCAAGCTACATGACTTGTTGATTATGTTAGAAAAATTGTTAATATGATGTCTACTTATGAGGGCTTATTTTATGTTTATCTACAAATACTTATTATTTTATCTATGAATGGGATGCATTTGTGAAGGTGGTAAGTGCCTTTCCATCCCATGTTAGTGCCCCAATAATAGTGTGTTGGGCAATACCCATGTTGCGGATTGACCTTAGATAATATCTTCCATTTGGTTTTTCATATTTTGAGGTACAATGAAATGTAGAGAGTTGGAACAAGTTATAAATTTAATAGCATTGATTTATGTATTATTTTCATTCTCGTAGTTTAGTCTAAGTGGATGCTATTGTGACTATTCTTCGGACATTGACATGTACATAAAACATTTAATAAATATTTCATTATTTGTAGACTGTGCTGAAACTTCGTTATTACATGAAGAATCCTATTGCTTGTACCATACGTTTCTAGGATTTATTCCTTTCGAATTTTGTATGTGTAGAATGGAGATCCATGAATGTTTAGTGTAAATTCTTTTGTGTCTCTTGAAGAGATATTATAATTGTGTGTTTTTGTTTCTTTTTCTGTTCTCTGAATCTCTTAAGTAGATATTCTGATTCTCGGTTGTTTTGTGCCTTTTTTCAATTTTTAGATTCTATTCATTAAATGTGTAATCTCTTTTGTTTTAACTTTTATGTTCCATCATGGGCCTACCAAGGTTGTGTATGTGTAAGTCAAGATCTGTTTATAGACCTTAGACATGGTTCTAGAGGTGCAAGAGTGTATCCTACATATATGTCCTAGATGGGTTTTTCTATCACATAGCATTGTAGCTCATAAGTATCATGCCATGATTAATACATTTTCCTTCTTTGCTCCAAAAAATAATCGACTTGAATCCGAAGATTAAAAGGACTAAATTGTTTTTGTCCAAGCACTTTACATCTATATTAAGCGATTAAATTTTTAAACCTCGAGTAAAGGTAGGTGTCGCCCTTTCCGAGGAAATCTAGACAAAAAAGAATAAAGGAGATACGAAGATCATAAATTTACATAGTTATGTACATGTATAGGCTAGGACCTAGGGTAGGACTGGATGGAGTAGTCAAGTTTTATTGTCCTCTTCTCAAACTCCTCATATAGGCTCATGGGGTAGTCAAGTTTTATTGTCCTACTTCTCAAAATCCTCATATAAGCTCACAAAATTGACCACATTCATTACTTCATCTTTGATGACCTTTTTACAAAATACAAGCATCTAGAGCTTCTTCTTTTGAAATGGAAGAGGCTAAGTCATCTAGGACATTGTGGAATTTTGACGATTTCACAATGGTGGTTGTCTTGTCTTCTTTCAATAGTTTCCCCAAAGGAACATCCAAGGTTTCTATTGTCTTATCAGCTTCCATGGAATTGGGGAGAGGGGCACGGGGTAATTCATCTTGTATCTCCATTCGCATAGAAGGTGAAATCATTGAAGAACTAAGTGAAACATAATTTGTGGAGCTATGTGATTCACTAATCTCAATGGACATCCAAATCCATTTGCTATATGCAATAGAGTCTACACAATAATATATAATAACTCACCTTTTCTTGATGTGTTATGTAAGAAATCACCACAACAAAGATGAATCAGAACATAAATGCAAAACGAAAGTTGGAAGAGCAACATACATGGCTTCCTATGTAAATATTCACGATCACATCCATGAAGACACTTCAAAACTCGGAAAGATTTTTTTTTTTTTTGAAGCAATCACTCAAAATTCTTTGTTATCATGAAAATGCAAGTTATGCGCATATTGCTAAGGGCAATTTTTTTAATGTTAAGAAGTGAAGGATTTGCATACTCTTAAATGCCATAATTAAGGTAAACATATGTACACCAAAATGACTCAAGGAAAAGTATAAACAACATATTGGCTTAATACTATTACATCCCCTTGAATGCCATCAATGGCCACTGAATAAAAATGAATGTATGCTCAGACATGAACCCCAGAGTGCACACACACAATGAGATGAACTTACAAGAAATCTACAAATTGAGTTCACTTTTGGAAGTGATAGACAAATTCAACCACATTTTCATGGCATCTAAATAAGTGTAAAATGATTCCATTAAGTCTTAATTTACAAATGTTTTGAGACAACTTGAAAATTGAATATATAATAGATAAATAATTACAAGAGCCACCAGTTGAATATAATCTATTATAATGAAGGTCCACATAACGGTTATGGAAAAACGATAAGAACTTAAAGATACACACTATTACAAGGTATTGATATCAAACTTTTGGTTTTAAAGCTATGTGTGCTATGTTGCTATGTGTATTCTATTGCTTTCAAGTTCCTCACACTTCATTTGCATCTCTCTCGTCTTCATCAAGTGCTTTCTTTATGTGCACAAAGAAGAAGTCTGTTCGTAACATAAATGGTGACTCTTCATGTATGTGCAATGGAAGTGGACAAAGTGTATTTTCCTATCATACATTGGCAATCATTATTTATCTTCCTCCATCCAACAGTTCAATATTGATAATATCTTTGTTCTTTAAACTCTAGAATTGTGATCTATGGGTAGAATTCCATCACAAATATAGCATTTTTTTGCCATACCAAAATGACATTATAAAGGTTTGTGATGCAATCATGTACTTAACATTAACAATAAGTACATAAAAAAATATTTGGAATTGGAATTGATCAAGTCGTTTCTCATGCCACTTGTTATAAAATAGTTTTTTAAACAAATAAATGTCCATATTCCGATAAGCAAACATCCTTCTTGTCATATTCACATTACATAATCTAAAGAGCTCCACAAATACAAAGCTAGTCATAAAACTAACTATCTTAAAAACATATGTATAGATGGTGGCATTGAGTGATCTTTGTATATCTCTAAATGACCTGCTATGACGTGCTTCCATTACATTGGTATCAAGCACTAGCCACACCATTCTAGCATACTCCTTTTCTAGAGGGAGCTTTCAAAGGCACCTCTTTGTGTTAACCTCATCCACAAGTTGATAGAAGTGATCATAGTAAAAAAATATTGCTTTGCAAGGCTAGATCCAGTCTTCCCTTCATATTGCATGCTACACATGGTCCTCAAGTACATGTATGAGCCCAATAATACATTCAACAGGATGCCACTCCTTGTATGAGTAAACGTACACATCTACAAAAGATAAAAACATCTCAAAAACACAATTATCCAAGGAACATAGTGAAGGGATAAGAACACATCTAAAGACAATATACTCAAGGACCCAAATTTACTACTTACGGCAAAAATAGAAGATTAAACGAAGAAAATAAAGATTTATTATGAAGAAGCTCATGATTTGGCATATGAGAAGACAACATTTTGTCATTGTTGGCTACCACAGGATAGTCATTGTGCAAGTAAACATGTTGTACCAACACTTCTTTACTATTAATTTGCCTTGTTGGATCCTAAAGGTAACAATACTGGCCGTCCATGAACATTTCAAAAACACTTACCCCATGCTTTGTGCGTCTATTATCATGGTCATCTAAGCACCTAGAGCCCTTTTGAGATAAGAACTTCAGTACATTTGCCCTCGTCAAGGGGAGTAGGAATGATAATAGAGTATACATATGTTGCAAGTTTATGAGGCAAAGGGATAAAGATGACAAAGAAGTTTCAAACTTATTCCTTGGAGTGAGCGATATGGCAACAAAGTGGAAGACGTATCCACCCTTTCGCTTTCTCGTAAAGGACCCAAATTGGAAACAAAATTCTACCAATGGTAATAATATACAATAGAACCCCATGTCGCCTAGTGGTTGATGCTTTTAGTATGAGGGAGAAAGCCAACATATCTTTTTGAGTTTCTAAGAGGAGTGGCTTTTCAATTCACTGTACTCTCAAAAAAAAAAAAAGAGTAGCGTTTTTTCTCCCAGGGAATGCAAATTTTTTCAACCTCATTTGTATTTTTTTTTTAAAATAAAGACAATTCTGCCTTAGCCTACTCTCCCAGACTTGTATTCATCCTGCGAAAGACTTCTATTTGCAGTATCAGTTTCCAATCTTCATCTTCTATTTTCTTTTACTCTTTACCTAATTGCTATACTAAGAGTGGACTTATTCCTTTGTAGTATATACTTTTCATTTTCTCAATGATACATATAAGTATCCCTAAATCATGATGATGCGTCTACGTGAGTGGATATGAACGCAATGATTAAGATTGTGCATGCACATGTGCACATGCACCCAACCATCTTCCTTTCCTCTTAAGCACCCATTCCCTCACCTAAAGAAGAAATACATTCAATCGTTGCTAGGTGTAGGCAGTAGTTTCCTACTCATAGCAATTCATCCAATCCATGTGGATCCCTATAAGTGAAACCCTATACAAAAAGTACGCGTGATTACAATTTGCTGAAGTATCACAATGAAGAAAACCTAATATAAGCTATATCTTGAGGCTTTGTATAAGCCTCAATAGTTAGCTACATTGCGTTAGCGAATCTAAGGTGTGGGGTCGCACTTTCACTCCTCAATTGGAAGTGCTTGCATGCCAAAAGATTATCAATGAAGCCACAACTACAAACCATAGCAACTGAACATTGTTTCCTTGGGCAAAAAGTCAAATTTTCGTTGCTTCCAATAATCTTGACATCGTTAAAAAGCTTTAAAGAGGAGGTTTTTAACTATCTAGAAATCCTCAAAATCATCCGCTTGACCAAAGAGAAGCACATATAAAAAATTGTACAAGCACAAGACGATCACTGATTGTTTTCACGTGCCACTTTAGAAGCTTTTTAAATGATTTGAGAGGTAGTTCCTTAAAAGTTAGTGCACATGCACCCAACCATCTTCCTCCCCTTTTAAGCACCCATTCCTTCACCCAAAGAAAAATTACATCCAATCACAGCTAGATGTAGGCATTACTTTCCTACTCATCAACAATACATCCAATCCATGTGGTTCCTTATGGGTGAAACCCTATACAAGAAGTTTGTGTGCTTATAATTTTTTGAAGTATAACATTTTGATTGAAGAAAACCTACTATAAGCTATATCCTAAGGCTTTTTATAAGCCTCAATAGTATATTACATTGCGTTAGAGAAGCTATGATGTGGAGTCCCACTTTCACTCCGCATTTGGAAGTGCTTGCATGCCAAAAGATTATCAACAAAGCCACCAAGTCCAAAACATAGTAGACTTTTACTCCGCATTTGGAAGTGCTTTCATTCCAAAAGATTATCAACAAAGTCACCAACTCCATAACTTCTGAACATTGTTGCCTTGGACGCAAAGTCAATTTCTTTGCTTCCAATAACCTTGACATCGTTGGGAAGCTTGAAAGAGGAGCTTTTTTCGCTAGCTAGAAATCCTCAAAATCCACCAGTTGAGCAAAGAGAAGCTCATATGTAAAGACGTACAAGCACTAGATGATCATTGACTTGAAATGGTGACTTGAAACAATCTTTTCACGTGCCACTTATGGAAGCTTTTTGAATGATTTTGAGGTAGTTCTTAAAAGTTAGGATACCTATCTATTTTCAAACTTACTCCTCGGGGTGAGCGATGTGTGTAAGAAAGAGGAAGAGGTATCCACCTTTTCGCTTGCTCATAAAGCACCTAAATTTAAAACAAATTACAACAATGGAAATAATATAAAATAGAAGCGTAACTTCTCTCTCTCTCTCTCTCTTTTTCTCTTTTTGACCTCTATATGGGCTCTATTTAAACTGCGCGCTCTTCTCACGCACGTTCTAGCTTGCACTTCCCTCTCTTTATTCTTATGCACGTTATCTCTTTATATACAGTTTGATTCGGTGTAACAAACTCTATCAAACTGTGATTCTGCAAGATTCTGCACTGTACATAATGGTCGTGAATTTGTCCCTTCATTAAGGCTTTTGATTTTCTGAATATTTGATTCCGCTTCTCTTTATCTTTCTTTTTGTTTTATGTCTGTCTGTATGTCCAATTCGTGAGTGATTCTTCAACAGTGCTAGGTCTGTTCACTTGTATAATTGTGATTTTTAGTAATTAAAGCAGCCAAACAAATTACAGCAAAGTTAATAATATATAACAGAAGAGTTTTTTCTCCCAGGGAACGCAAAGTTTTTCAACCTCAATTGTTTTATTCCCCTACATTTTTTGTGCATTTATTAATAAAATATTACAGATTCAGTTTCACAATCATGGTTGACCAAGCTAGTACTGACGTTGTCTTCAAACTTCCTCGGATGATTATTGACTCTCACAGTCGGACGAGTGTGGCATTTCCCCAAACACACCCCTCCGTTTACCTTGCACACAGATCCTCATTGACTTCCCCAGATCAGGAATCGCTTCCGCAACATTCCTCTTCCAATAGCCATCCATTTACTGCATGGATGCGAACATAAATTCGCGCTATGGTCAGTTCCACAAGAGAAGAACATCTCACGATTCAATTTTCGATCGATCGCGGTGGAGACCCGGAGACTACCACGATAGACGGCAAAGCGTTCGTCGCAACTGACCAAAAATTCCACGAGTGACTCAAAATTGCACGACTGATTGGGAGTGTCCCTCGCGACTGACAGGAGGTCCTCGCTACACGACTTACTGGGGGAGTCCCTCGCGTGACAGGCTGGAAATTGCACGACTGTTTGGGGGTGTCCCTCGCGACGAACAGGAGGTCTTATTTGGGGGAGTCCCTCACCCGACTGACTCGAAATTGCACGACTGTTTGGGGGTGTCCCTCGCGACTGTTTGGGGGTGTCCCTCGCGACTGACAGAGATTATTGTGCTATCCCTCGCGATTGACAGGAGTGCGATTCATTACCTTATTTGTCGCGATTGACAGCAGGAGTGTGGTTGACTGAGATGATCTTAGCTTCTTGCTGTTGCTTCATCACACTAAGTGTTTTTTAGTTAATAAAAAAGGGGCTCGCTAAAAACAAGGGATCTTTTATTTGAAAATGTTCGTGATTACCAAATGATCCCAATTTTTATGAATCGATAGATTTCAAAGGATCATGAATTTTAAAGGATTGTGAAGGTGATGCACAAAGAATCATGAAAATTCAGGGTAGGGTTGGTCAATTCCCATTGCAGATTCCTTTTTATCTCTTTTATCTTCAAGACCTTACTCTCTAATGTCGATCGTTATCCCCTCGATGGTCTTGAGCAACGTGGCCCCCCCAGAGTCCCAGTGCCCCCCCGAAATGGATTCTATCCCATCGGATGCCGACCCTTCGGTGGTTTCTTTGTGTAAAGAGTCTGTGGAGGCAAAGCAAGAAGAATTGAGGAAAACTTGTCTGATCGGACAAGTATTTGGCCCTAGGCCCCCTCTAGAAAGTGTGAGAAGTTGGCTCCGCAAGGGGTGGTTCCTGCGTGGTCTAATTGTGTGCAAATGTCAATTCCTGCTTGCGAATCACCTGCTTCTAGTATTTGAGAACGAAGAGATGGCTTTCCAAGCCCTGCAAGCTGGCTCCTGGCAAGTGGGCCGGTCGACCCTTTGCCTTTTTAAGTGGACCCCAGACTTTGTTCCGAACAGATCAAAGCCTCTTCGTTACCCGCTTTGGGTGGAGCTTCCCAATCTGCCTTTCTTTTTGTATGGATTTCTTCGTGAAATGGTCTCACCGATTGGTCACCCAATGGCTTCAAGAGAGGATGTTGGGGGGTTAATCTACGATGGTGCTCAACATTCTTTCAATGCAAGATGGCACCCACAGATCTGCGTTGAAACAAACCTGAACCAGGTCCTTCCCTCGAAAATCTCCATAGACTGTGGAGATGGTAAGACCTGGACACAAGAGGTTACTTACAAGAATTTGCCAAACGCGTGCTTCACTACAACATATCGAGGGTATACCGAGGCTGCTACCGAGGCAAATGAACGGGCGGGATTTCTTCGCGACGTTGGTATAGCAGTCGGTACAAGCGTCAGAAAGAAGCGCCGATATGGCACCAGTATAAGCACCGGTATAAGCGTCGGTATACGCGTTGAAAATACCAATGCTTATACCGGCGTCAATACCGATGCATGTACCGACGGCATGCTGTGTGTACCGGCACATATACCGACGACCATACTGGAGCTACCGACGCTTATACTGACGACTATACCTGCATAAATGTTTTTGGGCAGAGTGTGTTGTCTTTTGCTACAGCATGATGTTGTTTAGCAAAAGACAATACACTCTGCTCAATTGAGTACATGTGTTATGTACTCTAATGGTAACCAAAACATAAACTTATATGAGTAAAAATGAACAATGATTCATGTACAGAAAGTCGTATATACCATAAATGAAAAATGTACAAAAGTGTGGCAAAGCACTTCCATATAGGAATGGAATACAAAATTATGGTACATCATTGCCACATAGGAGTGTAATACAAAATTGTGGCAATGTGACAAAACACTTCCATATAGGAATCGAATACAAAATTGTGGTTCATCATTGTCATATGCGAGTGTGATACAAAATTGTGGCATTTATCAAAATATTTACACCTACAATCCTGCAACAAAACATATGTATAAAATAAGACCAATTAACATGACATTTATAAACAACAACTAAAAACACGAAACCAAGATATAACTTTACCTAATCAAGAATATTCTCCCATGAGACGATTGCACCGCGTCCCTCTAAGTCTTGTAACAGTGCAGTCAGTCCATGTCGATATCCATATGATTCTTCAGATCGCGTTGGAGGACGACCCACTGCCAACTTCTATAGTAAATATGCAAAATGTTAGATGAATATACATAATATACTTAACACAAACAACTTCAATAATTAACATCATACTTACAAATTGGTAGCGCATACTGTCGTATCCGCCGCTACCTAAATGCGACGTTCCAACCGTATCTAAACGAGTGGCTGCCGCATCTCTCTATTGCCGATACCGATCAGGAGTATGTTGATGCTCATCCTGAATCGATTCCCATTCTTTGGCATCTAGCCATACAGGCTTCGGTAAGCCTGCTTTGAAAGCATCGCGAGCTTCCGATCGTCGATGCGACATCACTTCGCGTGCTGTATGTTGTATCCATTCGGAACTCACAATAGGATTGCCAGGTGCTGGCCGGTACTCTTCATATATACATTGTGTGATATAATTTTTAGAGTCTCTATCCTGTTCCGTCCATTTTAACATTACTGAATGACCGAATTCGATAGAGCAGAGCTGTCGTATCCGCTGATGCATTGACTTTCTCGTCGCATCCATAACTGGAGCTCCATTACGGATATGCATTAGGGGAAAAAATGAACCCTGAATGGGCCTTTTAGATTAAGGAGGGATTAGTGATGGACCAATGAGAAGAGGGTGGTGGCCACAGTCTAGTCCCTAGATCACATAGGCTAGGCCTAGTCTTCCCTTGTTTTTGTGTGGTCAGAGAGCAAAAAACCACCTAAAAATCCTTGTTTTCTCCACTTGAATGGTTTTCGAATTTTCGGAAATGATTTTTAGCCCTTGGATGGAGTTCAAAATCCAATGGTAGAGGCTAGAGCACAAAAGTCAAGGCGCCTTTGCTTTATGTCCCTTGGATTGGCTTTAGATCTTGTGGCTAAGATCAAATGAGGCTTCAAAAAGGCGCCTATGCTTTATCACCCTTGGATGGGGCTTAGATCTGAGGGCTCTCATTGATGCCCATGGGATTTGAGCGCCTTGAATTTGGGCCTTTAGATGGGGCCTTGATCCAATGGCTAGGATGGGTGCCCATGATGATCTTGGGCGCCTTTTGTTCTCCTCTCTTAGATCCAAAGTTCATCCAACGGCTCACGTCGCCCGCGCTGCAAAGATCAGCCCCAAATCCGGATATCCATCGGATTTGAGTCAATCCAAGGGCCTAAGATTGTGCAAAGAATGCCCAAAAAAGCCTGCTTGAATAGGACAAAATTCCCACGACTTTTTTTACCTTGTCTCTCTAGAGGCCCTTCAACTTAATCTAAGCCATTGAATTCAAATATCCAAGGGCTCAAAACACTCCAATTTAGTAATTTAAATTTGAAAGCTATCAAATACTATTTTATTTGAGAATACCACTGGTGGTTTTGTATGCTTTCTCAAACCACTAGATTAAGCATTTTAATCCCTAAAAATTAGGAATCCTTACAAGGCCCATGCAGAGTCCATTTTTTCCCCTAAGGATAGATCTTCAATTCGTCATGATCATGTGCACCCCAAGGTGTACATGGAGATCCCATCTGATGCATTCAAGTATGCATATGCATTCAAGTATGCATATGCATTCAAGTATGCATATGCATTCAAGTATGCATATGCATTCAAGTATGCATATGCATTCAAGTATACATATGCATATGTATATGCATACATGTATACATATACATATGCATATATGCTTGCTTGTATACATACTTGTACATATACATATGCATATGCATGTGTGTATACATATACATATGCATTCATGTATAATATACATATACATATATTCATGTATACATATACATATACAAAAATATAAAGTATGTGTGCATATACATATACATATATTCATGTATACATATACATATACAAAAATATAAAGTAGGTATGCATATGCATGCATGTATGTATGCATACATGTATACATATACATATGCATATGCATTCAAGTATACATATGCATATGCATATGCATACATGTATACATATACATATGCATATGCATATGCATACATGTATACATATACATATGCATATGCATATGCATACATGTATACATATACATATGCATATGCTTGCTTGTATACATACTTGTACATATACATATGCATATGCATGTGTGTATACATATACATATGCATGCATGTATGTATGCATACATGTATACATATACATATGCATATGCTTGCTTGTATACATACTTGTACATATACATATGCATGCATGTATGTATGCATATGCATTTATGTATGTATATGCATATGCATGCATGTATGTATACATATGCATATGCATTCATGTATGCATGGATTCATGTATGCATATGCATTCATGTATGTATACATATGCATATGCATTCATGTATGCATGCCTTCATATATGCATGCATTCATGTATGCATATGCATGCATGTATGCATATGCATGCATGTATGCATATGCATTCATGTATGCATATGCATGTATTCATATGCATGCATGCATGTATGTATGTATGCATATGAATGCATGTATGTATACATATGCATATGCATGCATGTATGTATACATATACATGCATGTATTCATATGCATGCATGTATGCATGTATGTATGCATATGCATGCATGTATGCATATGCATGCATGTATGCATATGCATGCATGTATGTATATGCATTCATGTATGCATATGCATGCATGCATGTACGCATATGCATGCATGCATGTACGCATATGCATGCATGTATGCATGCATATATGCATATGCGTACATGCATGCATATGCGCACATGCATGCATGCATGTGTATGCATATGCATGCATGCATATATATATATGCATATGCATATATATATATATATATATATATATATATATATATATATATATATATATATATATATATATATATATATATATATATATATATGCATATATATATGCATATGCATCCATATATGCATGCATGCATGCATGTATGCATATGCATGCATGCATGTATGCATATGCATGCATATATGCATATGCATGCATATGCATGCATGCATGCATGTATGCATATGCATGCATGTATGCATATGCATTCATGTATGCATATGCATGTATTCATATGCATCCATGCATGTATGTATGTATGCATATGCATGCATATATGTTGCATGTATGTATACATATGCATATGCATGCATGTATGTATACAGATGCATGCATGTATGTATACATATGCATATGCATGCATGTATGTATACATATGCATATGCATGCATGTATGTATACATATGCATATGCATGCATGTATGTATACATATGCATGCATGTATGTATGCATATGCATGTATGTATGCATATGCATATCCCTCTCTCTCTCTGAAACAAAAATAAAGACAGAAGATCGATGTTAGAAAACAAAAATATAAAGAAAGATAAAAGGGTGATATATGTCTTACTTAAATACATGTATTCATATGCATGCATGTATGCATGTATGTATGCATATGCATGCATGTATGCATATGCATTCATGTATGCATATGCATGCATGCATGTATGTATATGCATTCATGTATGCATATGCATTCATGTATGCATATGCATTCATGTATGCATATGCATGCATGCATGTATGCATATGCATGCATGTATGCATATGCATGCATGTATGCATATGCATGCATGTATGCATGCATCTATGTATATGCATTCATGTATGCATATGCATGCATACATGTATGCATATGTATGCATGCATGTATGCATATGCATGCATGTATGCATGCATGTATGCATAGGCATGCATGTATGCATAGGCATGCATGTATGCATAGGCATGCATGTATGCATAGGCATGCATATATGCATATGCATGCATGCATGTATGTATGCATATGCATGCATGCATGCATGCATGCATGTATGCATATATATGCATGCATGTATTCATATGCGTGCATGTATGCATGCATGTATGCATATGCATTCATGTATGCATATGCATGCATGCATGCATGTATGTATATGCATTCATGCATGCATATGCATTCATGTATGCATATGCATGCATGTATGCATGCATGTATGTATGCATATGCATGCATGCATGCATGTATGCATGCATGCATGTATGCATGCATGCATGTATGCATGTATGCATGGATGCATGTATGCATGGATGCATGTATGCATATGCATTCATGTATGCATATGCATGCATGCATGTTTGCATATGCATGTATTCATATGTATGCATGCATGTATGTATGTATGCGTATGCATGCATGTATGTATACATATGCATATGCATGCATGTATGTATACATATGCATGCATGTATTCATATGCATGCATGTATGTATGCATATGCATGCATTCATGTATGCATATGCATTCATGTATGCATATGCATGCATGTATGCATATGCATGCATGTATGTATGCATATGCATGTATGTATGCATATGCATGTATGCATGTATGTATGCATATGCATATCCCTCTCTCTCTCTCTCAAACAAAAATAAAGAGAGAAGATCGATGTTAGAAAACAAAAATATAAAGAAAGATAAAAGAGTGATATATGTCTTACTTAAATACATGTATTCATATGCATGCATGTATTCATATGCATGCATGTATTCATATGCATGCATGTATTCATATGCATGCATGTATGCATGCATGTATGCATATGTATTCATGTATGCATATGCATGCATGCATGTATGTATATGCATTCATGTATGCATATGCATTCATGTATGCATATGCATGCATGTATGCATATGCATGCATGTATGCATATGCATGCATGTATGCATATGCATGCATGTATGCATATGCATTCATGTATGCATATGCATGCATGCATGTATGTATATGCATTCATGTATGCATATGCATTCATGTATGCATATGCATACATGCATGCATGCATGCATGCATGCATATGCATATGCATATATGCATGCATACATGCATGCATAAATGCATGCATATGCATACATGCATGCATGTATGCATATGCATGCATGTATGCATGCATATATGCATATGCATGCATGTATGTATGCATATGCATGCATTCATGTATGCATATGCATGTATGTATGCATATGCATATCCCTCTGTCTCTCTCTCAAACAAAAATAAAGAGAGAAGATCGATGTTAGAAAACAAAAATATAAAGAAAGATAAAATAGTGATATTTGTCTTACTTAAAGTGATGTAATTTTTGAATTAAGGTTGTCAAAATCCACTTGAAGTTCTTCTTCGTTGAATTTCCAAAGATTTGATCTCAAAAATCTCCTGCAAAACTAAAGAGAGAAGATATTAGAAAAGCAAAAACATAAAGGAAAAAAACAGAGTGATACAATATGTGCGATTACTTACCAAAGCGTCAGATCTCTATGAAAATAGAGGTGTGTTTAGAGAGAGAGAGAGGGAAGGAGAGGGAAAGAGAGAGAATTGTTTGAATCCCGGTCGGCAAAATCCACTTGAAGTTCTTCTTCCTCGAATTTCCAAAGATTTGATGTGAAAATCTCTTGCAAAACCAAACAAAGAACATATTAGTAAAGAAAAAAAATAGAAAAAGAAAAAAGAGTTTTACAATATGTGCGATCTACTTACCAAAACTTCAGATCTAACAAGATAGAGGTCTGTTTAGAGAGAGAGAGAGAGAGAGAGAGAGAGAGAGAGAGAGAGAGAGAGAGAGAGAGAGAGAGAGAGAGAGAGAGAGAGAGAGAGAGAGAGAGAGAGAGAGAGAGAGAGAGAGAGAGAGAGAGAGAGAGAGAGAGAGAGAGAGAGAGAGAGAGAGAGAGAGAGAGAGAGAGAGAAGGAGGGAGAGAGAGTGAGAGAGAGAGGGAGAGAGAGAGATAGTGAGAGAGAGAGAGAGGGAAGGGAGGGAGAGAGGGAGAGAGAGAGAGAGGGAGAGAGAGAGAGAGAGGGAGGGGAGGGAGAGAGGGAGAGAGAGAGAGGGAGGGGAGGGAGAGAGGGAGAGAGAGAGAGAGGATGACAAACAGAGATCTCTACTGTTGGCCCACGCAAACCCGAAAGGAGAAGCTCCTGATTCAAAACGCTCAGAATAAAGAATTTCGGGTTCGAGCTCGGTTAAAAAGAGAGCGTCGATATGAGCGTCGGTAGTTGTAGAAGAATACTGACACGTATACCGACGTTCATACCGACGCTATCTTTCGGAGGCAAAACAGCTTTCCCAAATTCTCTAAGAGGTATACGGACGCCGACAGCTGACTGTCGGTACACTGACCGTCGGTATTCCCTCGATATGTTGTAGTGCTTCCGGTGCGGGGATCAAGGCCATAGGATCAAAGACTGCCTCCTGAAGAAAAGTACCAATAAAAACAAGCTTAAACCAGATGGGACCCTGGATCCTTTCCCCCAAGATGACACTCGGGGTCATCCCCCTCCGATGGAGGAAGAAGAGGGAACTCGCGTTGCAGAGACGGATTCAGAAGGATTCACTGAAGTAAGACGCAGGAGGAAAGTTAGCCCTCGAAGATCAACAGCGAGGAACGCTACGACAATTGCCCCCTCGGATAACATATATTGTAACCTAGAAATAGAGATTAATGAGGTCGACTTCCCAGGGGACAACCTCTTTGAAGAAGACCCCACTGATAATACCCTTCGGTGCTCTACCAGCAAAGAAGACAACCAAGAAGGTTACACCACGAGTAAAGAGGAAGGCTTCACTACTAGTAATGATGACAACCCAGACAGTGAAAGCTCCTCTCTTGGTCCTACCCTTCCGGTATGTTTTCCAAGATTACCGCAATAGAAGTCAAAGCTTAAAGGAAAACAACCTTTCGGCATGCCTTGGAAGAGCCCCCTCAAGAGTAGGATCCTAAGTCAAGAAGCTGGGAGGAAAAAAGAAGACCACAAGAAGAAAAAAGATTCCCTCCCCTCAAATACGGCAACCATCATCAATGAAATTCACATCACTAAACGTCAGGGGTCTGTCTCACCCATCAAGAGCTATGATTCTTGGCCAGTGGTTCAAAGACAAGTGCTTCAACCCTGACTTTATCTGCTTACAAGAGATTAAAATCGATAGAGAGGATCTCCAGAAACGGCTTAAATGCATTTCTCCGAAACACCTTTGGTTCTCCACTTCTCACCCTAGCGGGACAGGGGTTGCTTCTATCGGTATTACACACTCCTTGTCTGGCAATGTGACCTCGACTTTTGAAGGTCGGAATCATCGTTGGATTGCTGCCTCTATCGGGTTCCCTTTCCAATTCACTGTGGTCTCAATTTATGCCCCTAATGGAGAAACAGATAGAATGGATACTTGGGCTTCCCTTGACTCGCTTTCACATAATGCTCTGATTTGTGGGGACTTCAACATGGTTGAGTTTCCTGAGGACCGATGGAATAACAAAGGAAAAATTATTGACGGTCAGGAGAAAGAAATATGGGATAAAATCAAGCTCCATCTCGACCTGGTCCAGGTGAAAGACATGAAGGGGTTCTCCTGGTCAAATCTCCAATCGGGGGACTCTTTGAGAAAAGCAAGACTTGATAGATGTTACATCGATCCGAACACCATCCTTCAGTGGGGTATTCCTTCGATTTCCCAACACATGGACCTGACTATCTCAGACCACTACCCGATTACTCTGTCTTTCAAACCGATTCCCATGTTCTAGAAAGCCCCTTGGTTTCATGCTTGTCAGACATCATTTTCCCTCCCCTCTGTCCACCAAGAAATTTTTGAGGTGTGGGCGGAAGCCTTTGCTTACTGTAATGAACCGGCTAAGTGTTGGAGAAGCATGGTGGAAAGGACTCGAAAAATTCTAATCACGACTCAAAAGGCTATAAGAGATATCCGAAAAAAACGAAGAGAAACGGTGTACCGGAGGCTCTCACGGCTTGAAGAAGAGGTGAACAAAGGTAAGTTACATTGCCAATAAGGTCTTTTGAAAATCAGGGGAAGACTAAGATTAGAGGAGGAGGTTCAAAGGAAACATCTTCAAATTTTCTTCAAAGACTGGTGGGCGGGGAAGGCCGACAAACCATCGAAAGAGATGTGTAACATCCTCAAAAGGAAACAAGCTAGGGAATCCATCCCCCTATTGGTCGATAACAATGGAACCGAATGCTGCACGGAAGTGGAGAAAAGATCTATCATCGTCGAGCACTTTACCAATCTTCTTGAGGTCTCGACTCCTTCCCCCCACAGGCGCGACTCCATGGCAACCATCTCAAGGGTTGCTCAAACTAGAATCCCACAGAACTTGATTTCTCTGTTGGATGCTAATATCTCCGAGAATGAAATTATCGAGGTTATTGATGCCCTTCCCAATGGGAAAAGTCCGGGTCGGGATGGCCTCAGCGATGAATTTTTCAAGTCCTTCAAACATGAGGTGGCCACCCCACTACGTCTCGTCTGGGAAGAGGCTCTCTCATTTAGTGCCCTCCCTGGGTGCCTAAATAATGGCGTCATCAAGTTAATCCACAAAAGGGGAGATAAGAACAAAATTGAAAACTGGCATCTGATTACCATGCTCCAAACAGGATACAAGATAATTGCAAAATTTATCGCCAATAGAATCTCTTGTCATTTAAAGTCATGGATGTGTGAGGACCAGAAAGGTTTTATCAAAGGTAGATCTATACTTGAAGCAATTGTCGATATTTGGGAAGGCCTTGATTTTGCTGAGGAGTCTACGCAAGATCTGGTATTCATTAAGATCGACTTTGACAAAGCGTATGACAGATTGGATGGGACTTTATTCTTCAATCATTGAAAGACCTTAGATGCAGCCAAAAGTTCACGAAGATGGTTTCCACTCTTCTTGGAAATGCTTCAACTAGAATAAATATCAACGGTAAGCTCTCTGAGCCCATTCGTTTAAAAAGATCAATTAGGCAAGGCTACCCTCTGGCTCCATTGCTATTTGCTATCACCTCGAATGGACTCAGTTGCCTATTACAGCATCACATGGACACTGGCAATCTCAAGGGTCTTTCCTTACCTCTAAATCACGGCCAAATGATTGCGAGACTTTTTGCTGATGACATGAATGCCTTTGTGCATAACGATATAACCAGCATTGAGGTGTTTTGGTGGTGCCTCGACACCTTTTGTGCGGCATCAGGCTCAAAAAGCAACCATGCTAAAACTACTTTTAGAGCAATCAGCGGACCTACTCCCCAATTGTTGGTGGATCAGGGGTGTCAAGTTATCCCTAGCAGTCAAGTCTTCCGTCTCCTTGGCATTCCGATGGGATTTGACATCTCATTGGACCAACACCGGAATTGGGTGCTATCCAAGCTGGATAGCAAGCTGAATCATTGGAAAGGTATGCAAGTCAACTTGGCAGGGCGTGCTATGGTTGTTAACACATTTATGCTGTCTACAATTATTTACTTTATCTCGTGTTGGAGACGTAAGGAGAAAAACTTGGCCAAAGTGGAAAGAATCTGCAGAAACTTCCTTTGGGCTGGGGACCCCAACAGGAGGGGGCTTCCTAAAATCAAATGGGAAACTTGCATTAGCCCTAAAGACTCAGGGGGCTTGGGAATTTTGGATATTGTTGGGTTGGCTGACAAGCTGGCGGCAAAGTGGCTTATCAAGGCTTGGAGCAATAGGGAGTTCTCTTGGGCTAAATTGATCTTCAGAAACACGGAAGACCTTACCTTAGGTGGCCATCCTGGTTGGAAGGACATAGGGATTCTCACGCTTTTGTTCTCCCCCCACCCGGTGTCCCCTAAAGGCTCTAATAGAAGGTATTGTTTCTTTGCAAGAAAGTAAAAGCACAGATTCTCCAGACAAGATACTAAATCAGAAACAGAGGCGATTCAAGAATCGTGTCGTCCAGGAGTATTTAGTAGCCTAGAGAGGATTACCACTTACTCACTCTACTTAGGAATCAGAAGCTCTGGTTCGCAAGTACTTTCCCTCATTGATCATTGAGGACAATGATCTTTAGAAGGGGGAGAGAGTGTTAGGCATTGATCCATAGGGATCAGTCCATATGATCCATAGGGATCAGTTCATGTCTGTGAGGGACAAGGGCCAGCTAGCCAAGGTCCCACGCTCGAGGGATACCCTAAGGTACTTTGGTAGTAATGGGAAGTGCTTTGGTAGTAATGGGAATAAGTGTTGCATGATGGCCACATGTTCACACTAGACTATTCCAGATCATTGCTATTCTTAGCGTATACCATTGCTACTTTTAGAGTACAAGAGGGTATATATGGATGGGAGGAGAGTCACACACACATCATTCAAGTCTTTCTCACATTCCATGTGAAGCATAAAAAAGTTCTATCATTTTTTCACATGTGATAGCTAAGTTTTGGGTCTTACATGCCTATACTTCTACGGTGGTATATTCACACTAGGTAATCCCTTGAACATGAATGATGTGGAGTTGGTTGTTGGAGGATATATAGTCCCTGTCCTCTAGCTTTGTTCTCTACCTTCCTCATATTTTCTTCTACTTTTTCCATATCCTGCTCGCTTTTTCCATGGTAATACGGAACATCGGTTTTCCATGACACTTTCACTTGACTTTTATCATGGTAAACGTATAGAATATTCTTCTTTTTCTTTTGCCTAATAATTTGTCTATTGATTTAATAAATTGGGTATTGGTTTATATAAGTTCATGTTTTTTTTTTGTTCTTTTCTAGTCGTTCATACAATTCCTCCCACTAGTGAAATACAATCTCTCCCACTGGTGAAGAGAATGCCCAAAGAACTCTTTTGGCTATCTTCGCAATTATGATATTTCTTTGGTTACTAGTATCTCAGACCACAGATAATATCATTGTATTCAATATATTGTATTTCATAGAGGTACATCGACGAATGTTGGAGGCTTCACAACTTACGCCTTGGAGTGAGCGATGTGGCAACAAATCGAAAGACGTATCCACCATTTTTCTTGCTCATACAAGACTCTTTTTTTTAAAGGAAGTTTGGCAAATCCTACAGCATGGAATCTGGATCAATGTAAAAGCTAACAAAATTTGCGGGTTCCTCTCGTTGTGCAAACGATGCTTTTGTGGCATGGAAGACTTGGGACACCAGTTCTATTCATTCCCCAAATAAATATCAATTTGGCAAAAAAATAATAGATCATCACATTTGAAAAAAAAACATAAGAGAGTTGGGACATCTCTTCTATTCGTGCCCCAAATCAATATCGTTCTAGCAACCCATTTAGAGAATCATGTTGTTACAATGACAAATCCATTGGAAGCAAGTTTTGGTAGGTGAAGCAATTAAATGTTCCTAAATTATGTGGAATGCAATAAGAGGGGAGACTCTTGGGGGGTCCCGTGGGCACTAGTCCCCTTTTCTTGTACTTTTCTTTATTTTATTCAAGTCCGGGAGAGTAGGCTAATGCCGAACTTCCTTTATATTAAAAAATAAAGAGGGAAGACTCTATGGAAAATATGAAAAGAGAGGTGTGCAACAAACTTTGGAAGTGCTCCTAAAGAAAATCAATGAAAAAATCTCCTTCGTTTTTAAGCAAAAGAATTTTCCAATTCTAAAAAGCCCCCACCCTTTAGACATCATAACGTTTTCCTAGAGAGCAACAAGATGAAAACCAAGTTGACGCCACATAAAAGAGACTAAAAAATTATCAAGCTTTTTTGTAAAATTCTCTAATAATTTATAAACAGCTTGTACTTTGTGGGATACGAGAAGTCCCATGGGTGTTAGGTCTGTTCACTTGTATAATTGTGATTTTTAGTAATTAAAGCAGCCAAACAAATTACAGCAAAGTTAATCATATATAACAGAAGAGTTTTTTCTCCCAGGGAACGCAAAGTTTTTCAACCTCAATTGTTTTATTCCCCTACATTTTTTGTGCATTTATTAATAAAATATTACAGATTCAGTTTCACAATCATGGTTGACCAAGCTAGTACTGACGTTGTCTTCAAACTTCCTCGGACGATTATTGACTCTTGGAGTCGGACGAGTGTGGCATTTCCCCAAACACTCCCCTCCGTTTTCCTTGCACACAGATCCTCATTGACTTCCCCAGATCAGATATCGCTTCGGCAACATTCCTCTTCCAATAGCCATCCATTTACTGCATGGATGCGAACATAAATTCGCGCTATGGTCAGTTCCACAAGAGAAGAACATCTACTAGAACTCGCTTCTTTTCTATATAAACAAAAATATGGATCGCTTCAGTTATCTGTGTCCAATGCGCATGTTTGAGAGCGAGATATGCACGTCAAGCGAACATCTCGCTTCTTGTCTAATAAACACCCATGTTGAGCCAATCCAATGAAAACAGAAAAATCCACATGCGACATATGCACTTCGCATATCTCAATAGACCAGATGACAAAAAATAGCAGAAGGCACGCACGCACCCCACTAACTTACGTTAGAACTTAACACGCCGAGTTGATGAGTTACACAGTAGATTATGCACTGCCGCATAAGCAATCAAAACTTTAGAATATCAGAAGGGATGAGCTGTAATTATTTTCAGTAACAAAAGCACAAGTGAATCGACGCCTGTGAAAGACGAAGCTACACATGGCTTGGTTAACAAAACAGCCACGAAGGTACGGATATGGTTAGGAAGGAGACAGTAACCATGCGCGGAGCTTAACGGGAAGTAGATCTTAGCGAAGGAAAGAGCCACGAAGCTACAACACTAGTAATTCGAAAGGATAATAGATGAATCTGTCAGCGTTCGGAGCTTTTCGGGAAGCATGAGAACTCCTTGCGATCAGATGTTCAGGCCCTGTACAAACAAGTGAACATGTTCGACATTAGCGCGAAACACACAGAGACAAGTACGTGTTCGACACTAGCACGAAACAAAGAGCGATAAGTAGAATCGAAGTATAGAGAAACATATGGCTCCTACCTTCGACAGTCAGCGTTAAGGCTTACTGCAGTATTGTGCGGGATACCGCATTTCGTTGATAGAGAGGTGGCGTGCTCCTGAATGAGGCCGGGAAAAGAAGCGGCGTTGCGCTTCAGACATTCGCAAACAGCTTGGCGAACGGGACCCCTACTCTGAGCGTTTAAGCTCCGAAGAGAATCACAGCAGCCGGGAGAAACGATTAAACAGATATCCGGCGCACGGTGCAAAGTATTGCTGAACCTTATTGCAGTCGACATTTCCGGTCGTAGCAGCTCCTGGCTTCAACGCCGTCAGATAAACGACTGCTACAACGGCAGCTAATGACGCTCTTGTGAGGGCGGACATATTTCTGCTCGGCACACAACCTCTGTATGAGTGTTAATCTGTCAATGGTAGCAACATACCAAGACGTCCCGATTAATAGTCCATGCGGGTAACACTATTCAACCATTCATTGAACTTCATCAGATCGCCGAAGGCAACAAATTAGCGCTTCCCCGTCTGTTCAATTAATTCCTCCACCACCAACTTTTTCGTTCATCGACGCTTCAACTCGAGTCTCTCACGAAAGCGTTGCCATTGCATCATTTGCATGGATGCCGACTGACGGAGACGTCGAAAATGGCAATGCCATACGCGGAACCTCATAAATGATTTGCACTCTTCCGCCGTGCCTTGAACCTGCTGCCCACTCGGACGACTCTGGTGTAGCACGGTATATTTAATCCGGTACATCTGGTCATCGAATTGAACGTGTATTTTATCTCTTTATTTTTCTTGGGAAGAACGAAAACTGTATTACAAAAAGTTTGTGGAGAGCATCACCACCGAAGGGTGAGGAAAGTTTCTTTATCCATACAGTCGAGAAGAATGAGATACATCCTTTTGGCTGAGAATCTGTCACCATGTAAAATGCGCTCATCAATGTAAAGTGGAAATATATGTCTTCTGACTTTAATGCATTTGTGGTTGAATGTAGGATAAAACATCAATGTAAAGTGTCGTATACAACTCAAAAGAGTGGAGGTCTTGAACGGAAGAACATGTCACTCATGGAAATGGCAAGGTGTACATAGTTTCTGGCTTTAGGTTGTCATGTCTACAACATATGTACTTAACAGGTGTCCCACTAAAGCACTACAATCTATCAATCCATATGAGGCTTGGCATGGTCGCAAGCCATATGTTGCTCATCTACGTGTTTTTGGTTGTCTGACATATGCATTAGTGCCTGAATAACATCACAGTAATTTGGATGATAAAGCAATAAAATGTATTTTTGTTGGGTATAGTTTTGAAAGCAAAGCCTATCGCTTGTATCAAGCACAATTTAAATGCATTTTGTTTAGTCGTGATGTTGTTTTTGTGGAAGATGCTATTCAGCCTTTACTTTCATGTACGAAGGAGACATGAGACTGATGAGGCAACTTCTCAGCCATTACAAGTTGCATGTGATGATGCATATCATTCTATTTTTGATGCCGGTTTACATGCTGCACTTGTTGATGAGAAAACTGATATTGAGGAGGCAAAAATTATGCCAAAATGGCTAGTGTAGACTTCGCGTGACAACAAATTAAATGCATCTCTATCATATCATACTTGTTCAGGCTCTCATAGTGCCTCTTTTGCATCAGATTGCTATGCTATGGCTACATCTAGTCTCTGTGACGAGACTGGGCCTATTTCGTTTGATGAAGCACAAAATTATGAACATTGGATGGTTGCAATGCAATCTGAATATGATGTTATCATGAGAAATGGTATGTGGTCTTTATGTGACTTGCCTCTGGCAAGAAGGCCATTGGCACTAAGTGGGTATACAAGTTCAAGCGTAAAACTGATGGAACACTTGACAGGTTTAAGGCTAGGCTTGTTGCAAAGGGTTATGCACAAGAAGGAGGCATGGATTTTGATGAAACCTTTGCACCTACTTGGCGAATGACTACTCTTCAAAGTATTTGTGCACTTGCAACTTATCATGGATGGAATGTACATCAATTGCACATTAAAACAACATTTTTGAATTGTGACTTGCATGAAGAAGTGTATGTTTTTTAGCCCCGTGGCTTTGTCTAGAAAAGGCATGAAAACCAGGTGTGGAGGTTAAAGAAGGCATTATATGGTTTAAAGCAAGCAGAATGTGCTTGGTATGAAAAGATACATGCCTATCTGATTACACATGGTCTTGAGAACAGTCCAACTGAAAGCACCTTATATGTTAAGCATGCTAATGATGTGCTTCTAACCATTCTGGTGTATGAAGTTGATGACATGCTGCTCACTAGTCCTCATAAGAAGCATACTGCTGATTTCAAGGCTGATTTACATGCCTCATTTGAGATGTCTAATTTGGAGTGTTTGCATCATTATTTGGGTATTTACTTTATGCACATTGATGATGGAATGGCTTTCTGTCAAACAAAATATATTGACACATTATTGCAATGTTTTGGCCTTAAAGACTGTAAACCTATTGGCACTCCTATGGAGACAGGATTAAGATTGAGTCTTCATGATGCTGGAGATGCATTTGATGTTGTTCTCTAATAGCATGTTGTTGGATGCCTGATTTACTTATGTATTACTTAGCCAAATATTCAGTTTGCTGTCTCACAGATGAGCATGTTTATGCATTGCCGAGGTTTCAAGCATTTGCAGGCAGTTATGCATATCGTTCGCTACTTGAGTGCTACCCGGCTACTTGGGTTATTTTATCCCAAGGGGGATCTCTACCACCAGATTTGCATGCTTTTTTTGACTCAGACTCGACTGGTTGCTATGACACTTGTGTGTCCACTAAAGGTTTTTGCTTCATGCTTGGTAGCTCATGCATATCTTGGTTGAGCAAGAAGCAGCCTACTGTGCCCACTTCCAGTTGTGAGGTTACGTATAGGGAAACTTTCACAGCAACTATTGAGTGTGTGTTGTTGAGATGCCTTATGGCTGATCTGGATGTTGGTCAGTCTTCTTCCACCACCATCTTTACTGATAGTCAAAGCGCATTGGTAGTTGAGAGGAACCCAATGTTCCATGCTCCCACTAAGCACAGTGAGGTGCATTATCATTATGTCAGTTCTCTACTGGAGAGATCAACTTGGCATATGTGCCCATGCAAGAGAACATTGCAGACCTTTTCATTGGATTTTTCTTATGAAATTGTCAAACTTTGATTGGTGCTCTTTGAAGGTTCTCTATAGGTTCTCTACTGGAGAGTCTCAACTTCATTGGATTTTTCTTATGAAATTGTCAAACTTTGATTGGTGCTCTTTGAAGGTTCTCTATAGGTTCCCAAGTGTGATCACTGATGTCATCAATCTCTATAGGTGGTGAAGGACTAGGTCTCTCCTCCCTCAATGGTGAAATCTAATATGGTTCCAACATAGATACATGGAAAACTGGATGTATTCTCATGGTACTTGGTATCTCGAGCTTGAAAGTGACTAAATTAATCTTATCCAAGATAGTGAATGGACCAAACCTCTGATGGTCTAGCTTTGCACAAGGCCTCGAAGTCTACAAATTATTTGTGAGTAACCACACTTTATCCACAATGTGATAGGATGGATTTTGAACACGATGCTGGTTTGCATAATACTTATATTGTTCTTGAGCTCTATGGATATGTTCCTTGAGTTCTTTGTTAATATCCATGAGATATTGGGCCTTACCTTTGGCAGTTGGGTCCTTGACATGATTTGAGAGTTGTATATCCATCTTTGGATGTTGTCCATAATTTGCAAAGAAGGGAGTCTGCTTGGTAGATGTATGAACACTATTGTTATAGGAAAACTCTACAAAGGGTAAAATCTCAAACCAATAATTTTGATGATAGTAGATGGTGCAATGGAGGTATTGTTCTAGGACTTGATTCATCCTTTTCGTTTTTCCATTAATCTCTGGATGATTGGTTGTAGATAGTCTAACTTGAACACCAAGGAGCTTGCAAAGACTGTTCCAAAAGCTGGATATGAATTGCAGATCTCGATAACTGACAATATCATCAAGGAATGCATGAAGCCTAAAAAATATCTAAGAAAAAGTCTAGCAGTGGCTGCAACTATGTTTGCCTTAGTAGTTGGAATGACGTGTGTCATCTTTGTAAATGTATCCACTATAACAAGAATGGAATCACACTTATCCAACTTTGGTAGGTGTGTGATGAAATCCATAGATAATGATGCCCATGGCCTTTCTCAAATAGGTAAAGGTTGCAAGAGGCCATGAGGTTTATGTCACAATAGCTTAGATCTATTGCAAGTGTCAAAAGTTCAAATATATTCTGTGACTTCCTTCCACATTTGAGGCCACCGAAAATCCATCCTTGGATTTCCTAGGGGGACATACAATAGGTTCTTATAGAATAGTAACCCATCCTTTTCTTAAAATTCGTTTACTTCTTGGACTTTTCCTTCTTGCGTTTTTTGCTTGATGTTACAAAAGAATTCATCTTGTGTTAGAGCCTTACGGATCAAATGATTCAAGGATGAATCTTCATGATGTCTTGAAGAGATACCTGCTAGTTGGAGATGCTTAGGCTTGAATAATACACTCTCTTGTTGATCAAAAGCCTCTTCACCTTTCTTTGGTGCAATGTAAGGTCTTCTAACAAGGCATTTTAGCATCCTAGACGGTATGTGATGACAAAAATCAAACCTAGATAAAAATTTACTCCATAAAGATTGCCTTCTATTGAGGATACGGGTGGTCATAAAATAATCTAAATTCTTGTGATCTGTATACACTATAACTTTATGAGCTGCTCCTTCTAGATGGTGATGCAAGGTATCAAAAACATCCACTATGGCAAGAAGTTCGTTATGATGGATTTCATATGGAGGGGAAAATTTCCTTGAATTATTTGCAATTGGATGGAGGTTTCCATCATCTCCATATTGGGATAGAATGGCCCCAAGGGCAAAGTCTAATGCATCTATCTCTAGGAAGACGGGCTTGCTAGAATTAGGATGAACTAGAATTGGAGCAGTGGTCTTCCATCCGATTGAAAGAGAACTTCTCCAATTTTGCATATAAAACTTTTTCTATTAGTTTCTCTAGGACTATCTTTACATGATATTCATGATCCTCTAGAGTTTTGGAGAATAGTAGGATATCATCGAGATATATTACCGCAAAGTCATCTAAATACTCTCAAAAGATATCATTCATCATATGTTGAAAGACGGATGGAGCATTTTTTAGACCAAATGGCATAACTATGTATTCAAAATGCCCATACCTTGTTAAAAATATTGTCTTCCATTCATCTCCTTCTCTGATCATAAAAAGATTGTAAGCTCCTTGAAGGTCAATTTTTGTGAAGAAATCTGCTTTTCTGAGGCATCCAAGAGCTCTAATACAAGTGATAGAGGGTATCTATTCTTTATTGTGACTTTATTCAGCCCACGATAGTCTATGCACATTGGGAGAGTCCTGTCCTTCTTCTTTACAGATAGGATAGGGACTCCTGCAAGAGACTTCGAGTGTTGGATAAATCCCTTGGCTAGATTCTCATCAATATTCTTCTGTAATTCTATAAGTTCCTCTGGGGATAGTATATAGATTGTTCTTAAGGGTGGTTGTGCTCCCTCTTGAAGTTCTATGGCAAATTCATAAGGTGTATGCTCTAGGAGGATATTTACATTCTTCTTTTCAAAATCATCTTCAAAACCTTGGTATTATTTGGGTGGCTTCATTGAATCGTCTTTGTCTATGGAGGATGGGAAGGTAAAACATCTTGCTCATGTGCTGCATGTTCCAAACATAACAAAGAATCCCGTTGGACAAATGGTTTACCAAGGATTACAAGTCAGGTCAATGTTGATGGGTTATATGTAGAAGAGTACAAACAGGGTGGACGATTGATTGCCAAAGGAAACAAAGTGGGTAGGATGTTCACCTTAAATGTGAAAATTATTAAAATGAATGTAGCCATGTTTGCAAAAGGTGCAGGACTTATTGTTGATATAGAGATATGGCACAAAAGAATTGGACATGCAAATCTGCAAAGGGTGAAATTGATATCGTGAAAGGAGATCGTTCATAGACTACAAAATTTCAAGGTTTCAGAGATGCAAAAGGTATGTGAAGCATGTCAATTTGGTAAAGGGTCAAGATCATCATTCCCACATGACAAGCATGTTAGTGAGAATTATTGGTGTAATTTGCAAGCCTACACATTTGGCTCAAAGGATGCATTAAAGTCTACACATACATGAAGAAGCATAGGAACATATACTAGTGGCTAATTACCACTTTACCTCATTGTAAAAGTCAAATTGACTTGGAATCTTTTGTAATCACCTACCAAAATGAGTCGTGGAAAAAGTAGCTCATTTGATTGAAGGAATATCTCCAAGCATTTAGGAGCTTGATCATAGGGAGCCAAAATTTGAATTTGAATTCAAATCTTTGTTCATTACATATAAAAAGTGAACATGAAAAGTTGCGGTTAGAGAGATCATTCCCGAGCCTCATTCTACTGATTTTGAGTGTGTGTGAGGACTATACTATAGCCTACACCTCTCTACACCATTAGGCAATGTTTTTCATGCCAATGGGATTGTATACAAGCGTTCATTAATAGATACATTTACATCATTCATCTCTGAGTTCTCTGGTAGTCTACACAAAAGTCTGTCAACTTGTCAAGGGCATATCTCGGTCAATTCTTCACCAACTCAAGTGATTCAAAGCTTCTTGGATTTAGCTCAAAGTCATCTACATGCTATCGATTTTTGAAGTGATTCTATTCAGCTATTTCAGAGAAATCTGCGTCGAGGTGAACTTTGGTCATTTTCTGCTACAGTCCTAAAAAGTTGGGGGTATAATTAAACTTGCTAAATGGATTTCTCTTAGCATAGTTTATCTTTTTACATCATTCTACTTGCAAATGTTAGATTACTACGCTAACTAAATACCCCTAGAAGGAATTTTATCAATTTCTATTGTGCTGGTCACACTGAGCAAAACATTCAGCAGGTGTCAATACATAAATAGAAGGTTTTCTTGAGTTTGTGAACTTCAAAGTCATCTGTTTTGGTTCAATTATTACACACATCACTTCCAAAGTACATAGGGTATTTTTTGGTGTTATTGGAAAGCTAAGAAGGTCTAGTTATCAAGTTTAAAGCAAAAGAGGGCTGGTACAAAGCAAGAGTAGCAGTACCTACTCAGTCTCTTGGAGCATCCATCCATCTTTCCCAACAGTGGTATCAAAGCAATAGAGGTAAAATGGGAGATGGTTTTCCTTCATTTATTGATAAATTGGACAGGAACAACTATCAAGCTTGGTCTCTAAGGATGAAGACCTACTTACAAGGAAGGAGTCTATATGGATACATCTGAGGAGATGAGGACTCGCCCTCATTCAAAGCAAGAGGATTGCCAACCAAGGAAGAACAAGAAAAACTCAACACATGGTGTGCTAAGGATGCATTGGAAAGGTCTTATTTACCCAACTCTGTCTCTGACTTTCTTTTGCCACATATCAGAAATTGCAAGACATCCCAAGAAACTTGGGAAACCTTGTCATCATATTTTTCCTCCAATACAAGGGCTAGGAAAAATCAGTTGTGGATTGAATTCACAACACTAAGGAAGCAACCTAAGCAAGCTGTTTCAGAATTTGTGACCAAGATCAAAGATGTTGCAGATCAGTTAGCAAGCATAGGAGAAGAAATTGAAGAAGAACAAATTGTAAGGAAAGTGATCAATGGAATCAAGGCTGATGACAAATGGGAAAGCTTCACCACTGCAATGGATCTCTACATGGACATGCACACTCCAAATCGTACAACTCTCATGGGAAAACTATTAACACATGAAGCAAAGCTCACCAAAAATGGAGATACATCCAAAGGTAATAACTCTTCTGCCCTATACAGTGATAAGAAGTCTAAGGATAAAGGCAAGAGCAAAAAAATGGAAGATGAAGGTTCTACCTCCCAAGCCAACTATGCAGGGAGAGGTAGATCTTCAAGAGGAAGGGGCAGAGGAGGTAAGCAAGGTAGGGGGAGACCCTATAACTCATCACCATGCAACATTTGTGGTTTATCAAATCATACTACAGATGAGTGTTTCAGGAATTACAAAAATCAGAGAGGAAGAGGCTACCAAAGAGGTGGATACTCACAGTCAAGAGGAAGGTTCAACCATCACCAAGGCCACAACAACAATTACAACAACAATTACAACAACAACTACAACAACAATTACAATGGAAACTACCAAGGAGGATTCAAAACCAGAAAGGACTACAACAACTACACAGAGGAGCAGGATGACCCTCTTCTGATCATGAACATGACTTCAAAGTCAGGTAAAAATGATGACCATCTATACTACATTGACTCAGGGTGCTCAAATCATGTGGCTCGTAATGTGGCACTACTCTCTGATCTTGAGGAACCAAAAGGTAAACATCAAGTCCAAACAGGTGATGATACAAAGCATTCAGTAGTTAAAGTTGGAAATGTTAAGACTTGTGATGGTAATCAGAATTCGTTGAGCAGGGTACTCTATGTACCAACCATTACCAAAAATTTGATGAGTGTTGGTCAAATTGTGGAGAAAGGTTTGCAGGTCAGATTCAATCGATATGGAGCATTTATGGAAGACCCAAGACATGGGTTCAAGAGGATTTCTAAAGGAGAAGAATTAGGTAGAATTTTGCACTTTTGAGTTGGAAGATACAAAGAATATTGCACTATACAGTTATAAAGATCAAACACTTTCAGAGCTTGAGATTTGGCACAAAAGATTAGGGCACATAGGAGAACGAACCTTGAAATAAATGTGCAGGGACCAATGTGTGCTTGGGATACCTAATGTATCCAAGCAACATATGATTTACAAGTGTGGTGCTTGTCAATTTGGTAAGTTTCACAGGTTACCCTTCTCCAAGAAAGGATATATGCATGAAAACTACCTAGAGCTTGTACACATAGATGTTTGGGGACCTAGCAAAGACCCCTCAGTCTCATGTTCAAGGTACTATGTGTCTTTCATTGATGATTATAGCAGATGGACTGTATTATACTTCATGAAGCGCAAGGATGAGGTATTTAATTGTTTTAAGAAATATCTTGCATTAGTTGAAAACGAGACAGGAAGGAATTTGAAGAGGCTAAGGTAAGATGGAGGAGGTGAGTACTTCTCCAATGAATTTGAAGACTTCTTGCAGGACAGAGGCATCAAAAGAGAGATAACCACAAGGTATTCGCCTGAACAAAATGGAGTAGCTGAAAGTAGAAATAGGTTAATTGTTGAGATAGCTAGATCTATGCTTAATGAGAAGAAGTTATCTAACTATCTATGGGCAGAGAGTGTTTCTACTGCCACTTACCTCATAAACAGGTTACCATCTAAGTCACTTGATGGTATGACACCCTATGAAGCATGGCATGGTAAGAGACCATCATTAGATCACTGCAAAATATTTGGATGTGTAGCATATGTGCACATTCCTTCTCAGATAAGAGGTAAGCTAGACCGAAAGGCTGAAAAATGCATTTTTATTGGGTATGATTTAAATAAAAAAGGTTACAGGTTCTATAATCCTACCAATAAGGGATTTATGGTAAGCAGAGATGTGATCTTTGATGAAAATGATTCTTGGTATGAGAATGAATGCAGGAAGGTTAAACTACCCTATGATTTGGAAGAGGAATTTCCAAAACTTGCAAAGGAGGAACCTACAAGTTTAGATGATGAAGACACTATCAACCTTGAAGAATTGAAGGCATGGAAGTCCAAGGGCAAAATGAAGATGAAGAAGCTTGAAGACATACCTGAATCTTCAACTCAATCCATCAGAAGATCTCAAAGAGAAAGCAAGAAACCTATCAGATATGGGTATGATACATCTCTTGTTACTAAACATTCAATTTATCTTGCCAAAGATTTGTCAAATGAAGAACCAGGTTCATATGAAGAAGCAATAACCAAATCAGAGTGGAAAGAAGCTATGGATGAGGAGATTGAAGCACTCAAGGAGAGTGACACATGGGAGTTAGTACCCAAGAAGGATTCTATGAAGGTAATAGGATCTATAAGTTGAAAAGGAATTCTGATGGAACAATTAATAGGTACAAAGCCAGATTGGTAGCCAAGGGTTTTGCACAAACCCAAGGCATTGACTATGAAGAGACATTTTCTCCTGTGGCCAAGATGCCAACAATCAGAGTGTTGGTAAGTGTGGCTGCATCAAAGAATTGGAACATGTACCAATTGGATGTCAAGAATGATTTCTTGAATGGATGGATTTCAGAAGAAGTTTATATGTCACAACCTCCTGGATATGAGGACCCTAAGAAGGTAACTTATGTTTGCAAATTAAAAAAGGCTTTATATGGATTGAAGCAAGTACCGAGGGCATGGAATTACAGGTTAATTACATACCTCCAAGACCAAGGTTTTGTCATAAGCAAGGCTGACACTTCTCTGTTCATTAAGAGAAGTAATTCAGAGGTAATATATCTTTGTGTTTATGTTGATGACATCATCATTACATGTAATGATGTCAATGGAATCAGGTATATCAAAAGCCAGATGATGAAGGAGTTCAAGATCAATGATCTTGGTTTATTGAAGTATTTTCTAGGGCTTGAATTAGTTTACACTAATTCAGGGGTATACATTACTTAGAAAAAGTATGTACAAGATACGTTGAAGAAGTTTCACTTGCAGGATGCTAAAATAGCAAGCACTCCAATGGAGGTAAACCTAAAGCTATGTGCCCATGAAGGTGATGAAGTCAAAGACATTACAGGTTATCAAAGTATGGTGGGTAGCTTGAACTATGCTACTCTTACAAGAATTGATATTGCATATGGAGTAAGTGTGCTAAGTCAATTTATGCACAAGCCAAGGATACCTCACTTAGAGGCTGCCAAGAGAAACTTGAAGTATCTCAAGGGTACACAGAACCATGGTTTGTATTTCCCTTACACTTCAGATATTGACATCAAAATTTATTCAGATGCAGATTGGGCAGGATGCAAGGATGATAGGAGGAGCACTTCTGGATATATCTCTTTTGCAGGTGACAAACCAATTTCATGGTCTTCAAAGAAGCAACCTACTGTTGCTTTGTCTTCCACAGAGGCAGAGTATAGAGGAATGGCTAATGCCACACAAGAAGCAATTTGGATTAAGCTTTTGTATACAGAATTGGGCTTATATACTAGGTCTCCAATAATCTTTGGAGATAATACAAGTTCTCTTCACCTTGCACCTAATCCTATCTATCATGCTAGGACCAAACACATAGAGGTTCATTATCATTATGTGAGAGAGAAGTTGATAAGCAAGGACATTCAACTTACCTATGTATCAACCAACATGCAATGTGCAGATTTGTTGACTAAAGCTTTGGATGGAACAAAACTTTGCAGGTTCAAATCCATGATTGGATTGCAGGATATACTTGAAGATTGAAGATGAAGACTTAAGCCAAAATGTTTGGCTTGAGGGGGAGCTGTTGGTGTAATTTGCAAGCCTACACATTTGGCTCAAAGGATGCATTAAAGTCTACACATACATGAAGCATAGGAACATATACTAGTGGCTAATTACCACTTTACCTCATTGTAAAAGTCAAATTGACTTGGAATCTTTTGTAATTACCTACCAAAATGATTCGTGGAAAAAGTAGCTCATTGGATTGAAGGAATATCTCCAAGCATTTAGGAGCTTGATCATAGGGAGCCAAAATTTGAATTTGAATTCAAATCTTTATTCATTACATATAAAAAGTGAACATGAAAAGTCGCGGTTAGAGAGATCATTCCCGAGCCTCATTCTACTGATTTTGAGTTTGTGTGTGAGGACTATACTATAGCCTACACCTCTCTACACCATTAGGCAATGTTGTTCATGCCAATGGGATTGTATACAAGTGTTCATTAATAGATACATTTACATCATTCATCTCTGAGTTCTCTGTTAGTCTACTCAAAAGTCTGTCAGCTTGTCAAGGGCATATCTCGGTCAATTCTTCACCAAATCAAGTGATTCAAAGCTTGTTGGATTCAGCTCAACGTCATCTACATGCTGTCAAAGTTTTAAGTGATTCTATTCAGCCATTTGAGTGAAATCTGCGTTGAGGTGAACTCTGGTCATTTTCTGCTACAATCCTAAAAAGTCGGGGGTATAACTAAACTTGCTAAATTGATTTCTCTTAGAATAGTTTATCTTTTTACATAATTCTACTTGAAAATGGTAGCTTACTAAGCTACTTAAATACCCCTAGAAGGAATTTTATCAATTTCTACTGTGCTGGTCACACTAAGCAAAACATTCAGCAGGTGTCAATACATAAATAGAAGGTTTTCTTGAGTTTGTGAACTTCAAAGTTATCTGTTTTGGTTCAATCATTACACACATCACTTCGAAAGTACATAGGGCATTTTTTGGTGTTATTGGAAAGCTAAGAAGGTCTAGTTATCAAGTCTGAAGCAAAAGAGGGCTAGTACAAAGCAGGAGTAGCAGTACCTACTCAGTCTCTTGGAGCATCCATCCATCTTTCCCAACAAGAATGTGCTAAAAATAGTACATACAAATGTTTGGGGTCCTGGAAAGACCACATCTATGGACGGTTGCAGGTTTTATGTTACCCTCATTGATGACCATATACGGAAAGTGTGGGTATATTTCATGAAAGAGAAGAGTGAGGTGTTCACTCACTTCTAGAATTTTAAAGCATATGGTGGAAAAGGAGACAGGGAAGTATATTCAAACATTAAGGTCTGATGGAGGAGGTGAATGAATGTCAAATGAGTTCAACAACATTCTTAAAATTCATGGAATTTGATGTCAGATTTCATGCAGGCACACACCATAATAGAATGGTGTTGCTCAATGCAAAAACAAACATATTGTAGAAATAGCAAGAGCCTTGATGGATGAGAAGAATATGCCTCATTTTTATTGGGCAGAAGCTGTGCATACGGCTGTATACATTATGAACATAACTACAACTACTACTATACATCAAGTTACACGTGAAGAAAAGTTCTAGATGAGCTGAGGACGAAGCTTGATTCAAAAGCAAAAAAATGTATCTTCATTGGATACTCCCTTGAGAAAAAGGGATACAAATGTTATAGCCAGTCACATGACAGGTGAAGGTGATCAGAGATGTGGTATTTGATGAAATTTCAAGCTTCTATGCAGATGCCAAAGAAAAACTAAATCTTGAAACAAATGACAAAGAAGATGCTGAAAACGCAAGTGCAGAATCTCAAGTTTTGAGTGGACCGGATGCATCACCAAGCAATGGTTCCAACTCAAATCCATGGAGTGGAATATTACATGGGAATTTCAATCAAGAGAATTCATCAAATACATCGAAGAAAGGCAAATAAAAGCTTTCTAAGGGTAGTAAAACATGTGCAGGTTTGGAAGACGTTGATGGAAATTCAAACAGTTTAGAAAAGAGTCTTGATGAGGAACTTGGATTTTCCTCTGTGAAGACTCCACGAGTAAGAAATGCACATGTAGATGATACAAGGAGAAGTGACCCAGGACCAACAAGATCTGGGAGGATGCCAAATTTAGTACAACGATTGATGTATGATAGTTATATGGCTCGTAATTGTGCCTACATGACAAAGGTAATAGAAGATGTTGAACCCTCTTGTTTTGAAGATGCAATTGGAAATGCAGATTGGAAAAAGGCTATGGATGAGGAGATGGCTGTGTTTATGGAAATGATACATGGAAGTTGGTTCCATTGCCTCAAGGGAAGAAATCCATAGACTGTAAGTGGCTTTACAAGGTAAAGCACAATGCTGATGGTAGCATAAGCAGGTACAAAGCAGGATTGGTAGCAAAAGGATATGCACAGACATATGGCATTGATTATGAGGAAACATTCAGCCCTGTAGCTAAAATGTCTACTGTCAGAACACTTGCTGCATTAGCTACAACAAAAGGATGGACTTTGCATCAGATGGATGTAAAGAATGCTTTCTTACGTGGTGAGTAACAGGAAGAAATATACATGGACCAACCACAAGGATATGAAGATTCAAAGCATTCAATTATGTTTGCAGGTTGCAAAAGGCTTTGTATGGGCTGAAGCAAGCTCCTCATGCATGGCATGCAAGGATTGTTGATTACTTAACCACCATTGGGTTTTATATGTGTGATGCAAATCATTTAGTATATGCAAGGAAGGGTGATGATGGCATCATAATTGTGGCTATCTATGATGATGACTCGATTGTAGGTGGTGATAATGAAGAAGGCATCAAAGAGGTAAAGCAACTTCTTATGTAGGAATTTGACATGAAAGATCTTGGTGTGCTGCAATAGCTCTTGGGCATTGAGTTTATACATACAAAACAGGTATAGGAATGTCACAAAGGCAATATGCCTTGAATATGCTGCAAAAGTATGGTATGGCTGATTGTAAGCCAATTTCTATGCCATTAGAACAAAATTTGAAGTTGGATACTACATGAGGTGAAGCATTGGAAAATGCTACTATGTACATGAAAATTAAGGGAAGTTTTATATATCTCACAATTACAAGGCCTAATTTAAGCTATATTGTTGGACTTGAAAGTCAATTTATGCAGGTTCCCAGGAAGACACATTTGGATGCTTTGAGGTGCACTCTATGTTATGTGAGTGCTACTTTGGATTATGCATTGTTTTATGAAGCTGGTGTAGATTTGGAGTTTCATGGATACACCGATGCAGATTGGGCAGGTGGCATTCTAGATAGAAGATCTACTAGTGGCTTTCTATTCTCACTTGGGAGGTAGCTATTAGATGGAGCAGCAAGAAGCAACCCACTGTTGCTTTGTTGAGTATAGAGGCTGAGTATAGAGGTGCTGCAATGACAACATGTGAGGCATCATGGGGGGAGATGCTTCTTGCTAATTTAGGTGTGGAAGTGCAAAATCCTATCACCATATATTGTGATAATCTTAGTAGCATACAATTACCACAAAACCTTGTTTTTCATGCTAGAACAAAGCATATCAAGGTACTTTATCTCTCCATTAGAGAGAAGGTATTAGCAGGTGATATTGATCTTCTTTGTGTGAGAATAGATGAGCAAGTTGCTGATATTTTCACTAAAGCACTTGGAGTAGAGAAGTTGAAGAAGTTTTGGAAGATGCTTGGCTTAGAGGACATGTCACTGAGCTTGAGGGGGAGTGTTGAGATATCAAGATCAACATGTGATGATCCTGGATAACACGTATCACTTTTTTCATTTCTCAGACATGTATAGTGGTCACGCTAGTATATGTCAGGGACACTTCATTGAGCTTTATTAGATTTATCTACCGAGAATGATGGCACATTTGTTTCTTGTCGGCTCACTCATTCCTGGACATTAGGTTTTTCCTTATGTATTGGTCTTTATATATTGTAGTAGTTGTATTCTTGTTTTAGGTCATTGTTGTACATTCCTTTTTATGTAAAAGAAGAAGAAGATTCTTCTTCCTTGCCTCAATCTATGTGTGTGCTTCTCCTTAAGAGTGAGAGTGTGTGTGTGAGCTCTCTTTCTTATCTCCTTCCTCGTGACATTTGTGCGATCCCCATCGAACTTTTTTTGCATGCAAATATTGGGTTCCTTCATGAAGGATGTACTAGGCCATTGATTCACTTGAATGCTCCCTTGATTTGCTTGAAGATTTCTGATTTGTTCTTGTAATTCTTGGAGGAGTGTGCCTATATGCACCGGATGCCTTATCTAAACTTGTATCTATCGATGAGTTACGTCCTCAACTTGTTGTTCGAGACTCTGAAGTGATGCTACAATCTGTTCATATGCATTCTCCATGATGCTTGGTCTTGGATAGAAGCTAGTCTTGCAAAAATGTCAAGGGAGCACTAGATTGTGCTATCTCACAACACTAAACAAGATTTTAGAAATATACTTCTGATTACAAGAACACCCATGTAGGGGAAATAATACAAGAATATGTGATTGATATAAGGCATCCCACAACCTGAGACTGATAGGTATGAATAACTCCACTAGAGATGATACATGAGTTCCCCCAATCCGAGATCATAAGTATGAAACAAGATATTAGTATTACAAGAATTCCCTTAAGGGAGATAACTAGATATAGTAAATAACTAGACAATAGATCTCATACTATGATGTCAAAATGATTTCATCCTTCGAATTGACAAATAGGAAAAATTAAGAATTTTTATTTCTAGAGTGGTTGTCTCTAAAATCTCACAAACACTTTTGATAAGCTTCTTTTAGTTGACTAATCTCTCTCTAGTACCTACAAGTAACAAAATTATGGAGATGTAAACTGATCAGACCTCACCAAATGAATTCTTATGTTTTTGAATATGCAAAAGAGTGTCTAAATACCTATGTGTGTGAAAGTGCATGACTACTTAATTAACATGGGACCATCTATATACCCTACTTGTGCATACGTGTATTAGGTTTTACCCTAAGTGTCTATGTATTTGTGTGATTGTGAGCATGGTACCCATTTGTGTTTGCTACCATGTATATGTGTGTATACATAGGATATCACTTATAAGAGTATGTATGACTAGTTGTGGTCATCGTATGAGGAACCTTATGAGTATATTGATAGATGTTCTTCTAAGTGTATATGTGGGGGTATGGGTATAAACCTATATGAGTATTTAAGTAATTATGTTTGTGTTATGTGAATGTGTTTGAAGGGTTGTGTGTGTATATGTATGTATAGGTGTGTATATGTGTAAGCATAAATGCTCATATGTGTACTCATAGTTATTCTATACAAGTATACTTAGTATGTATATATATATATGTGTGTGTGTGTGTGTGTGGGTGTGTGTGTGTGTGTCTGATGTGTGTGAACGTTTGAGTTAATAAATATTAAAATAAAAGTATATATTTGGTTAATATATCTTATATTATGATTTAATTATCTATCCTAATATATGTAAATGTTAAAATATTTAATTACATTAAAGTTTAGTAAGCGTAAATTAAGGAATATTAATGAATTATAGAAAATAAGAAAAAATGAAAAAGAATAAAAAGCAAAAAAATGTGTGATTAAAGTAAGGTGTGTGTGAATTGTGTGATTAAAGTATGAGTGTGTGTAGTGTGCATAAATAAGCGTAAATAAAGAGTGTTCACTAGTGAAAGTCTGAACTAAAGTATGGAGTGAGTGAATTGTGAGTTAAAGTGTGATGTACATGAGAAAGCATAAAAAGGAAAGGTGAGAATGCATCTTCTTTTTTGGTAAAAGGTACATATGCATATATGTGTGGGAATATATATATGTATGAACAACTCTAGTTTTCCAATGCTTTTTTTGCATGTACTTTTCTTCCTCTTTACTCCTTTCTTCTCCTTTCCCTTCTGCTGCTGCTTGTGCGAGAGAGAGAGAGAGAGAGAGAGAGAGAGAGAGAGAGAGAGAGAGAGAGAGAGAGAGAGAGAGAGAGAGAGAGAGAGAGAGAGAGAGAGAGAGAGAGAGAACCTACAAAGCTAACACATAGAAAAATTCAAAAGAGAGAAGATGGCACAGGAGAGAGAGAGAGAGAGAGAGAGAGAGAGAGAGAGAGAGAGAGAGAGAGAGAGAGAGAGAGAGAGAGAGAGAGAGAGCCTATAGAGCTAACACACAAACAAATTCAAGAGAGAGAGAGGAGGTGATCCGCGCTGCAGCAGATGTTGGGTAGATTGGTTATGGCCCTGCACAAGAGCGATAGATGCGGAGAAATAGAGAATTCGATATAAGAGAGAGAGAGAGAGAGAGAGAGAGAGAGAGAGAGAGAGAGAGAGAGAGAGAGAGAGAGAGAGAGAGAGAGAGAGAGAGATTTTAGAGTATGTATATTAATAAAAGTTCATATGTGATTGAATGCATGAATGAGTATGTATGTATGCATGTAAGTATGCATGTGCATGAGTGTGCATGGATGTATGAATATGAGTAAGAGTGCATGGGTGCATGAGAGCATGCATGTGAGTGATATGTGTATGTGTGCATATGCATGAATGTAGAATGCATAAATACATGTGCATAAATATGCACGAATGATGTGAACATGTGCATGAATGCGTGTACAGGAATACATGTGTAAGTGAGATGAGTGCAAGTGAGCATGAGTGCATGTGTATGTGACTAAAGTGAATGCATGCATATGTGTATGATAGTAGGTATGTATGCATGTATGCATATCAAGAGATTACATATGCATGAACATGAGAGAATGCATGAATGATGTATCCATGTGTATAAGTGAAATATGCATGAGTTAGATGCATGCATGTATGAGATGTGAATGTATGTGCATGTTAAAACGTATATGTGCATGATAAGTATGCATATGTGAGAGTGCATGTATATGTAAGCATTTGAGTACATGTTTATGAACGTATCTGCATGAGTGCATTTGCATGTTAGGAGGTATGTATCTTCATGAGCATGAGACAATGCATATGAAAAGAAGTAGATGCATATGCATATATGAGAATGTGTATGCATAATAGTTAGATGCATGTGCATATAAAGAACAATATGTGAGCATGTGAGATGCATATAAAGAGAATGAATGTGCATGGTTGGTACATGTATGAGAATGCATAAGCATGTTACATGTATGCATGAGAATGCATGATGAAGAAGCATGTATGCATATGTGCATAGGCGTCTCTGCCATCCCAATGAATCTGCTCTGCAGTAGGTGCAGTAGAAACAACAGCACGAACAAGAATCTACACTATATCATCTTCGACACCATCTTCATCAGCTCCAACACCTGTATTTGTAGTACCTGTTGTTACAGGTGTAACAGGACGACTTTCAACACCCTGCACAATGTTCCATAATCTTTTTGCAACCAATACATGTTGCATCATATAAGCCCCTAATGGGTAGGTGGTACCATCCAACTTATCCTCAATAGCCAACATACGGAATACATCACTGCTTTCAGCCATGGCCGGTGACTAAAATACCTTGATGCAGAAAATTGACTGTATCTCAAAAAATTGAACGGAACTCCCAGACGAGTTGTACTAAACCTGTAGCAGACTTTGAGACGCTTAAACTGGCGAACGGAAACTGGTATATACCTTTGGCACAAAAAGACGAAATACCCTGCACAAGCACTATGATAGTGTGTTCCGAGGCTAAAACGAGCTCAGATCGCGATTTCGGCACCACAGAGCGAAGCAGTTTGATCTCTGAATCACCTTGAGTATGCTCACCAAATTTCGTGCGAATCTGAGACTGCAAATGGAGGAGTGTCGACGGTGCCCTACATGAAGTGACGACCTGCTCTGATACCAATTGTTGGAGTTGGACATCTGCGGAAGCACGCAAACAACACAAGGAAGAAGAAGAAGCTTGGAGCACAAATACACAATACTGAATGTGTTACTAGAGAATGTACAAAGATAAGTAGCCCGTTAGGGCAATAGGCATATATACAAGCCGGGGAAAAGAAACCTCCTAAAGAGGGAAAAAAGTGTCACGTCGGTCCTAGTGTGTTCACACACATCACTACCTAAATATATCAACAATACAAGCGTTAAAAGATTTTCTTCTTTTATAGATATGCATCAACACTACGTGATGCTAGTTTAATTAGATTCAAACATAAGTAATGAGAAAAAGAGCACCATACAAACATAAATCAAAGTAAAAAGAGTTAAAAATTTTTAGGTATTGATAAGTGAAAATATAGATAGAAAAGCCTAGTCAAAATTCCCGGCTTTATCATCTAGTGATAGTTTTAGACAATTTAGAGAGCTATTAGAGCCCTCTATTATAGATTTAATACTCCATTGTAGGTGATATCAAGAGCGCAAGATGGACAAATTGTTTAAAAATATAGTGAAAGAAAAACAAGGGGCATAGACTGTGCAAGCAATCCTACGAGAAAAGGGTAAATTCATGGGGTTGAATATCACTTAAAGGGATTGCGTGACGATGTACTAATAAAGTACTTTGGTGGTGTTGTCTCTGGATCCATACTTGAAAGCATCCATGTGCATGCTAGTAAACCTTGGGCTGATTTTAGGAAAGAACTTCATAAAATGACTTTTCTTGAGGATTTGAGTCAGCACAATCGAGAGGGATTTTTGAGATCGGTGAATTCCCCTAAGACTAATGAGTCTCTAACTCATCTTCATGGTGAGTTTATGAGATGGTTTTCTCAGCTTCCTAAGGAAGATAGGAATGCATTAAATCTTGACCTTATTATTCACTTTCTCAAGATATTGATCAGTCTGGAGGATAGAGCTGAAGAAGAATGAAGAACACAAGATCCTCGTAAAAGGTATGGTTTGACTCATAATTGGGAAAATGTAAAACGTGAAATAGAGGTCCGAAATCAAATGAAAAAACGACAGTCTATTCTTTATGAAAAACCTATTTCTACTAAGCCTTGAGATTTACCTACAACATGGAAATCTAATATGCCAATTCTTGGAGCTGCAACTATGGCTAATGTTGCAGTTTCCCCAAAGACACCAATCGAATTTCAATTGGATATTTTGTGCAAACAAATGGAAAACATAATGAATATGTAGGCATCTCTTTCCAAAGAGGTTGCTCAATTAAACAATAAAGTGGTTTCCATGAGTTTGCATGAGCATGGACCTAGCAGTAGTGGCTTGGGTCAAGCAACTATGGCAACAACCATATAGCCTACTACGCCACAATTTACTTTTTCTATGCCGGTTCCTCCACTCAGTCCGTTGCTCAGCCAGCTTTCCAAAGAAATATTGATAAAAGAGGGACTTTCAGTAAAAGGTGTGTTTGGTGTGATAGTCAAGATCATGCGATATATGCATGTGATGAGTTAAAGAATGCAAAAGATAATCAGTTGGTAGTTGAAATTGATAGAAAATTATGTGACTTTAGAACACGACTTCCTTTAGCCATTAATTGGGGCAAAGGAGGCATGAAGAAATTATATGAAAAATTCACTATTTCCAATGCAGCTACCAATACCTTGGCTGCTAGACTAAGCCATTAGATGAGCCATTAGATGAGAGGAATCTTTCTACTACAAGCCAAAATACTTATTCTATCAAGGCACTTGTGAGAGCTAGAGAGAAAATCATGTGCAAAATTGCATGACAATCTCTTGTTGACCAAGCTTCTCTATATTCTCAAATTGCCAATGTTGAGGAGAAATAGAGACAGGATGGCATGCAAGATGAGGTAGAAGAGGGAGATAGAAGAGTGACAAGAAGACGAACTAGAGAAAATGAGAAAAGAAATACTAATAATGAGAAAAGGGTACACTTTCAAGATACTGCAAACTTGTCTCATGAAAAAAAAGAAGATTAATTAGAGAAGGAAAGCAACCACTAGAAGAAAATACTCAATCACAGGAAAATCAAAATGCACCAAGTAAAGAAGAAAAGAAGAAAACTATAATTGAAAATAATCAAAGTCAAAATATTAAAAATGAGCAAAAAGACGATCAGAAATAAGCTAAGGAAAAAGGGAAGATCCTTAATGATATACTACTAAAAAGCCAAGTCACTATGTCCCTTGAGCAAGTGTTTTTGATCGTAAAACCCGAGTTCAAGGATAGCTTTATAAGACATTAGAAGAAGATGATTTCCACTACCACAGGATGAAGATATGCAAGATGTTGAAGAGGAAACCTTAGCAATGAATGAGGCCGTGACATTTCGTGATAGTGACTATGACGAGGAAGAGGATTTTACAATTGGAAGTGTAAATAGGAACTTTTTAGATCCAATTCAACTTTAGGATGAAATGATGAAAGGTGAAAGTCAACTTAATACTACCTTCTGGGTACGAGGAACTCCAGAGGTAAAAATTTGGATTGGTGATGAGAAAGATTTGTGTTGAGCTCTGGCCTTGATTGATTTGGGCTTAGAGATAAATGTAATATCAAAGAAATTCTTCGATAAATTTAGATGGCCTATTGATAAAGAACATGGTTGGAGAATGAGAACAGTTGATAATGGATCAGGGATCTTACTAGGTGCATGTGCATGTGCCTATTATGATAGGAGGTGTTTGAGAAGCATTTCATTTCTTTGTACAAGACAATTGTTCTTACGAAGTAATTCTCAGATAACCATTTATAGCATAAATGAGGATGGAAACAAAAGCTATGAACGATGGGTTGGCATATGCAAGAACCTGGTCTAAATCTAGGATGGATTCCTTGCAAGTAATGAAAATTTATCCTAGTCATTCAAGAAATAGGAAAAATCTACGAAGAAACCCCATTTACTCATACAATCATGTGTGTGAGGATTCACCAGCTATTAGAGAATAATGGGCTTATTACAATCAGAATTTTTGTTAGATTCCATTATTCAACGAGACAATAATGGACAATGGTTTGATGTCTCACCTGATGATGTATATAAGTTTGAAAACGTTTTAGTTTCCACTCCTACTGCTTGTTTGCATCTTGTTAAAAAAGAAAAACTTACAAAAAAGCTCAGAAAAGGAAATGAAAAATATTTTGAAAGATTAATTTCATGTGAAGAAAATATTGAATGTGTGTTTGAGCTTTCAAAAAGCACTTCTTTGATAGAAGAACTTGAGATTGCTTTCCAAGAAGAACTAGAATCAAAATTTAACATTCTTGACTCTATTAAGGAATATGAGCTGATTACTAATTTCTTTGTACAATATGAAGTTACAAATGATACTAAATATAAAACAGTTGAAAAGAAAATTAAACCTGTAGCTCATCCATTGCCTAAAGATAGTTATGATATAATTATACGAGTTTCTGAGGATCCTATTCTTAGAGATCAATCTAAGATAGGACACATTTACGAAAGAGACTATGAAATATATAAAGTTTGGAGAAGAATTTCTTTCAGAGTTAAAAAAAGATCAATTTAGAAAGATGATCATGCATTATGGAAAGGAATTTTCTTTATTTCCACATGAAATAGGATGCGCTGATCCAAAGCTTGTAGCTCCAATGATCATATTTAACATATCCCATATTCCATGGAATCTTCCAGCGATACCAGTCCCAAAGGCTCATCTACTGGAGCTAATGAGACTATTAAAGGAGAAGATTGCCATGAGAATTTTAGAACCATCATCAGCACCTTACTCAAATAGATGGCTCACACTACCTAAAAAGAATGGGAGGCAATGCTTTATACACGATGTGCAACATATTAACAAAGTCACTATTAGAGATGTAGGAATAGGTCCCATTGTAGATGCATTTTCAAAGGCATTTTTCGAATACTCTATCTATTTAGTGGGAGACCTATACTCAAGATATTACCAATTTCAATTAGCTATTGAAAGTAGAGATGTAACCACAATGAAAAACCCTTTGGGTCTAGTACATATATGTGCTTTACCACAAGGGGCAACAAATTCCGTGGCACACATGATGAACACTAAGAACTTAGTCTTACATGACTTCATCCCCAAAGTGACTATGCCTTTTATTGATGATATTCCGATAAAAGTATATGTGAAAAAGGAAAAAGATGAGACTTTAGGTTCATCCGGATGTACAAAGTTTGTCTCCAACCATGTTTCTAATTGTGAAATAATCTTTCAAAGATTCGAGAAGGTTGGACTGACTTTCTCTTCAGAGAAATCCACTTTTGGTGTCAATGAAGTTTTGATCGTTGAACATATATGTAGGCATTATGGTCGTAGGACCTACCCAAAGAAAGTTGATGCTATTAGTAGAATTTCTGAGGTGTGTCAAAATGTTAGTAATTAAGGAGATTCTTAGGTGCGTGTGTCTTTTATGTCATTTGGATTCCTCACTTTGATCATGTTGCAAAACCGTTATATGATCTATTACGAAAGAAAAAGAAATTCTTCTGGACAAAAGAACATAGTAAAACCATGAAAAGACTGAAGCAATTGCTTATCAATGCTCGAATCTTGAAACGAATTGATTATTCAAGAAATAAACCTCTAATCCTAACCATCGATACTAGTGCTAGTATTGGTATAGGCTGGATCATTGGACATGATGATGAGAAAGAGCAATGATATGTAGTTCGCTTTGGAGCAAAAATTTTGCATCATACACAAAGAAATTATCCTTAGATTAAAAGAGAGCTATGGGGATTAGTTACTACCTTAAAAACAAATAAAGAATATTTTATTGGAGCTAATGTAATTGTTGAAATTGATTGTCTTCCATTAATAGAATTGATTGCTAACTGTTCATCTCTTGATATTGCAATATTAAGATGGATTTCTTTTATTAAGTTTATTAATCCAGCTTTTGTACATTTTGCTGGAAACCATAATAACATTGCTGATATGCTCTCAGGAGAAAAATTTGATGATGACAGAGAAGGAATGGATATATACATAAAATTGATCAATTATGAGTCATCTACTTCTATGTATGAGCAACATAGAGATGAAGACTATGAGGGAGAATGGAAAGATATAGGTTATTATGTGAGTATGTTGTCGGGAAGAAGGAAGTCGGGTAAATGGGAAGAGCCGGTACTGGGATTGGATCAGGGCCCTCTGGTGTGCACGGTTCTCGTTGTTCGGCAAGCGGTGTCTGCACGCTGGGCGCCTCACCCTCTCACTCTCTGGTGTGTGGCGATCCTCGTAAGGCCCTTTCCCTCCAGCGAATGTGTGTACACGTGAGACTTTAGGCATCGAAAGAGAAAGAAAGTCCAGATACAACAGTAATACACGGAATGTAGACGAAGCTCAATGATACGATAAAAGTGTAGCGGAGGTCATCCAATAAAATCTGAATCAATCAAAGATGCCCGCTACAGTGCGGGTCGTTGATACAGAAAACCTGCTACAGTGCTGCACAAGTGAATACAAATATATGCCGCCGCTATAGTGCGAATCGGCCGGATATGACGTAGGCCTCCCGCTACAGTGCAGGAAGTCGCCCTCGTGTCTCGATAGTCTTCAAAACTTTTGCAGATAGGTCTTTACTTCCAATCTTCGGTCCAATCTTTATTTCAAGTCTTCTTAAAATAATTGTCTTCACTTCATAAACCGCAATAGCCTCCAATCACTCAGTAACCTGGCAAGGGGATCCACAAAAGAGTTCCACGAGGAGGGGTTAAAAACATGTTAGTACCTCTTCAGAAGATGAAACATACTTGAAAAATCATTAGCACATTAAAACTCATAAAAAACACACTATACTTTTGATTTGTTTCTTTTTCTCTTTGAAATTGCATGGCATTCATTCACATAGACATATGGTGAAAAATATTCATGTGCAAAAACATACTCATGGTCTCTACACACCAAAACACCCATTCTCTTCTCTTCTTCTTTCTTTCTTTCTTCCTTCTTTTCTTCCTTTCAATTGGAGGCTTACAAATGCTATTATGAGCATAGCTATCTAGGATATCTACCTAACCATCTTTAAAGACAATGAGAAGTAGTATCGATGCATTCACCTAAGGAGGGTAAGTTTGGGCCTATCATTAATTTGACCCCCCCTTCTTTCTTTCTTCCCTCCTGTTCTTTATCCTTTCTTTTCATTTTCTTTCTCTCTTATTTTCTTTCTTTATTTTTCTTTATTTCTTTTTCTTCCCTTTCTTTCGTATGGGCATATTCATCACCCATGGTCATGTTAGGGATTTCTTGAGACACAAAAAGTGCAAGCAAAAGATTTCCCATCAGCCTTTATCGTAAATCATGGACACAATGTCTATCCAATTCAACTTCCAAGGATTCTTGCTAAGTCCATCAATAGAAATTATGGAGTGCATGCTGTTAAAGATTCGTTCCTTAATTCTCTCTCTCTTCCTCTCTCCAAGTCGGTAATTATACCGCCTTTAATTGTCTCTCTCCCCCCCTCCCCCTCTGTTGGCAATGCAATCCATGGCATGCTTCCATAATATTGAAAGATTCTTTATCTCGGTCACTAGACAAAAAAATTCTCTCAAATTTCTCACCACAACCCTTCAACTTATCATAGATAGACTTCAATTTGGGGGTGAAATTCCTGCATGGTGAGCGCCAGTGTGCAGAGAAGTATAGACCCATTGCTCTACCAAGTAGAGATGCAACCTTTACTTGGGAAGGAATCTCTCTCTCATTCTCTATTCGATGCATCTCCATAATCCAATTCCACTGAATCTCTCTCTATCTCTTTTTACATGTGCCGATGATAGGCCTTCCTATCGAATCTCTCTCTCTCTTCTAGATGAACTACCATAAATATGAGCAAGAACATGAATGAACACAAACGGACAAGGAGCATACCTGGAGGGAAGATCCGCAAGGATAGTCCACGGGGAGGAATAAATGAGCCTAGGGCACCTATTTATAAGCCTCCCCGTAGCTAGGACTTCTCTAGAATCTTGTAACCTCCTTATCTAACTTTCTATTTCCAGATCACCTTGCATGTTCATTTTCTATTTTGGGAAAATCACACCCCTTATTTCTATTTTTGGTTTTTCTATTTTTATTTTTCCAATTTTCTTCTTTCTATTTTTGGGTCTTTTTTTTTCTCTTTTTATTTTTCTTATATGAAGGTTTGCTTTCATACCTATATACAAATTAAATCAAATTCAAAGATTAGACTTATGATAAATGGGATTACTAAGGTTCTATCCAAGGGTTTTCATGGGATAAAAGTCAGCCAGAACATGCGTAGATCATAACCCTTTATCAGTCAAAACACCACACAAAACATATAAAATCAATGAACTTTGAAAATAATCATGCACACTTCCTTGAGGGATTTCATCCCCACATTCGCCCCCACTAAGCCTGCACATCGTCCCGATGGGCCAACCTACAAAATTCAACAGAATCGTATCGGGGTTCTTTTGAAAAACTCTTTTTAACTTTTTATGTTTTTTTTTTCAAAAAACAAAACATGATTTCATGCAGTACATGCAATTTTATAAAGATTAGTATAAAATTTAGAAAATTAAGTAGTTTCAAGCCTCACAAACGTCAAACTATGTTTTTGCTTCTACAATCTGACAAGTAACCATATGAATAAACCATTGGCTTTCTACATCTTTTGTTTGTTCAACGTGTTCAAATTGAGCACCTCATTCTAAGTACTAGCATATACTAAGTTTCTACTAACCCAGTTTGTAGAATATACCTCGATTTCCACTATTTATCTCCTACTATCCAACTCTCCATTAGATCTCTTTCTTTTTCTTTTCTTTTTTTTAAATTTTATTGTCAATCCACTTTATTGAAGTAGCGATACTTTTTAAGTGGTGACCGAATTTATATTTTTAATAGTCACAAAGAGATGTAATTTTACGACATTTTGTTTTTGTTCATTGATTGGACTCAATTCTAAAATTCATAAGACTTTCGATATCAGATATACTTAAATCACAATGAATGACAATTCCTGTACTTCTGCAATTAAAAGTCTGTCTCTCTTATCGTTTTTTTTTTTTCGAAGAAGCAGGAAATTTAAAGTTGATGCAAGAGAAAAAAAAAGGGCAGTGATCCTTCCAAAAGGAAGGGAACACTTACAACTTAATTCCTTCAATATGCCACTTGATGAATGTGGTCATATTATCTCTAGTTACAGAATGAGCTTGAAGTAATTTGGATCTCCACATATTACAAGGGTATTTTTTAATCAATGAATGAGGGTTAACATCACCTTAAGAATTTCTACAGGAGTTTCTGAGGCACCAATCGATAAGACTATTCATTCCCATCATACAAGGGAAGAAATGATCCTTACAATGTTTATCAAAAATTTTACTGTTCCTGTCTTTCCAGATAGCCCACAGGATGTGAGCTCTCAACAATTGCCAAATCACAATGTCCATTCTATTAGCTTCTCCAAGAAGAAGAGCTCTGGAGTTTGGGGGTTTAATTCCAGCAGTTTGACAGTAAAGGTAGAACACATTCCAGTATCTGGCAGAATTCTTGCATTTGAAAAATAGGTGTTCCAAATCTTCATTCTTGCCACAGAAATGACAGTTTCCTGCATCAATTTTAAATTCCCTAGCCTTGCTGCCAGTCCATATGCCCCTTTGAAGTATCAACCACAGAAGGTAGGAGTGTTTAATGGCCAATGGAAAGGCCCAAACACACTGAAATCTGTATCTCCATTGATGAGTAGTCCAGGATAGAGACCACTTCCTGTTAAGTCTTTCAATCAGCAGCTTGATACTGTTGCTAGATCTTTTGAAGTTGTTGAACATATCCTGAGAGACTTCATCAAGACTGACAGTCTTCTCCCACATATTAGTAGCCATCTTTTCCATCAGCACAATCTTTTTGTCTTGCAGGATCTGTTTACATGCAACAGATAAGGAATCAATGTTTAAAATTTGTCTATCATCAAGAAGATTACCATTGCTCATCAGATCCTTCCAATTGCTGAATCCCTTCCTTCTACATTTGTTCCACCTGATAGGGAAGGAGGTGCTGGTTTCTTTGACATGCCATCCTATCCAAATAGAATCCTGCAATAAGAAAGAGTAGTTAAACTGAAACCAAACAGGTAAACTGTACTCCCTTTTAATAGTCATCCAGGACTTCCAAAAGTTACAAATAAGCATACTTCCTTTGGGCACAAAAGTAGCAGGAGATACAACTACATCCCAGATATCAAAATTTGTCCAACACTTATTATCTGCAATCCAGAATTTAGGAAATTCCTTTTGATGAGACAGGCCCAGAAATCATTAGAAGAGACTGCCCTACATATCCATTTAGCTGCCATCTGAGTAGCCATTTTGGAGGGACAAATCAATCCCAGTCCACCTTCAGACTTCCTCATGCAACAGGTATTCCATGCCACCTTGGGAATCTTATTTTCTCCCCATAAAAATCTTCGAGCAAGAGAGATAGCATGAGCCAGCTGCTTCTTATTAGGATGCCAACAAGACAAGAAGTAGGTTAGACAAGGAAGAATATAATGTTTGAGAACAAAGGATCTTTGAGCAATATTAGTCTGAAAATCAATCCACTTAAATATTTTTTTTCTAAACTTGTCCAGGACCCAGTTCCATCTTTGTTCTTGAGTGATTTCAAAGCCCATGGGGATGCCCAACAACCTGAACACAGAGCCTTTTTTTATGATATCACAACCTGCCATTTTAACACATTCTGGAATACAGCCATTAGAGGAAAAAAAACCAGTCTTTTCATGATTAACAACAGAACCACTAGCCAAGCAAAAGGTATTAAGACACTGAAGGAAAGCATCAGCAGAAGACTCCTCAGCTTTCATAATAAGGTTCGTATCATCAGCAAAATTTTGAAGACACAATTGGGAAGGGGCTTGGGGAATCTCAATACCCTTGATGCAGTTTTGATTGATAGAGTACTTCACAAGCCACCCAAGAGCATCAGACTTGATAGCAAAGAGAAGGGGAGCTAACGGACAGCCCTGACGAATAGATCTACAAAGCTTAAAGGGAGAAGAAAGCTGACCATTCATAGCTACTTTAGAATGAGCATTACCAAATAAGATGCTAGTGTACTTAATAAACCTTTTACCCAAACCAATGTCATGAAGGGATTGAAGAATAAAATCCCAATCAATCCTGTCATAAGCCTTGTCAAAATCAATTTTGAAGAAAAAGGTGTCAATGTTCATCTCCTTGGTATACTCATACCCTTCCCAAATGGAAATGATAGCATCAAGAATAAACCTACCTTTAATAAAACCTTTCTGCTCAGGAAGAATGATACTATCCATCAAAGGACTCAACCTTCTAGCAAGGGAGGAGGCAAAGATTTTATAAAGAGAAGTCAGACAAGAGATAGATCTCCAGTTATTAAGATATTCTTTAGAGCCTCTTTTGTGTATCAGCTTAATGACACCAGTATTAATGAAGGCAGAAAGAGTTCCTCTTCTCATGGCTTCCTGCCAGATCCAGAGAATAATGGGCACCAAAACTTCTTTGAACTCTTGAAAAAATTCATTGGGAATACCATCATGACCAGGAGACTTGCCAGGCCTCAATTTACTAATGGTTTCTCTAACCTCACCAGCAGAGAGGGGGAGATCAAGGAGGGAGACCAAGCCAGGAGGAACCATTTTCTTCCTTCTTTGGGCAATGGCAGCTCTTGCACTCCAGATGTGGTCCCCTCTCTTGGGAGGAACAGAGAAAACATTGGTAAAGAAGCAGATAGCCTCCTGAAGGTTTTCTTCTAAGCAAGTAGTAAAATCACCATTACTTTTTTTAACCAGGGGGATGAAGTCCCTGGTTTTTTTCTTTCTCATAAGATCAAACATATGCTTGTTAGGCTTATCAATTTTACCAGCCCAAAATTCTCTGGACATGACAAGGGCACCACGAGCAAGAAGATAATCTTCATGCCTAATTTTTTCCTAGTACTCAAGGATCTTCTGCTTTTTCACTTGGTCAAGAGTTTTAGAGTTCCTTATGTTCTCCATCTCCTTAATAATCATCATCCTTCTCTTATACCTAGTGAGATTAGCCTTTCTTTTATACATAGTAAGAGCACACTGCACTTCTTTGATAGCCTCCTCCCAGGCTTTGAAAGGGGAACATCCCTTGAAAAAATGCTTCTTGAAAATACAGTTGATATGGTCTTTCACAATGGGAATTTTAATCAAGGACATATCAAAGTGAGGCCATCCAGCCCTGTAGCTAGGGTTATTACTCATAAACTTAGCAACTAAAGGAATATGATCAGACAGCTGCAAGGAGGGATCAACATCACAGTGATAATTCCAAAAGGATTGAACCCTATTAGTACTCATATACAACCTGTCCAGTCTAGCAGACAAAAACTTACTGTCATTCCTATTGTTCCAGGTATGACCAGTGTTAATAGATAAGTCAATGAGATTATGCTTAAGAATCATATTAAAACAAACATTTTTTTCATTGCCAGAAAGGATGTTATTTATGTTACCGTTCCTGTCTCCCGAGTTGGTGACCATGTTGAAATCTCCAGTGAGAATGACATCTCCAGAGAGTTTGCCAATTTCTTCCCAACACTTGGTTTTGATAGCAGAACAGTTATCAGCATAAACACAAACAATGGTGAAATTCAAGGGTTCCTTACATCTAATAGCCACCCATTGATTGGTGTTACTAACCAGAACTTCTTCAATCAAATTAAACAGGTTGGCATTGACTCCTATAGCAGCACCACCCTTACCACAGTGGTTGGTATGAAACCAAGAGGAATAACTGCTAACAGCTTTAAGATTAGTAGTAAGGTTGTAACCATTACTTTTAATTTCCTGAAGACAAATAAAGTCAGGCCTCAAGGAGGCATCAGTTAACCATTTGTTTAGAATTTTACTTCTGACCGGGTCTGTCAGACCTTTCGTATTAAGGGAAATTATTTTGAGACAGTCCATAAAAACAGCAGAAGGAAAGGAGTTACTTCTTATGGTTCTTGAGAGGTTTGACTGACGAGGTGGAGCTTCTTACCACCTCTTTTCTTTTTGATTTGGTCTTTTCTTTAGCAAGAGGACTGTCAGATGCCATAGTCAGATCCATATTGGTAGAATCTAATTCATCCTGCAATAAGACTTCATCACTTTTGTTCAGTTGATCAACAAAAATATCATCACTGGTTTTGGGATTATTTACTATATCATCATTCATACCAGAGAGGGTAGGGAGAATACCAGAAGTTTTGCTACTACCTCTTTTACCAACAACGGTCCAACCTGAATCTTCACTATTGTTAACAATATGCACCGAGGAAATAAGACCAGTATTATCCTTACTAATACTTCCTGTAAATGCAGCTTCAGAATTATCAGAATCTTCAAGAATTTGATAAGGATTACTAATAGATTTAACCAACACCTCAGGTTTCTGCCCAAAACTAGTGGTTTTTCTCTTATTCTTAATATAATTTTTTTTAACAGTCTGATCAGAAGGAGCAGCCTCATCTTTTGTGTTATTAACAACTGGCTTCTTGTTAGCATCATTATTGAGCTCTTTGTTTTTATTTACCATCAGGTCAGATGTCCTTGCTTATAACAATTAAAACAAGCATTAGGTAGGTTCCTATACAAGACCTTCTGTTCATGCAGCTTAAGACCTTCTGAATTCTTTAGAGAACAGATTTAATATTTTTAGAAGTGTCAACTTCGATAAGCATTTGAGGGTCCCATTTAGGATTGAATCCATTTTTAGGTTTCTGTCCCAAGACTTTACCAATGAGATTACCCAATTGTTCAAGCCAGGGATAGAATTCAACAGGCAAGTCAGGTAGTTCAACCCAAACAGGAACCTTGGTGGGTTTAGCCCCCCTAGGATTAAAGCCAGGATGCCATTTAAAGAAGGAAATAGGAGTATTCCTTATGATCCAGTGACCTTCTGCAATAACCTGCATTGCATTATGGGCATCTTCAAAAAAGAATAGAAAATAATTATTGGGGAGATACTGTATGTGCTTGACATATAATCCTCTGCTTTCCCAGTTGATTTTTATCCAATATTTTAGGTTTTCTTGAGCAGGCCGAGGACCATGACAAAGACCAATCACTACCTTCTCAGACAAATGATTATTCCAAGATTCTAAGGAGGAACTCTCAATTATAAGTGTGCATTCATCCTTATCCTCTTCAAAATCTTCCACATTAATAAAGTGAGGAGAACCTTTGTCCTCAGAGACTCCCTCAATCACTTTATCTTTTCCTTTTCTATCGCAGCTATTACTAATGGTAGAGTGAATACCTGACAGTCCTTGAGTATTGAACATGGAGAAGGGAGCCCGGACCGATGACTGAACTGCAGTAGCATAAGAGAGACCAACCTGTTTCTGAGGAGACATCACAAGCCATTAGGGGAAAAAATGAACCCTGCATGGGCCTTTTAGATTAAGGAGTGATTAGAGATGGACCAATGAGAGGAGGGTGGTGGACACAGTCTAGATTCTTAAGCTAGTAGTCTAGGGGTAGGCTTTCCTTAGTTTTTGCTAGTCAAAGTTTCTAAAACCACCAGAAATTCGTGGGTCTTGTGAGAAGAGTGGTTTGGGATTTCAAAACTTTCAATCATGGCCATTGTTTCTTCTGAAGGATCCAACGGATGTAGTTTTGCTGCAAAAGTCAAGGCTCCATGAACCGTAGGCCATTAGATAATAAAGAAATCGTGTGGCTCCGTTTGAAAGGACATTGAAAAATGCGCAACACTCCTTCAACCGTAGGATCTTTCTACCCATCGAAGGGCTTATAAATAACACACATTTGGGACAGCGCATTTCCTTCTACACCCTTCGATGGGGATGAGATCGAAGGGCTACTAATAAATATCTCTCAATGAGGGCGCCAGTCAATGTAGACTGTTGGATCTCTTTTGCATCGGACAGGTGAGGTTCAAACAAAAAAGAAGATCAGCTGAATTTGCGCTCAGCCATTAGATTGGAAGATCCATCCGACGGCGATGACTGCACTCTACCTAACGGATCTGCGCCTTTATTTGCACACCGTAGATCGTCGAAGATGAAGGGCTCACGCTGACTGTGGCGTCCGCCTCTCTCTCTACTGTGGTACTCACAATTTTCATCTCTTTCTACTGTCCTACTTTTCAAACGTCCATGCATTTATTATGGTATCACATGTGCTTGAAATCCTAGCCATTGAAAGGGGAAAATCTAATGGTTGCGATCCACTTCGACTGAGCATATCATGGAAGCTTCTTTTTCTCTTATATTTTAATAGAGAAAACCACCCTGGTATTTTATGTCCCCTTAATCACATACAATCTTAATTTTAATCCCTGAAAATTAGGGATCCTTACAAGGCCCATGCAAGGCTCACTTTTTCCCCTAATGCTTACTGTTGCCCTGCACAAGGCATTGATTGGTCATACCACCTAGCTTTTCTTCTGGAGCCTTCACACCACTCGGGATAGCCCCCATTGGTAGGGACGAGCCATGACATCCTTCGAACACAGGGTTGAACATCGAGTTCAGAGGGTTATCTGCATCACAAGTCCTCGAGTCTATCAAGCCATCTCGCAGTGCCTCATGCAGAGCCATAGCGGGGGGCCCAAGGCCGAAACAGAGCACGAGAGGGGACAAAGCCCCCCCTCACGACGAGGGGGAGGGAAGGAACAAGAGGCGCGCTAAAAACCTAGAACCCAGAAAACCCCGGCATGCAAGCCTTCGAGCGCTGTAGGGCGAGCCTGGACACTTTTCACTCAGCGATTTTTGTCTCTCTTATCGTGCGTTCATTTCTCTCTTTTTGCCATTATCTTCTCTGCTCTGAATTATGATGTCTTTTTTTTTTTTTTTTTTGAAGAAACAAGAAATTTTAAAATTGATGCAAGAGAAAGTACAAGGCAGTGATCCTCCCAGTTGGGAGGAGACACTTACAAGATATGTCTTTCAATATGCCACCTGATAAAAGTGGCCATATTATCTCTAGGAACCGAATGAGCTTGAAGTAATTTGGACCGCCACAAATTACAAGGATACTTCTTGAGCAAGGTATGCTGTTTAATATCACCTAAGCCATTTTTACTGGGATTCCTATAGCACCAATCTAAAAGTCTAATCAATCCCAAATTACAAGGGTAGAAATGATCTTTACAATGTTTATCAAAGATTTTACTATTCCTATCTTTCCATATAGCCCACAGGATGTGAGCTCTCATCAACTGCCAAATCACAATATCCATTCTGTTAGCTTCTCCAAGAAGAAGAGCTCTGGAATTAGGGGGTTTTGTACCAGTCGTTTGACAATACAGATAGAACACCTTCCAGTATCTGGCAGAGTTTTTACATTTGAAAAAAAGATGATCCAAATCTTCAAGCTTACCACAGAATTGACAATTTCCTGCATCAATTTTAAAATTCTTGGCCTTGCTGCCAGTCCATATTCCCCTGTGGAGAATCAACCAAAGAAGGAAGGAGTGTTTAATGGTCAGAGGAAAAGCCCACACACATTGAAATCTGTACTTCCATTGATGAGTGGTCCAGGTCAGGGACCATTTTCTGTTAAGTCTTTCAAACAATAATTTGCTGCTGGTGCCAATCTTTTTGAAATTGTTGAACATATCCTGAGATACATCAGCAATGTCAACAGGTTTCTCCCACATGTTCTCATCCAGCTTTTCCAACAGCACTTTCCTTTTGTCTTGGAGGATCTGTTTACAGGCAACAGACAAGGAGTTATTGTTTAAAATTTGACTATCATCCATAATATTACCATTGTTCATAAGATCCTTCCAGCTGCTGAATCCCTTCCTTCTGCACTTATTCCTCCTGATAGGTGAGGAGGAACTGTTTAATTTGTCATGCCAACCTACCCACATAGAATCCTGCAATAAGAAGGAGAGGTTAAACTGAAACCAAACAGGAAGCTTGTAAACCCTTTTAATTGTCATCCAGGACTTCCAAAAATTACAGATAAGTAAACTTCCTTTAGGAACAAAAATAGCAGGAGAAACAACTACATCCCAGATATCAAAATTCGTCCAACATTTATTGTCTGCAATCCAAAACTTAGGTATATTCCTTTTGATGAGACAAGCCCAATAATCATTAGAAGAGACAGCTCTACAAATCCACTTAGCAGCCATCTGGGTAGCCATTTTGGAGGGACAAATTAGCCCCAGTCCACCATCAGCTTTCCTCATGCAGCAGGTCCTCCAAGCCACCTTAGGGATCTTGTTGTCCCCCCATAAAAATCTTCTAGCAAGAGCTATAGCATGAGACAGCTGCTTCTTATTAGGATGCCAACAAGACAAATAGTAAGTTAGACAAGGAAGAATGTAATGCTTGAGGACAAAGGCTCTTTGAGCAATACTATTTTGAAAACCAATCCACTTAAAAATTTTTTCCCTAAATTTATCCAAGACCCAGTTCCATCTTTGTTCTTGAGTAATTTCAAAACCCATAGGGATGCCCAGCAACCTGAAAACAGAACCTCTTTTAATGATATCACAACCTGCCAATTTAACACATTCAGGAATACAGCCATTAGAGGAATAAAACCCAGTTTTAGCATGATTAACCACAGAACCACTTGCCAAACAAAAAGTATTAAGACATTGAAGGAAGGCCTCAGCAGAAGGATCATCTGCTTTCATAATGAGATTAGTATCATCAGCAAAAGTTTGAAGACACAAGGGGGAATGGGCTTGGGGGATTTCAATGCCTTTGATACTACTTTGATTTATTGAGTCCTTAACAAGCCACCCAAGAGCATCAGCCGTGATGGCAAACAGAAGAGGAGCTAAAGGACAGCCCTGACGAACAGATCTACACAACCTGAAGGAAGAAGAAAGCTTACCATTCATAGAGACTTTAGAGTGAGCATTACCAAATAAAATGTTGACATAATTAATAAAACTTTTGCCCAGTCCAATGTCATGAAGGGATTGCAAAATAAAATCCCACTCAATCCTGTCATAGGCCTTGTCAAAATCAATTTTGAAAAAAAAAGTATCAGTATTCATCTCCTTGGTATACTCATAACCTTCCCACATGGAAATGATAGCATCAAGAATAAACCTACCTTTAATAAAACCTTTCTGCTCAGGAAGAATGATACTATCCATCATAGGACTCAATCTTCTAGCAAGGGAGGAGGCAAAGATTTTGTAGAGAGAAGTCAGACAAGATATAGGTCTCCAGTTATTAAGATCTTCTTTAGAGCCTCTTTTATGAATCAGCTTAATAACACCTGTATTAATGAAGGCAGAGAGAGTTCCTCTCCTCATGGCTTCTTGCCAGATCCAAAGAATAATGGGCACCAAAATTTCTTTGAACTCTTGAAAAAATTCATTGGGAATACCATCATGGCCAGGAGACTTACCAGGCCTCAATTTACTAATGGTTTCTCTAACCTCACCAGCAGAGAGGGGGAGATCAAGGAGGGAGACCAAGCCAGGAGGAACCATTTTCTTCCTTCTCTGGGCAATGGCAGCTCTTGCACTCCAGACATGGTCCCCTCTCTTGGGAGGAACAGAGAAAACATTGGTAAAGAAGCAAACAGCCTCCTGAAGGTTTTCTTCTAAAGAAGTAGCAAAATCACCATTGCTCTTTTTAACCAGGGGGATGAAGTCCCTGGTTTTTTTCTTCCTCATAAGATCAAACATATTCTTGTTAGGCTTATCCATTTTTCCAGCCCAAAATTCTCTGGACATGACAAGGGCACCGTGAGCAAGCAGATAATCCTCATGCCTAATTTTTTCCTGAAACTCTAGGATCTTCTGATTTTTTATTTGGTCAGGAGTTTTAGAATTCTTCATGTTCTCCATCTCCTTAATAATCATCATCCTTCTCTTATATCTAGAAAGTTTAGCCTTTCTTTTATACATAGTAAGAGCACACTGCACTTCTTTAATTGCCTCCTCCCAAGCTTTAAAAGGGGAACATCCCTTGATAAAATGCTTCTTAAAAATGAGGCAGATGTGATCTTTCACCAAGGGGATTTTAATCAAGGACATATCAAGGTGAGGCCAGCCAGCTCTAAAGTTAGGACTATTGCTCATAAACTTAGCAACCAGCGGAGTATGATCAGACAGCTGCAGGGAAGGGTCAGCAACACACTGGTAATTCCAAAAGGACTGAGTCCTATTAGCACTCATGTAAATCCTGTCCAGTCTAGAAGACAGAAAATTACAAAAGTTTCTATTATTCCAGGTATGCCCCGTGTTGACAGAAAGATCAATGAGATTATGTTTAAGAATCATATTAAACCAAACATTTTTTTCATTGCCAGAAATAATGTTATTTATGTTACCATTCCTATCTCCCGAGTTGGTGACCATGTTGAAATCACCGATGAGAATGACATCACCAGAGAGGTTGCCTATCTCTTCCCAACACTTGGTTCTATTAGAAGAGCAATTGTCAGCATAAACACAAACAATGGTGCAGTTCAAGGGATCTTTACATCTGATTGCAATCCATTGATTGGTGTTACTGGTAAGAACATCTTCAATCAAATTACACAGATTGGAATTGATTCCTATAGCAGCACCACCCTTACCAAGGTGGTTGGTATGAAACCAAGAGGAATAACTGCTCACCATTTTAAGATTGGCAGTAAGAAGGTAACCATTACTTTTAATTTCCTGCAGACAAATAAAGTCAGGCCTCAAGGAGGCATCAGTCATCCATTTACTAAGAATTTTACTTCTGACAGGGTCTGTCAGACCTTTGGTATTAAGGGAAATTATTTTGAGACAATCCATAAGAAAACAACAAAAAAGAAGTTACTTTTTAAGATTCTTGAGAGGTTTCACTGCCGAGATGGAGTTTCTTACCACCTCTTTTCTTTTGGATTTGATCTTTTCCTTAGCAATAGGACTGTCAGATGCCATAGTCACTTCCATATTTATAGCCTCTAATTCATCCTGCAGAAACACTTCATCCCTTTTGTTCAATTGTTCAACAAAAATATCATCATTGGATTTTGAAATATTAGCTATATCTTCATCCATACGATCCTGGGAAGGGGGGATACTAGACTGTTTGATATTACCTCTTTTATTCACAACAGTCCAACCTGTTTCTTCAATGTTATAACCTTTTTGGACCGGAGAGGTACTACCAGAGTTTTCATTGCCTGCATCCGAGTGGTCAGTCGAAGTACCTATATTATTTTTTAAACCTGCATCTTCTGAGTTCTCAGTCTTATCAATAAAAGAGTCATCAAGAACCTGAAAGGGATTGTGAATACCCTTCACAAGAGTTTCAGGTTTAAGACCACCCTGAAAGGGCTTCCTTCTATTTTTACTTACCTGTCTTTTAAATACCCCATCTTCCTTGGAGCTTTCACCTTTCTTACCCTCAGGTCCCAGTATACCTGATTTGTCCTCACTTTTCTCCTTTTCTTGCTTGCTCTCAAGAGAAGGACAGTCTTTAATCAAGTGCCCCTGCTTATAACAATGAAAGCAAGCATTTGGTAAATTTCTGTATAAAACTCTTTGTTCATGAAGCTTACAACCTTCAGAGTTTTTAAGAACCAGAGATGGTTTAATACTTTTAGAGATATCAACTTCAACTAACATCAGAGGATCCCACTTGGGATTAAAGCTATTTCTTGGTTTTTGTCCAAGAACTTTACCTAATAATCCTCCAAGTTTGTCTACCCAAGGAAAAAACTCCACAGGCAGATCAGGAAATTCAACCCAGACAGGCACCTTAGTTGGCTTTGGTCCCCTAGGGTTGAAACCAGGGTACCATTTAAAAAAGGATATAGGAGTATTTCTGATTAACCAATGACCTTCAGCTATCACTTGCATGGCATTATTTCCATCCTCAAAAAAGAAAAGAAAATAGTTATTTGGCAGGTATTGAATGTGTTTAGCAAATAAACCTCTACTTTCCCAGTTAACCTTCATCCAATTCTTTAAGATGTCCTGAGGAGGCCTAATTCCATGACATAGACCTATTACTACTTTCTCAGTCAAATGGTTATTCCATTTTTCCAGGGCCGTGCTATCAATGATAAGAGTTGCGTCATCTCTGTCAACATCCTCGGGGTCAAGATTCATCTGATGTTCAGGACATGAGCTAGGCAAGGTATCAGCCCCATCAAAGTCCACATGTAGTTTGCCTTTTCCTTTAATGTCTCTAACAGACGACTTAGGAGGAGACGTACCTGAGAATCCAAGCATGTTGAACATTGAAAGATGATTTTGCTGAGCAGTTTGCAGAGCACCGGCGTACGACACTAGCTTAGTGCTTTGTTGGGCAGCCAAGAGTTTAGTAAATACCTGCTCTCTGTCTCCCTGTTGACCTCCTGCGGAAATCACAGAACCAGAACTCCCAAGAGCATCACCACTGTCAAATATTGGGTTGAATGTTGTCTGTAACCCACACGCATCGTCCGGCAGAGAGGAAGGACCCGCCTTCCCACTCTTGAGGGCGTCGAACATCGTCACGATAAAGACCTAGGGCAGCGCCCCGACTGAAGCGAACCAGCCGAGCTCCACAGGGGAGCCCCCGCTACAAAGAAAACGAAAGAGCAAATGCCCCCCTCGTATCGAGGGGGAGAGGGGCACTGAATGCGGCCCGCACCCCGGAGGACCACGAAGTTACTGATTCATGCAGCTAGGGTTCTCGAGTGACGTTAGAGCTGAGTTGGGCTGTAGCTGATGAGAGAAACGACCTAATATGATGTCTTTTTGTTTCTCAAAAAGTAAAGTTTTATACATCGATTTTATTGAGGAGCTAATAATTCATATGTTCTGAACATAGAAATATCCGGAAGATATAAGGAAATCATGCCATGTCCAATGAAAGATAATGCAAAGCAGACTAATTACGTAGTTGTTGACATTGCAACCTCCCAATGTAATCGTAATCTCTCTCCACACATCGTCTCCACCGCCTCAAAATTCTAAGCCTCTCTCTCTCTCACGGATTGCGCAGCAGCCATCGCTCTTCGGACCTTCTCTCTCTCCACCATACGAGCCTGCTTCATCTCTCCCAAGATTTTCTCTGCCTGCGCGCAAGCATCTCTCTTTGCCCCGGGTTTATCTCTGCGTGTGGCTGTCTCCCACATCGCCACGATAGCACCAGGTCGTCAACATCGACCAATCAGACTTCCGATCGCACTCAGCCTCTCTCTCCTTTCTGTTCATGTGCCACCAGCCGTCCGGTGTCTCAGGGGTCAGGACTAGCAGACGGCCTCTCTCTCTCTCTCACCGAAGTTATCTGCGTATCCACCTCCTCCACGATTCCTGCCGTGTGCAGCTCTCTGTTCCACATTGATGCGCAGCCTACCGACTTCTTAGCAGCATCTCTCTCTCTCTTCCTACGTGCGTTCTACGCCACTTAGCTGTCGTCCTATCTCTTCTTCCTCTGAACACTGTGCCGACAGTGCCGCCAACCGACCTCAGATTTCTCTGCTAATCACGTCAGCGCCGAAGCCTTTAGACTCTCCCTGGAAGTCAGGACTCAGCACACAGTGCTACAGCCTAGCTCTCTCTCTTCCTAAATTCTCTCCTACCGACCAGACACATATTCCTGACAGTGTGCGCCCACGAGCCTCTCTCTACGTTGTCGACTCTCATAAGTTTGCCGCCACCCAGCTCTGTGCTCCTATTCTCTCTCTAAGTCATCGCACACGTCAACAACCGCAGTATGCGTGTACTCCCATCACCGTAAACCTTTCTCTTGGAGTTTGCAACAGATGAACGTGGGCTGCAGTCTATAGGCGACTGTTTTTCTTTTTTTTTTTTGAGACAACAGGAAAAGAGAGTAAATTAAGTAATAAAAGTACAAAGTGCACAGGGAAGCAGTGATCCCATAAGGCAGAGGTTACAAGTTAAGGACCATGATGAATCTATCACTGGAGTAACAGTCCAGAAGGGCATCTCTCCATTTACAGGGAGAAAGGGACTTGATAATAACACTTTGGTCCTGAGGGCCCTGTTTGATAGACAAAAGACTCTGCATACCAGAGAGATACAAAGCTTTTCTAAGGGAGAACATATAGTTCTTTTTGCCACTTTTAAAGAGGGCTTGGTTCCTACTAATCCAAATGTGCCAAAGAATGTGGCCCCTCCATAAGTGCCAAAGAGCTAAATCTAATTTTTTACAACAACCGAGAATGATCTCCTCAAAACCAAGTTGGGGAAGTTTTTTGAAGGCGAGAATAGGATCCAACAGTTTCCAGAACTGTTTAGCATGCCAGCAATTACAAAAGAGATGGGTTAAATCCTCTTCCCTGCTGCACAGAGCACAGATACTACTATTAGTATTTACTCTCTTAGCCCTGATGCCAGTCCACAGCCCATTGTGAATAATCAGCCATTCCAAGTAGGAATGCTTGATATTATAGGGAAAAGCCCAAATAACTTTGAACCTGTATCTCCATTGATTGGCAGACCATTTACACCCCCATCTGGAGTTTAACTTGTTAGCAATACTGAGAACAGAGCCTTTGTTGTGTTTGAAACAAGTCCAAATATCTTTGGTTACTTCAGTGGGATGAAGGTTGAAAATCCTGCACTCTTCAATTTTCTTCTTCAGGAGATACTTCCTTTCCAGCAGGATCTGCAGACAACCAGGAGAAAAGTGAGTCAGAGACAGAATATATTCATCAGATACCAACTCACCTGAGTTAAAAAACCAGGCCCAGTTTCTGACACCAAGTTTAAAACACTTGTGTTCTCTAATCTCGATCTCTTTGTTATTCCATAAAGCAATCCAACCTAACCATGGAGATTCCTGAAGAAAAAAGTTAAGGTTAGTTGAATACTTAGAAATAGGAGAAAAACAGAGTTTAGCTTTCATCCAAGCGGACCAAAACCTGCAGGAAAGACTACTTCCAACAGGGACAAAGGGGGTAGGGGAGACAACAATATCCCAAAGATGATTGTTAGTCCAAGCCTTATAATTTTTAATGTAAAACTTTTGAATGTTTCTTTTAAGCAGACAAGCCCAAATGTCATTAGAGCTTATGGATCTGTAAACCCATTTAGAAGCCAGGTTCTCAGCCATTTTCATAGGGCAAATTATACCCAAGCCACCTTCATGTTTAGGCAGACAACAGATTCTCCAAGCCACTTTAGGAATTTTGTGGGTCTGGTCATTGCCCCCCCATAAGAATCTTCTAGCCAGAGAGATAATCTGATTAAGTTGTTTCTTTGAAGGACTCCAACAAGCCAAAAAATACACAATGGACGGAAGGAGAAAATGCTTCAAGACAAAACATCTGTGAGAAAGGGAGGCAAAAACATTATACCACCTGAGCATTTTTGACTTGAATTTTTGAAGCACCCAATCCCATCTTTGCTGCATAGAGACATTAAAACCCATAGGAATACCCAAAAGTCTAAAAATCACACGATCTTGTAACATGCTACAGCCAATGTCAATAATACACTTGGGGGTGATATGATTAGAGGACCAAAAACCAGTTTTGGTATGATTGATATGAGAACCACTGGCCAGACAGAAGGTTTTTAAACAGTCCAAGAAATTTTCAGCAAACCGAGGATCAGCAAGAGTACACATATTAGTATCATCAGCAAACATTTGAAGCCCAAGTTGGCAATTAGAGTTGGGGATGGGTATGCCTTTGATTTTTCCATTAGAAAGATCATTATTCACAAGCCACCCTAGGGCATCACTAGAAATGGCAAACAAAAGAGGGGCCAAAGGGCAACCCTGCCTAATGGATCTAGCTATCTTAAAAGGGGGGGAAAGATGACCATTAAAGGCAACTCTGGACCAAGCATTCCCAAAGAGGGTACTAACATACTTAATAAAATTTTTTCCCAAACCAATATCATGAAGAGATTGGAGGATAAAGTCCCATTCAATTCTGTCATAGGCCTTGTCAAAGTCAACCTTAAAAAAATAGTAGTTGAGATCAGTTTCATTAGCAAATTCAAAACCTTCCCACAAAGAAATAATAGCATCCAGAATGTATCTGCCTTTAATAAAACCTTTTTGCACGGGGAGAATGATAGAATTCATAATAGGACTAAGCCTTCTAGCAAGGGCTGAGGCAAAAATTTTATAGACAGAATTGAGGCAAGAAATGGGTCTCCAATTATTGAGATCTTCCTTAGGACCTCTTTTGTGGATGAGTCTAATAACACCCATATTCATGGAAGCAGACAAGGAACCTTTCCTAGTGGCCTCTTTCCAAATCTCCAGAAGGTAAGGAGTGATGAAGTCTTTTAGCTCTTTAAAAAGCTCATTAGGAATACCATCAATTCCAGGAGACTTACCACTTTTCATTTTAACAATGGCTTCTTTAACCTCACCAGCAGAGAGGGGCAAGTCCATAAGAGCAGCCAGACCATGCGGGAGCGTTTTCACCCTGATAGAAGCTATATGGGCCCTGGCTCTCTGAATATCTTCCCCCCTCTTGGGAGGACTAGAGAAGACATTCTTAAAGAAAGAAGCAGTTTCATGTAAACAGTCTTCCATATCCACAACAATGTCCCCATTACTTTTAGTAATTAGGGGAATAAAATCCTTACTTTTCTTTTGTTTGAGCATATCATACATATGAATGTTGGGTCTATCAAAATTCTTTTCCCAAAACTTTCTGGAGTTGGAAAGGGACCAGCTAGCATCCAGGTATTCCTCACATCTGAGCTTATGCTGAAGATCAATAAAATCCTTACAGGGGTTATTAGAATCATACACCTTGAGAGCTTCAAGGATTTTCTCTCTCCGGAGGGTTCTAGCCTTGACCACTTTGGCTTTATAAAAGGAAAAGATATTCTGAATATCTTTGACAGAATTATCCCAACTTTTGAAAGCAGGGATGTTCTGGGAGAAATGCCACGAAATGGCAGACTTAATTTGATTAATGAGCGAGGGAATTCTAAGAAGTCTAGAATCCAGGTGGGGCCATCCAGCTCTAAAAGGTTTGTGATTTCTCTTAAAGCACATACAAAGGGGAAAGTGATCAGACAGCAACAGAGAGTGATCAATATTAGCACTAATTTCATAGAAGTTATTACTATAAGCAGAATTAACATAACACCTATCAAGTCTGGCACCAAGAGCATTAGAATTACTTTGATTGTTGTGCCAAGTGATACCAGTGTGTTCAGAATAATCGATCAAATCAAGATGAAGACACAGAGAGTACCAAGCAGACTTTTCAGAGCCATAGATGCAATCACCTTTCATGTTAAGTCTGTCATTAATATTGGAAACCATATTAAAATCCCCAATGATGCAAACATTACCATGAAAAAGTTTTAATTCATCCCAGCAAGCAGTTCTAGTACTCCTGCAGTTAGAGGCATATATACTGACAAGACAAACATCAAACGGAACATCAAGAGAAACAGCAACCCATTGAAAAGAAGGGCTTTTATAAACACTTTTGATGAGATGAGAAAATTTAGGGTTGACACCTATGGCAGAACCACCTTTGCCCTGGTTATGATCAGTAAAAAACCAAGTGAAGTGACTATCAATGATTTTCAGCCGGTGGACTAAATTATTGCCGCCGATCTTGAGCTCCTGAAGACAGATCACATCAGGGGGCTTAGAAAGATTTTTTTTCCAATTGCAGATGACTTTAGCTCTAACCGGATCAGTCAAACCTTTGCAGTTAAGAGAAACAATGTTCAGAGAATCCATAAAAAGAGACAGAGAAAAAAAAACAAAAGGAACTTAGCATTTAGATGCTTTACTAGGTTGAAGATTAGAATTAGAAGTTCTAATCCCCTCCTTCCTCTTAGTTTTGCCTTGTAGCTTAACAACAATGTCGTTGACCTTATTCAGAGCAGTAGGGAGTTCATGATCCACCTGCATCTCATTAGACATTTGAGACATTAATATTTCATCAGTTTTGTTAATCTCATCCATTAAAACATCTTCATCAAGATCTGAATACCTGACGTTATGAGCCTTTTTCTTACCTACTACCTTCCACTCATTAGTCTTACCATGATCTATAAAACCTTGTTTATCTTTTGATTCCACCATATTAGCTTCTGAGGGGTGAATATTCGGGAGATTTTCCTTATTTGAGTCGTCTGGCTGACGGTCCCTGTATGATTCATCTGTATCCAAGAATGAGGAATCAGCAGCATCTAAAAGAACACTGAAAGGATTATTAATTTTCCCTGTTTTTTTCTTTGGGACTTTAGGGTTGGGCTTCTTGGTGTTCGCAGCAGAATGACCATTCCCATTGGATTTATTGATGGAAACCCCACGAACATCTGGAACAGGAGCCGCTGGAGCATTAGCAGAGCCCGAAGGGATGTTGTTGAGCAAAGGACAATCTTTAATGAGATGACCCTGTTTAAAGCACTTGAAACAAGCATTAGGAAGATTCCTATATAAAATTTGCTGTTCATGAAGAAAGAGACCATCAGAATCCTTGATACGAATAGACTGTTTAATAGGTTTTGAAACATCTATTTCTATCATTAGCTGAGGGTCCCATTTAGGGTTTATTCCACCAGCCCTGGATTTCTGACCAAGAACTTTACCAAGCATAACTCCTAGTTTGTTCAGCCAGGGATAGAAATCAACAGGAAGATCAGGAAAATCCACCCAAATGGGAAGTTTAGTAGGTTTGGGGCCTTTAGGATTGAACCCCACATGCCATCTGAAGAAGGAAATAGGAACATTCTTAATAAGCCATTGACCTTCAGAGATAACTTTAAAAGCACTGGTAGATTCTTCAAAAAAAAACAGGTAATAGTTATTCGGAAGATATTGAACTTGCTTGACAAATAGACCCCGAGGCTCCCAATTTGTTTTCAGCCAGTTCCTGAGAACTTCCTGGGCAGGTCTTGGCCCATGACAGAGGCCAATGATCACTTTTTCAGTAAGCTGGGAATGCCAGTTTGAGAGGGAGTTCCTGTCAATAATGAACTCCTCCTCTTCCACAGGGTCTTTGTTGTCAAGGTTAAGGAAGTGAGGAGAGTCTACTACAGGGCTTTTACCTTTTTCCATAACCGTATGAGACCGAGGGGAGAGACACATACCTGGAACAAGTTCGCGATCGACACCAACCTGAGAATGGAGCTGCAACGAATGATCTGGCGAGCGGGTAACATCAGCAAATGTTTGAGAAGATGAGCCTTGACAGACGATGTCCTGTAAAGACATGGCGACCCCAACAAGGGGGGAAGGAGAGGGGAGCCCCCCCACACCAAGCCCCAGACACTGATAAAGACAGAGTAATAGCAGAACCACGGCGAAGAGACCACACGAAGCAGAGGCAGAAAGGCCCCCAGCGGGGAGGCCGCACGACAGAGCCCGAGGGCATGCAGAGCCCTAAAAACCCACTCTCTGCCTTAACTCCCCCACTCCCTGAGCGTTTCCTTCGTGTGTCCACAATGCTGATTTTCGCGAGACAAGCCCACAAGCCGGCGACTGTTTTTCTTGCATCATACAAGGATACAGAGATGCTACTTGAAATATTAAAGTGATTAAGCGATTAAAACAGCAAAACACATTTCCATCCCCTGATTTTCGAGTGATTTCAGTCTCGTTTATTATCTTAATGTCTACTTTTTTTTTATAGCACAAACAGAAAGTATAATATTGATGCAAGAAAAAGAGATTACAACATAACACTCCCAATAAAAAAATAGGGAGAGAAAAGCCTGGCAAGAACCACAGCAAAGGACTAAAAGGTCCCAAATCTAAATATTGGTTACATCAAACAGTCATTAATGTACCAGTTGAAGAAACTGATCATATTGTCTTTGTCACTAGAATGAATCTGGAGTAATTTGTTTTTCCAAGAACTATAAGGGTACTTCTTGAAATCATACAAGGGGTTCTTATCAAACAAATTCCCATTGAGAGGTATATTGCTGCACATGTGAACCACCCTCCTGATTCCAACTAAGCAGGAGAAGAGGAAATTTTTCCCAATTCTGTCAAAAAGATTGCTATTTCTACTTTTCCAAACATACCAAAGAATGCGAGCCCTTAAAATCTTCCACAAGGCAATGTCCATCTTGTGGGTTTCTCCAATAAGCAGTTCCTTGAATCCAAGGGATTTGATTCCAGCAGTCTGGCAGTAAAGATGGATGATTTTCCAGTATGCCATACTAACTCTACATTTAAAGAACAAATGTTCCAGATCTTCAACCTTGCCACAAGCTTTGCAAAGCCCTGCATCAATATTATACTTCCTTGCTCTGCTTCCAGTCCGCACACCTTTGTGGACGATTTGTCATGGACAAAGGAAACCATCCTGAACCTAAGATTCCATGTGAATCCTGTATCTCATGATTGGTTCGGAATTAGGAGAAACCAATGCTTCCATTGCATCCGGAATGTGCCAAAACCTTAAGATGGATTGTCTACTTGCCTGATTTGGATATCCAGAGCTCATGCTTCGAGTCGATGACATGATGATGACATCATCAAGTCGCAACCGCCCTTGGGAACCGCCCTTGAAAACCTATATAAGGAGGGGTTGGCCACATTCATAATCAGTCTTGCCAATACCAGTCTTGGGAGCTCAAGGAGTCATGACCGCCAAGTAAGTACTCTTCAAGTTCCAGTTCTAGTTCTTGTCTTGTTCCTTGTTCTAGTCTAGTTCTTGGACATCCTATCTTGTCCCCTTGTAGTCTCGTAGTACGAGATCCTATCCAGTTCTTTCGTGTATCCAGTTCATCTCCCAGAAGGGAGTTCTTGTATTCCAGATATCTTGTCTCATACTTACGATCCCGGGTTGTGGGATCTCCTGTATCATCTCTAGTCCAGTTTTCCATACCTTATTGGTCCCGCGTTGTGGGACATCTTGTATCAATCACATATTCTTGTATCATTTTCCCTATGTGGGTGTTCTTGTAATCATAAGTGTATTTCGGAAAAAGAAACATCCAGTTTTCCATGTATCCATGTTGGAACCATATCAGATTTCACCATTGAGGGGGGAGAGACCTAGTCCTTCACCACCTATCGAGATTGACGATGATGAAGAATTTGAAGTCCAGCATGTCCTAGATTCCAGAATATCCCGGGGAAGATTGGAATACCTTATTCATTGGAAAGGGTATGACATCAGTGATCGAACTTGGGAACCTGCAGAAAACCTTCAGAGAGCACCAATCAAGGTTCGAGAATTCCATAAGAGAAATCCAACGAAGCCGAGACCAGATAACATGACCGCTCCTCGTGGAACTCGTCGCTTGAGGGGAGGTGATGTCATGGACAAATGAAACCATCCTGAACCTAAGATTCCATGTGAACCTTGTATCTCATGATTGGTTCAGAATTAGGAGAAACCAATGCTTCCATTGCGTCCCGAATGTGCCAAAACCCTAAGATCGACTCTCTACTTGCCTGATTCAGATATCAAGACCTCATGCTTCGAGTCCATGACATCATGATGACATCATCAAGTCGCAACCGCCCTTGGGAACCGCCCTTGAAAACCTATATAAGGAGGGGTTGGCCACATTCATAATCAGTCTTGCCAATACCAGTCTTGGGAGCTCAAGGAGTCGTGACCGCCAAGTAAGTACTCTTCAAGTTCCAGTTCTAGTTCTTGTCTTGTTCCTTGTTCTAATCTAGTTCTTCGACATCCTATCTTGTCCCCTTGTGATCTCGTAGTACGAGATCCTGTCCAGTTCTTTCGTGTATCCAGTTCAGCTCCCAAAAGGGAGTTCTTGTATTCCTGATATCTTGTCTCATACTTATGATCTCGGGTTGTGGGATCTCCTGTATCATCTCTAGTCCAGTTTCCATACCTATTGGTCCCGGGTTGTGGGACATCTTGTATCAGTCACATATTCTTGTATCATTTTCCCTACGTGGGTGTTCTTGTAATCATAAGTGTATTTCGGAAATCTTGTCTACTGTAGTCAGAGAGCACAATCTAGTGCTCCCCTGACAGGATCAGCCATAAAAGGCAGGATTGCTTGTTAGACATAGGATAAGCCCAGATGCTTTGAAACCTGTACCTCCATTGCTGATGGGTCCAGGCCAACCTCCACTTATTATTCAACCTCCCACAGATGCTTTTGATGTTGATGTAAGAATTTTTGAAGAAAGAGTACATGTCCTAAGCCACCTCAGAAATGTCAATAGGTTTGTCCCAAAGATTTTCGGTTCTCAATCTCAGCAGCTATAGCTTCTTTTCTTTGACTATCTATTTGCAGGCCAAAGACGAATTGTTAGAATTCAAAATATGTAAATCCTCGATCACTTGTCCATTTCTCAAAAGATCCTCCCATTTAATAAATCCATACTTTTTACATTTATGCCACCTTATAGGCAGGGAAGCATCCCTAAAATTAGTAAACCACCAAACCCATAAAGAATCCTACAGTAGAAAGGAATAATTCTTGGCAAACCAGATGGGCAGCTTGTGCCCTTCCTTGATAGACATCCAAGCTCTCCAGAAATTACAAACCAATTGACTCCCTTTGGGAATAAAAATGGCAGGGGAAGACACAACATCCCAAAGAGAAAAATCAGACCAACTCTTATTGTTACTCAAACAAAAGTTGTTAGTATTTCTTTTAATAAGGCAAGCCCAAAAGTCAGTTGAAGAGACATCCCTAAGAATCCATTTAGCAGCCATTTGAGTAGCCATCCTTGTGGGGCAAATAAGGCCAAGACCACCCTCAGACTTCTTCATACAGCAAATCTTCCAGGCCACTTTTGGAATTTTAGAGTTCCCCCATAAGAATCTCCTGGACAGAGCTATAACTTGGGCCAGCTGCTTCTTGGTAGGCTGCCAACAAGCAAGGAAATATGTCAGACCTAGGAGGATATAATGCTTCAACACAAAAGCTCTTTGAGAGATGTTAGAATGCATATCCATCCATTTAAATATCTTCATTCTTAATTTATCCACGACCCAGTCCCATCTCTGCTGGTTGGTAATGTCAAAGCCCATAGGGATGCCCAGCAGCCTGAAGACTGTACCTTTTTTGATGATGTCACAGCCTGCCACTAGAACACACTGAGGAATAGTATCATTAGAAGCAAAAAAACCAGTTTTGTGATGATTAAGAATTGATCCACTAGCAGTGCAAAAGGTATTAAGACAATTAAAAAAGTATTCGCAGACAAAGAATCAACTCTCATCACAAGGTTAGTATCATCAACAAACATCTGCAGACAAAGTTTATCAGGAGCTTGAGGAATTTCAATACCTTTTATAAGACCTTGATTGATACAATCCTTAACAAGCCGGCCAAGGGCATTACTAGTGATGGCAAAAAGCAAGGGGGCTAAGGGACAACCCTGTCTTATGGATCTACAAAGCTTAAAAGGGGAGGACACATACCCATTCATGGCAACTTTGGAGTGGGCATTGCCAAACAAGGTACTAGTGAATTTAATAAAGTTTTTCCCAACACCAATATCATGAAGGGATTGAAGAATAAAATCCCACTCAATTCTATCATAGGCCTTATCAAAATCAATTTTGAAGAAGAAAGTATCAATATTATTGTCCTTAGCAAAGTCCATCCCTTCCCAAATAGAGATAATAGCATCAAGAGTAAATCTACCTCTAATAAACCCTTTCTGCTCAGGAAGAATAATGGTATCCATCAGAGGACTCAACCTTCTAGCAAGAGAGGAGGCATAAATTTTGTATAGAGAAGTGAGACAGGAGATAGGTCTCCAGTTGTTAAGATCATCCTTAGATCCTCTTTTGTGAATCAATTTAATAACTCCAATATTAATGAAAGTAGAAAGAGACCCTCCACTTATGACTTCTTGCCAGATCGAGAGAATAATGGGCACCTTCTTTAAACTCCTGAAAAAACTCATTAGGAATACCATCATGTCCAGGGGACTTACAAGGCTTCAATTTACTAATGGTTTCTCTAACCTCACCAGCAGAGAGGGGGAGATCAAGGAGGGAGACCAAGCCTTGAGGAATCATTTTCTTCCTTTTAAGGGCAATGGTAGCTCTTGCACTGCAGATGTGGTCCCCTCTCTTCGGAGGCATAGAGAAAACATTGGTAAAGAAGGACACAGCCTCCTGCAAGTTCTCCTTGATACAAGAGGCAACCTCACCAATACTTTTTTTTTAACAAGGAAATGAAATCTTTAGCTTTTTTTTCCTCATGATCTCATACATGTGCTTCTTAGGTTTATCAATTTTCCGAGCCCAAAACTCTCTGGACGTGACAAGGGCACCACAAGCCAGAAGGTAGTCTTCATACCTCACTTTTTCCTGAAGCTCGAGGATCTTCTGTCTCTTAACATTGCTACTTAAATTAGAGCACTCAATACTGTCTATCTCTTTAAGATGCATCATTCTTCTGTTGTACCTAGCCTCCCTAGCTTTTTTCTTGAAGAAGGCAAGAGTGAGCTGAACTTCTTTAATAGCAGCCTCCCAAGCCTTAAGAGGGGAACAACCCCGGACAAAATGCTTTTCAAAAATAATGTTGACTTCCTTTTTAACCACAGGCACCTTAAACAAGGATATGTCCACATGGGGCCAACCAGCTCTATAGGTAGGGTTATTACTAGACAACTTGACAATGAGAGGGACATGATCTGAAAGCTGAAGGGAGGAGTCAATAGTACAACTGCTATTCCACAAATCCTGAAATTTGGAGGAATTCATGTAAAACCTATCTAACCTGGCAGATAACCTATTATTAACACTCCTATTATTCCAAGTATGCCCAGTATTAGTAGAAATATCAGACAAATTATGAAAATTAGCAAGTCTAAACCATTGATTTTTTTTCAGTGCCAGCAATCACATTGTTATCATTGCCTGTCTTGTCAGCTGAGTTAGTGACCATATTAAAATCTCCAGTAAGAATTAAGTCACCATAAAGATTACCAATCTCCTCCCAGCACTTAGATCTATCTAAAGAATTATTAGCAGCATACACACAAACAATAGTGAAATTAAAGGGTTCTTTACACTTGAGGCCTATCCACTGATTGGAATCACTAGTCAAGGCCTTTTCAACAAACTGATTGAGACTAGCCTTTATACCAATAGCAACACCACCCTTGCCATTGTGATTGGTGTGAAACCAAGTGGAGCTACTGGAAATAATCTTCAAGTTGGTCAGAAGTTGATCACCACCAAGTTTAAGCTCCTGCAAGCACATGAAATCAGGAACCAAAATATCTTTTAACCAGTCACAAATAATCTTGCCTCTAACAGGATCAGAGAGGCCTTTAGTATTAAGAGAAATAATGTTGAGGAAATCCATCAAAAAATAAATAAACAATATAACCAGAGAAAGACCAACAAGTTACTTTTTAAGATTCTTAATTGGCTTAACAGCTGAGATGGATGATCTTATCACATCGTTTCTTTTGGTTTTAGTTTTGTCTTTAACTAAAGGGCTAACCGCCCTATCAATAGCCATATTATCATCATCACCATCCAAGAGACCTGCCTGAGCATACCTTCCTCATCACTTTTGTTTAATTGTTCAACAAAAATATCATTATGCCTTTGGAGATCATTAGCATAAACGACTTCTGCCGGGAACTGCTAAGAGGAGGGATTTATTTTTGGGGATTGAACCTTAGCACTATTTTTCTTACCAACAGTAGTGCATCCTTCCTCACTGTCTTGGATACTACTACTCGATAGACTTGTAAGAGTATCTTTATTCACCGTTTGATCACCTGCATACTCTGAGTTCTCAGGCTCAACAGCAATAACCTCTTCAAGAACCTGAAAAGGGTTACTTATAACCTTCTCAAGAGTTTCAGGTTTCAGACCACCCTGGAAGGGCCTTCTTTTGGTTTTACCTGAATGTTTTTTGACCCCCTGGTCTTCCTTGGATGTCTCTTCTTTCTTAATATCAGGCACCTGTTTCTCTGTTCTCTCACCTCTGTGGTCCTTACCTTGAGTATTCAAAAGAATGGGGCAGTCTTTAATCAGGTGCCCCTGCTTATAGCAATGGAAACAAGCATTAGGCAAATTCTTGTAAACCACTCTTTGTTCATGCAGTTTAAAACCTTCAAAATTTTTAAGAACAAGCATCGTTTTAATATTCTTGGAAATATCCACTTCTACTAGCATTAGAGGATCCCATTAGGGATTAAAGCCATTTCTAGGTTTCTGACCAAGAACTTTACCAATTAGTCCCCCCAACTGTTCAATCCAAGGATAGTATTCAACAGCCAAATCAGGTAGTTCAATCCACACAGGCACCTTTGTCGGTTTTGGGCCTCTAGGGTTGTACCGTGGGAACCATTTAAAAAAGGAAAATGGGAGTATTTCTGATGATCCAATGTCCCTCAGCAATCACTTACATGGCATTGTGGGCATCCTAAAAAAAGAAAAGGAAGTAATTGTTAGGAAGATATTGAATATGCTTAGCAAACAGTCCCCTACTTTCCTAGTTGATCTTCATCCAGCTTTTTAACATGTCCTGAGCAGGTCTAGGACCATGACATAGGCCAATGACAACTTTCTCAGTCAAGTGGTTGTTCCAGTTTTCTAAGGTCGTACTTTCAATAATCAGAGTGGAGTCCTCTCTGTCTTCCTCTTCAGGATCCAGATTGAGGACATGCTCAAGACATCCTTCAAGGTTAGAACTAGTATGTAAAAGCACTTTTGAAAAGTTATTTCCTGTCGTGTGAGGCATCAATCCCAACAAGTGTAGATCTATGCTTTTCCAAATGGTCAGGTATACCTATGTCATGAACACAAGGTGCAAAAGTCATCTACATCCATCCCACATCAAGCCATTAGGGGAAAAAATGAACCCTGAATGGGCCTTTTAGATTAAGGAGTGATTAGTGATGGACCAATCAGAAGAGGGTGGTGGCCACAGCCTATGCCCTATAAAATACTAGGCTGAAGGGGGAAGAGGGGACATATTTCTCCCTTATTTAATGAGCTACCTCTAGAGAGAGAAGGAATCTCGTAACTTTGTTGGGCCCAAAAATTCAAAATTGCTATAAAGTTAAAAAACTCATCATAACACCTGAAAATGGACCCCCCATTACTTTTTAGGGTCAAAAGTACTCTTTTTGACCCCAAATTCAAAATCCGTGCATGTTTCGAGCTCAAAAAAATGGGTTTCTTCAAAAATACTCAAAAAAGAGTTATTTCCCTCCTAAACCTCACATTTTCATACCTAGGTCCCAAAAAGTCATCTTTTCCCACTAGTTTCACTCTGTAGCACACCATTGAAGCTCCTCTTTCTACACTTCAATCTACCTGCATCTCCTATCTCGAATTACTATTGTAGCTTGAAGACTTTTAGCTTCAATGGCAATAGCTAAAGCGTCTAGGCGACCGAAAGATGAAATCCTCAGAGTAAGATGTCACAATATCAAGGCCACAGATGGACAGTGGCTATCACATGAGTACTCCAAAGGTGCATGGGTGTACATGCAACCCTCTAGAGTTGGGCCTCATCGAGTTAGAGATCGTGGAAACTTAGATCTTCATTGGAAGGGAAAGTTACTTGGCTTCAAGAAGCACAGAGACAATGGGATGGTTGCTATTGTACAACATGTTTTTACAATGGCAACTATGAAACTTGAAAACTCTAGTAGAATGAGATATCCTTTGAATTGTAAGTATTACTCTACAATATTTTATGTTTTCTTGTGTCGGATATATTTCTGAACTATTTAGATATGTTTTTGTTTGTTTCAGATATATTTCCTTCTACTTTGCTGGAAGATCAACCACTTCATAGTCTTACAGGTACTTTCCAGGCATTGCATGCAGATGTTGGTGCACTAGTCTTTCCAGAAATATCTCCTGCTCAACTTTACCATGTTAGAGTTTTCTTTTACACACATAGATATGTTGTACCCTCTACAGTGAATGGTTTTGGAAGGTTAGAGAGAATTGAAGTACATTCTCTTCTTAGCTTGGAGTGGCCAAAACCTGGTATATGGTCCGTATCATCTTTGAAGCAAAAGATGGTAATGGATATACATAACTCTTTGAAATTCACAAAAGTGTCTAGGTCTGTAGGTTTGCACTGGTCTTTTCCCATTCATTTTTTTGTATATTTATTCCAAGGATTCTCATTCCAAGAGACTTCCACCATGTTCATGTGTAAAGATATCACATATGAGCAAGTCAAAAGTCTTCTTGGTGAAGATTGGGGTTTGATAGAAGGAATTGCAAAAGGTGATAAATATATTTATAAAATAGGTGGAATAGGTATAGGATTTTGATATTTGAAACAACGTACTTCATTATACATCAGATTCTACTATGATCATTGGATGTGCAAACTTGGCAAATGGATACCATTTCAAAGTTCAGAGGGATCTTTACAGTCATTTGAAATAAAGCTTAGATTGCCCAATAATGAAACAGAAACTATTTTAGTGAATAATCATTGGGCCTTGGCTAATCTGAGAGAACACTTGATGATTATGGGGTTTGAAGGACTAACTCAATCCAAATTCAAAATTCGAGGACATAAGGTGAGAAATGTTTCGGGCTTTTGTTAAAGTAATCTTTTCATTATTGTTTATTTTACTTTAATGACTTCAATTTCTTGCAAATTGATTACAGGTGGGCAGAAGAATGGAATACAAAATGAAAGTCCCTGTAGATTGGAGAAAAGATGGAACAAAACTCTCATTCTCATAGTTCTTTTGCAACCTGATAATGTCACTTCTTGGGCCCCAGTCATTGTATCTCATAGTTTTTTCACTTTCAAGAACCTTGTAAAAAGTAGGACAATTGATTCATGTTAGATATTGTATATACCTTCTTCTCTGATCCCTTCTCTCCTACTAAGATATCTAAAAATCCTCTTGATCTAGAATTGTTCTAGAAATACTTTACATCATGGATGAGCATCACAAATTTTGTGATGCATTCTTGCATTTGCAAGCACTTCAAGTTGTACAATCATTGATACCAATGATTTGTAAATTTTGTAAGATTTGATATTTGTAATGAAAACATGTTTACTCTCACATTTTTGTAGTCTACAACTCTGCATTTATAATTTCTCTTGGTGATTATTCAATTTTTGCTTTTATATAGAGTACGTTCAAGTTCACAATAATTAATATTTTATTGGTTAATTTTCTCAATAGATGATCATTTATGAAGTTTGAAATACAAAGGATATAACTAAAAAATGCCATTCATGTTAGATATACTCAATACTTACTCCTCAAGTACCACAAATGATCCATGGTGCTCTAAGTTATAAGGCCCCCATTATGAGGAGAAACCACTTTGAGAGTACAAACATCCATGGAACCTTAACTTATAAGTTATATGAGTCTTATATGTGAAAATTTATGGTAATAAATGGTCTTTGTGATTGATGCCATGAAGTAAGTGGGGCATAAAAGTTTTGCCAATTTGAATGCCATTCAAGCTGAAAATAAAGGCCCTCTGGTGCCATGGAATTTCCCCATAGAACGTTAATGGGAGGAGTTCAAAGGGGGATTTCTGCCTTATGTGGGGTATAGAGGCACAACAAGAATGCTACACATGAGGATATTATCCTAAATTATACTTTGCAAACTATTTTATCTCATGTGACTATGTTTGTTTATATTGGCTCCCATTGTAGAAGTTGTATATGCATGGATCACTATAGAGTAAGTGACTTGTTAGAAATAAGTTCCACGACTCTAAAAATCTAAATAATAAAGTTTCATATCCACTAAAAATAACCTTGCATGGCATCAAAAGTATCAAAAAAGAGGAGCCATAGAAACATGGGATATGTCTTCGCAAAAGTTTTGTAGAGGCCTATTGTGTGTTTATATGGATGAACTTTTTTTGTGCTTTTGAGGCCATGCAAGTTTATTTCTAGTGGATATGAAACTTTATTATTACAAATTGAATGTCCATGAAACTCATTATGTGCTCAACTCAATTTACCAATGGAAAAATGACCTTATAACCATAAATGATTTGCTCTGCACACATAGCATGTTCACTTGAGTGCATATGATTGTGAACATATGATATAGATCAATGTGGAGTTGAGCATGTGTAAGAAAGGTTATGAAAAAATATATTACCAATGAGATAATTCTAATTACAAAACATCTCTTCAAGAAGAATGATCACATAGTCATATATGCTCCTATCTAGTTCTTGGGTTGCATAATTTTCCTAAAATTTGCAAGAATTAATACTTATTTCCACCATTTGATGACTTTGCATGACCTCAAAGCACCAAAAAAGGTTTATATCTCATGATTGGTTTAGATTTTGGAGAAATGGATGCTATCATCATGTCCAGAACATGCAAAAACCGTAAGATTGACTGTTTATTTGTCCAATTCTGACATCTAGAGCCTTGGAAACCTCAAAAACCACCAGAAAAGGGGCAGCCACAGAAGCGCGGGATTGGCATCTGCAAAACTTTTGCAGAGGCCAATCCCGCGCTTCTGTGGCTGCCCCTTTTCTGGTGGTTTTTGAGGTTTCCAAGGCTCTAGATGTCAGAATTGGACAAATAAACAGTCAATCTTAGGGTTTTTGCATGTTCTGGACATGATGATAGCATCCATTTCTCCAAATTCTAAACCATTCATGAGATATAAATATTTTCATAGAATTTATGGTTTTACAATGGTTTCCTTTGTGTTTATGACATCATCTCCCTCTCAAAGCGATAAGTTCCATGCGAAGTAGCTATGTAACTATGATATTTTTTGGAAATTGAATCTTCATAGTTATTGGTCTTCTTAGAGTTCTTTATATGTTGTATTGGAACACGATGATGATGGATATCCATGATGGTACTAGAAAGGGATTGTAGTATATCTAGCTAAACAATCAAGGGCATGATTCTCATGATGGATATTACTCCTTTTCTGACTCAGATGATGATCTTTTGATGTGGAATGGTGATCGTGGAAGTCTTAAACCCAGCTTGTATCTTCTTCCTAGGACATTTGAATATGATGTGGTTAGTGACAATACAACTCCCTTCTTTCAAATTTTAGGTTCATGGACCTTATTATATGCACAACCTAGTTGAACAATGCAAATACTAGTTTTGATTCTAAGGGATTTGTTTTGCACATATACACTCTTTACGCAAGTTGATAGAATTATGAACATATGATATAGATCAATGTGGACTTGAGCATGTGTAAGAAATATTATGAAAAGTAGATTATCATAATGGAAATGTGATTTTACAAAATGTATCTCATCAACAAGAATGATTACATAATCATGTATGGTCCCATCTAGTTTCTTTGGTTGTATGTGTGAAGAGATGGATAGGTATGTGTTGAAGATGAAGAGGTGTTGCAAAATCTTTGCTCTACACCAGCCAAATGAACTCCAGGAGTAGATGGTGGGCCCTTTTAGCTTGCCAATGGATGTATTAGACACCCTATGTACCTTGGAAGATCACTCTCAAAAAGATAGATCAAAACAGATAAGTTGGAGTTAGCTCAGAGGTGAAAACTTGCTATTCTTGGTTGATACACCTGTCCAGTGTTTTACATAATTCTCTAAGCACAGCAGCAATTAGATTAATTCCTCTTGGGGAAGGCTAGGTAGCTTAAAGAGCTAACTTTAGAGAGTAATCTCATCAAAAATAACAAACCACACACTGAGAATGACTTTTAACAAGTGATGATATCATCCCGATTTTCACGGGCTGCTACAGAAATAGACCAGTGAGTAGAAAAATTAACATAACTCAAGATGTAAGAATCCAATGATCATGAAAATTTGTATGCTTATACTAGACAGTAAGTTGAATCCAACAAGCTTAAAATCACTGCATTTGGATGCGTAAACACTGAGAAATGACTCTGACAAGATGACTGAAAAAGTCGGGTACCTGACAGAGAAGTGAAGATGAACATACCCTGTTGACTTCAAATGAACATAACTGAAGATTCCAACATCCAAATGACATGAAAATTTGTGAGCATATAGTAGACTTATAGAGCTAACTTTACCAAGTTAAATCACTGAAAAATGATGAACCAAGTGCAGAGAAACAATCTCTGCAAGCTGACTGAGAAAAACTGAAGTAATGGCAGTGAGTAGTACACATCACAAGAACATGGAAAGATGAACTCAAATAATCATGAAAATGAAAGTATATTGCTTGTACAATACAATGACTTACTGATACATATGTGTGCCTTGTAATCACACCTTGATATGGCATAAAGCTCAGCTCTTGGAGGTCTTCACATAGGTCTCTCTAACCACGACTAGAACTGCCATCTATTTATAGTTGAGTTTGGGAGGCTAACTTCCCTCAATCACTCTCCAATCAATCAATGATTGATTTGATTCTCTACCTACCACAAATCACGAATTCGTGGCTCCTCTTTCCATTCTTGATCATGTGAGCTCAACCACTTAAGATTCTCTTACTTTTACATTAAGTAAACTCTTCAAAAGTTACAAGAGGTAGTTCACAAGTGAACTTTACATAGTCTTCATTTTGAAGCTTCTTTAATGACTTTGTGAGACTCAAGCCAATACTTAGGCTTGTCATAGAGTTGCTCCAACAGCTCCCCCTCAAGCCAAGTATGCTTGAGGTCTTCAATCTTCCAAGATTACCTGCAAACCAATCATAGCCTTGAATTTGCAAAGCTTTGTACCATCCAATGATTTGGTTAGAATATCTGCACATTGTTGATGAGTGGACACATATGATATTTGAATCTCTTTGCTTAGAACCTTCTCTCGTACATAGTGATAATGAACTTCAATATGTTTAGTCCTTGCATGAAAAATAGGATTAGCAGCCAAATGAATAGAACTCATATTGTCACCAAAAATAGTTGGAGTTCCAAACTCCAATCCAAGATCTTTGAACAATGTCTTCATCCACATAGCTTCCTGTGTAGCTATGGCAAGACCTCTATATTTAGCTTCAGTAGAAGAGAGAGCAACTGTGGGTTGCTTCTTGGATGACCATGAAATAAGCTTTGAACTTGCAAAGGTAAGATAACCTGAAGTGCTCCTTCTATCTTCCTTGGAGCCAGCCCAATCTGCATCAGAAAATAGCTTCAAACCTAAATCAGATACATAAGGATAGTAAAGTCCTTCATTTATGGTTCCTTTGAGATATTTGAGTATCCTTTTGGCAGCATCCATATGTGGTTTCCTTGGTGTGTGCATAAATTGACTTAGCACACTCACACTGTAACATATATCTACTCTTGTCAATGTGGCATAGTTGAGACTACCCACTAGACTTTGATATGATGTGATGTCCTCTATGAGTTCACCTTCATGTGAGCTCAATTTGTGATTAACCTCCATTGGAGTACCTGCAATCTTACAATCTTGCATCTTGAATTTTGCCAACATGTCCTTAATGTACTTCCTTTGAGTGAGAAACAAACCATGATCTTTGTAGACAACTTCCAAACCTAGGAAGTAGGTAAGTGAACCCAAATCACTTATCTTGAACTCTTCTCTCATCTGATCTTTGATCTTCTTCATACCATCTGCATCATTTCCTGTCAATATAATATCATCTACATATACACATAGGTAGATGACCTCGGAATTACTCTTTTTAATAAAGAGTGAAGGATCTGCTTTGCTTGGTTGAAAGCCTTTGTCGTGCAAGAATGAAACAAGCCTGAAATTCCAAGCTCTTGGAGCTTGCTTGAGACCATACAATGCTTTGTTAAGTTTACACACATAATTAGGATAAACTTGATTCTCAAAACCAGGTGGTTGTGCCATATATACCTCTTCTGTTATCCAACCATTCAAGAATGCATTCTTCACATCTAGTTGAAGTATCTTCCAATTCTTGGAAGAGGCAATACTAAGCAAAACCTTAATAGTAGGCATCTTTGCCACAGGAGAGAATGTCTCCTCATAATCAATTCCCTGAGTTTGTGCAAAGCCTTTTGCTACAAGCCTTGCCTTATACCTGTTAATGGAACCATCAGAATTCTTCTTGAGTTTATAGACCCATCTTGAGCCTATTACCTTCATGGATGAAGTCTTGGGCACCAAATCCCAAGTGTTGTTTTCCTCAAGTGCTTCAATCTCTTCCTTCATTGCATGCTTCCATTCTGTTTTTGCTTTGGCCTCTTCAAATGATGATGGCTCCTCTTGGTTTATGTCCTGTGCTATGTAGATAGAATGTTTAGTTACTAATGAGGTGTCAAACCCATACCTTTCTGGTTTTTTCTTTTCCCTCATAGATCTTCTTAAGCCATGATTTGATGATTCTGCCTCATGTCCAAGTTCCTGCAATTTTGCTTTACCTTTAGACTTCCATGCTTTGATCTTTTCCATCTGACATTCTTCATCATCCTCTGAGGTGTCTTGTTCTTCAATCTTTGATTGTTCTCTACCAAGCTTTGGAAAATCTTCTTCAAGATCATATGGTAAATTGACCTTCCTGCATGAATCTTCATACCATGAATTGTTCTCATAAAAAACTACATCTCTGCTTACCAAGAATCCTTTGTTGGTAGGGTTGTATAACCTGTAGCCCTTTTGATTGTTGTCATATCCAATAAATACACACCTTTCTGCTTTTGGATCCATCTTGCCTCTAACCTGTGAAGGAACATGAGCAAAAGCAATACATCCAAAAATTTTACAATGATCTAAGCTTGGTCTTCTTCCATTCCAAGCCTCATATGGAGTCATCCCATCAAGGGATTTTGAACGCAACCTGTTAATCAAGTAAGTGGCTGTAGATACAGCCTCAGCCCATAAGTAATTAGGTAAATGCTTTTCATTTAACATAGACCTTGCAGCTTCAACAATTGTCCTATTCCTCCTTTCTGCCACTCCATTTTGCTCAGGAGTGTACCTTGTAGTTACCTCTCTTTTGATTCCTCTTTCTTGAAGAAAAGAATCAAAATCATGGGAGAAGTATTCTCCCCCTCCATCTGACCTTAGCCTTTTTAGTGATTTACGTGTTTGATTCTCCACAAGAGCCAAATATCTTTTGAAACATGAAAAAACTTCATCTTTGTGTTTCATAAAGAATAGGATAGTCCATCTGCTGCAATCATCAATAAAGGAAACATAATACCTTGATCCTGATATTGAAGCTTCCTTGCTTGGTCCCCATACATCTGTATGAACCAACTCCAAGAGATCTCCATGCATATAACCTTTCTTCATGAATGGTAACCTGTGAGACTTTCCAAACTGACATGCACTACACTTATAAATCATATGTTGTTTTGACAAGTTAGGGAGTCCAAGTACACTTTGGTCCCTGCAAATTTGCTTTAATGACCTTTCACCAATATGTGCTAACCTTTTGTGCCATACTTCCAATTCTGTGAGTGTCTGACTACCATAACTAAAGAGAGCAATGTTTCTAGTGTCCTCTAATTCAAATGTGAACAATCTACCTGTCTTTTCACCTTTTGCAATTCTTTTGAATCCCTGACTTGGATCTTCAACAAATGCTCCTGCTTTTGTGAACCTGACTTGCAACCCTTTCTCTACTATCTGCCCAACACTTATCAAATTCTTTGTAATGGTAGGGACATAGAGTACCTTACTGAGTAGGTTGATGTTTCCATCAGGTGCTTTGACATTGCCTATTTTCTCCACAGGATGTTTTGTATCATCTCCTGTTTGTACCTCATGCTTATTCCTTGGATCTTCTAAATCTGATAGGAGTGCCACATTTCCTGCCACATGATTTGAACAACCTGAATCTATGTAGAAAACATGCTCATCAGATTTACCTTGTGGCATAGCCATGTTCATGATCAATAATGAATCCTCTTTGTTTGAGTCTTCTGTGTAGTTATTGTAGTCTCTCCTTCCTTTGTAGCCTCCTTGAGAGTTTGAATGATTGTAGTTGTTGTAGTTGCCATGGTAGTTGTTGAACCTTCCTCTTGAGTAGCCATAACTTCCTCTATTGTATCCTCTGCCTCTTTGATTCCTGGAATTTCTAAAGCAATTTTCAGTTGTATGATTAGTTAATCCACAAATAGAACATGAGTTGGAGTCTTGGGATCTCCCCCTGCCTTGTCTACCTCCTCTTCCTCTACCTCTGCCATGTCTTCCTCTACCTGCATAGTTAGCTTGATATGTACCTGCTTCATCATCCACTTTCTTTGCCTTTCCTTTGTTATCTTTAGACTTGCTTTTATCCGTGTATAAAGCTGAAGATTGATTACCTTTAGAGCTTTCTACATTTTTGATAAACTTTGCCTCTTGAGTAAGTAATTGTCCAATGAGTGTGTTGAAATCAGGTACATGCATGTCCATGTACAAATCCATAGCTGTGGTGAATGCTTCCCACTTGTCATCTGCCTTCAAGCCATTGATGACCTGCCTTACAATTTGCTCTTCATCTATTACCTCTCCAATGCTTCCCAACTGATCTGCTATGTCCTTGAGCTTTGTGACAAAATCAGTCACATTTTGTTTGGGAGCCTTCTTGAGAGTTGTGAAATCCAGCCATAGTTGATGCTTCCTAGCTTTAGTACTTGAAGAAAAGAAAGCTTCAAGTGCATCCCACACTTCCTGAGATGTCTTACAACTTCTAATGTGAGGCAACAAAAAATCTGAGATAGAGTTGAGGAGATAAGACCTTGCAAGTGCATCCTTGGAGCACCATGTGCTCAATCTTTCTTGCTCTTCTTGTGTTGGTTGACTTTTGTTCCTGAAACTTGGCATAACTTCATCTCCAGCCACATAACCATATAAACTTCTACCTTGGAGATAAGCTTCCATTCTTAATGACCAAGCTGAGTAGTTACCTCTGTCCAATTTGTCAATTGATGAAGGAAATCCATCTGCCATGTTGTCCAACCTTGCTCTGATACCACTGTGAAGAGATGGATAGGTATGTGTTGAAGATGAAGAGGTGTTGCAAAATCTTTGCTCTACACCAGCCAAATGAACTCCAGGAGTAGATGGTGGGCCCTTTTAGCTTGCCAATGGATGTATTAGACACCCTATGTACCTTGGAAGATCACTCTCAAAAAGATAGATCAAAACAGATAAGTTGGAGTTAGCTCAGAGGTGAAAACTTGCTATTCTTGGTTGATACACCTGTCCAGTGTTTTACATAATTCTCTGAGCACAGCAGCAATTAGATTAATTCCTCTTGGGGAAGGCTAGGTAGCTTAAAGAGCTAACTTTAGAGAGTAATCTCATCAAAAATAACAAACCACACACTGAGAATGACTTTTAACAAGTGATGACATCATCCCGATTTTCACGGGCTGCTACAGAAATAGACCAGTGAGTAGAAAAATTAACATAACTCAAGATGTAAGAATCCAATGATCATGAAAATTTGTATGCTTATACTAGACAGTACGCTGAATCCAACACGCGTAAAATCACTGAATTTGGATGAGTAAACACTGAGAAATGACTCTGACACGATGACTAAAAAAGTCGGGTACCTGACAGAGAAGTGAAGATGAACATACCCTGTTGACTTCAAATGAACATAACTGAAGATTCCAACATCCAAATGACATGAAAATTTGTGAGCATATAGTAGACTTATAGAGCTAACTTTACCAAGTTAAATCACTGAAAATGATGAACCAAGTGCAGAGAAACAATCTCTGCAAGCTGATTGAGAAAAACTGAAGTAATGGCAGTGAGTAGTACACATCACAAGAACATGGAAAGATGAACTCAAATAATCATGAAAATGAAAGTATATTGCTTGTACAATACAATGACTTACTGATACATATGTGTGCCTTGTAATCACACCTTGATATGGCATAAAGCTCAGCTCTTGGAGGTCTTCACATAGGTCTCTCTAACCACGACTAAAACTGCCATCTATTTATAGTTGAGTTTGGGAGGCTAACTTCCCTCAATCACTCTCCAATCAATCAATGATTGATTTGATTCTCTACCTACCACAAATCACGAATTCGTGGCTCCTCTTTCCATTCTTGATCATGTGGGCTCAACCACTTAAGATTCTCTTACTTTTACATTAAGTAAACTCTTCAAAAGTTACAAGAGGTGGTTCACAAGTGAACTTTACATAGTCTTCATTTTGAAGCTTCTTTAATGACTTTGTGAGACTCAAGCCAATACTTAGGCTTGTCATAGACTTGCTCCAACAGTATGGTCATCACCTTCACATGAGCTACACACAAGTCAATATCTTTCAAAATAGAAGTAAGGAATGCATCTCCTTCCTCTTGGATGGCTTGAAGTGCTATTGATTATATCCAAAGTCTAGTGCATTAACTTTGAATCACTAAGGATCGATAACATTTGCTCACTTTTTTTTTGCTTTTGCATTAGGAGAAACTTTAGGTTGTGCTACATATGATCTATGATGTGGTTGGTAGTTCTTGTTCATTTTACATCTATGCCTTGATTGACATTGTGACACAATTTATGGCATATGTTTCTTTTCTCATATGTGGGTAGTGTTCTTTGACCTTATATAGTGACTATATAGCCTCTACTTGATATGATGTTGGAATATGCATATGTTTCATGATGAATCCTTGAAGCTCTCCTTCTTGGATGACTTGGAATGGTTACTTCATGCATGTTTCATCAGCCATGTTCCATTTGGAGGTAGATTGAGTTCAAATGGTTCATCACCAATGATTAGTGGATCTATTATTCCCCTTTGTGCATGTCCTTAGAATCTTTTTATGAATGGTCACATCTGTGGCAGTTGATCTTCATCATGCTCACAAGAATGATTCTATGGATGAAGGTATGAACTATTTTGATATTCTTAATCGACTTCACTCTGTCATATTGAGCCACTCTATGATTGTATGGTGACCTCTGTTGCATGTAGACCACTTCATCCTCTCTGATGGAGCTTCATCCAAGGTGGTCATTATGTACCTTGAGCATGGATAGGATATACCACAAAAACTTGTTAGTATAAAATAATCAATGATGGCTCTTATGTAACATGAGTTCCAAGTTGAACCCTAAAACACTTTTTGTGCATGACATTGATCATGATGCAAAGGACTTGCTGATAACCTCCAATTTTCACTTGCAATGTTGTGTTGTAATTTCATGAAAACATTTCTAATAGTCAAACTCTTGCAAAAGTTTTTTGAAGAAAAGCAAGTGAGTATTATTCCAACGAGTCAACATGCATAGAACCACTAATATGACATGTACTTTTTAAGAAATTACTATTAGATCTATAGTGGGAATTTTCCATCACTACTGTACTAGAATCTTGACTGATAAAAATCGATACATCAAAATTCTCCATATGACAATATAGCATGTAATATTTCAATGAATAAAATGAGCACAATTTAAAGAAACAAACAACATCTGAATGTAGAATGTACCTTATCTTTCACTATTCCAAGTCATTGATGATTAGTATCTTTAATATGAATTTGAGCCTATAACCACAACATGTAGAAAAAAGATAAACATATATAAAATCAAATTCAAAAGGGATATGAAAAGAATATTGGTAGAGGTAGATTTTATTCTAGAAGAAGAACATTGATTTTTGAATCCTCTATGGATTAAAAATTTATTTATTTATTGTTTTGTACAAACAAAAGCATATGTATATGAGTTCTTCATAAACTAAGGATTTGATTTCTTCATTGACTCCTTAGTCATGGTTGCATGCTAAACATACCTAGGCATATTTTCTTTTATGTGTAAGTACTATGTGGAAATATCAATCATGTTCTCTTTATAATTCATGTTCCTAATGAATAACTTCTATAATCATGGCGAAATGCTTCCACACACATTGTGTGTAATATTGGTGTCATAATTCTTTTGAAAAGAAGGAGAAGTAAGAGAAACTATTAACAATCTAAAGTGCTTCTTTGGTGTTGATGAAGCACTTATTTCGTAGATGAATTACCTATGCAAAGGAAATATTGGTTTAATTCTTTTGCAAATATGAGAATCAAGAAAAATATATACCTCATTAGAAGAATATGGTGTCTCTGTCCTCCAACTCCACATGAAAGAGCTTCGAATGATGGTATTGTGTGCTTTTCCTCCTGAAAAATAGTAGATGAATATTGGAAAGTAAAATGAATAGTACATCTTTAATCACAAAGAAAGAATGAACCACCTACTTGGACATGCATATTGTCATCTCATGGGAGAAAAATTTCTTTGTGAGTGATTCTATTATTGTTACATCTTCTCCTTGGAGGAAATTGTGCGAGAACCCCATGGCTGCTAGAATTCAAGAGGTAAGAGAGAGAAAGCTAGAAGAGAATCAAAATAACATGTATAATGGACTAAGAAGTATCTGTACATAGAGAAAATTACTTTTTTGATATGTGTATGGGTCAAGGTGAGGTTTTCCATTCTATGTGAGTGAAAATGACAAAAATTTGAAAAACTCATTTTTTGAGGTAGGGAAAGTTACGAGTTTGATGATGTGGCACTTTACTTTTGGAGCAGTTTGAAAAAAGAACTATTTTGAGTGATTTTATAAAAAAATCCATAAAAAAAAGTAACTTCTGACATGTATATTAAAAAATGGGCCCTTTTTAGTAAGCAATAACTAACTCTGTGACTTAAAAAAAAAAAGTCATTTTTTTATTCACAAAGATGGACGGATTTGATGATGTGTAAAGTGGAATCTCTCTCTCTTTCTTTTGCAGAAGAGAGAGATGACCCTACTTGGGCCTAAAAAAAAGCCTAGTCTTGCCTACTAAAAAGTGCTCTATTAAATGCACTTTGTTCCCTCAAGCAAGAACAAGATTAGGCTTAATCCCTTAAAATTAGGAATCCTTACAAGGCCCATGCAGGGTTCATTTTTTCCCCTAATGCTCTCTCTCTTATTATGTGCACGATTATAAAGTATTTGTAAGAAGATAAATCATAATTGAACAAAAATGGACAAGGAGCATACCTCGAAAGAAGTTCCACAAGCAAGATCCACGATGAGGAACATATGAGTTTAGGCACTTATTTATAGGCCCCTCCTCCCTTTTCTTGTAGAAACATCTAACCTCCTTACTCAACTTTCTAATGCCAGACCACTTTGCATGTCCATTTGCTATTTTTAGAAAATACCATCTCTTAATTCTATTTTTGGTTTTTCCTCTTTTTATTTTTCAAATTTTCTTCTTATATTTTTGATTCTTTTTCTTTTTCTCTTTTTATTTTTCTGGGCCTAAGGTTTTGGTTTCACACTATGTACATACACGATTAATTAATCTAAGGGTTTAGTCTTAGGATAAAAGCCAATTTCAAGGATCCAACCTAGGGTTTTTGATCGGGAAAAATAGGGGTTTAACATTTAACTCAAGCACGTCAAATCAAGGGTTTATTTATAGTTTGGTCCTAAACTCCAAGGGTTTCCAAGGGTTCAAGTCCGGTTTTCATGGGATAAACTCATGTTTTCACTCAGTTCCAAGGGTCAAATCTAAGGGTTTAAGGGTCAAAAGTAAGTTAGCGCCACAGTTATTTACAAATGTACAAACTCAATCTACAAGAACCATATGATTTCGCATCAAATCTACCAAAACATGAATTTTTACCACTTTCTCAGTAAAACATCACACAAAACTCATAAAACAATGAACTTTGAAAAAAAATCAATCAACACTCCCTGCGGGATTTCACCCCGACATTCGCCCCCACTAAACCTCCACATCGTCCCGATGGGCCAACCTGCAAGATCCAACAAAAGCGTATCAGGGTTCTTTTTAAAAACTCTTTTTTCTTTTTATGTTTTTCTTTTCAAACTTGAATCGTGATCTCATGCATTTCATGCAATTTCTATAAAGATTAGTACGAATTTTAGAAAATTAAGCAGATTCAAGCTTTGCAAACATCATACTATGTTCCTGCATTTGTAATCTGACAAGTAGCCATATGAATAAACCGTTGGCTATCTAGATCTTTTGTTTGCTCAACTGGTTCAGATCCAGCTGCTCATTCTAAGTACTAGTATATACTTATGTTTCTACTAACTCAGTTTGTAGAATATACCTCGATACCCACTATTTATCTCCTACAGTCCAACTCTCCATTAGCCCTTTTCTTTTTCTTTCTCTTTTTCATTTTTCTTTCTCTCTTTCTTTTCTTCTTCACTTCATCTCAGCTCAGATTTTTTCTTTTTATCTTTATTTCACAAATCGCCCTATGTCAAAATTGGGTGCGACTCATGGACTTGTCTACCGGACCAAGTTTATCCCACCTGTCTACCGATCTGACAAAGCGCACAACACACACAACCTCAGCCCTACATGAAATCGACATCAGCTCGTGGCTCTGACCACCCAGCCAGAGTGGCTCCACCAACCTACCGATCCATGCAGGTGCATGACAACAAATAGATCAGACCTACAATGAAACTAGCTACGGCTCATGGCCTTGATCACCCGACCAAGGTGGTTCCACCTGCCTACTAGCCCATCTCAACACACTAACAACATGCACACACATATAAGCTCGATTGAGTATGAAGGTTTTTTATAAATCATGATACATGTGGAGGTAAGATCTCGTAGGAAGCAAATAGTAGGACCCAAAGATTCCTACTCACTAAGTATTCAAATCAATCAGCATATACATGCACTCAATCTAAGCATGACATCACACTCCCAAGCTTTCACTCCCAAAAGTCTCTAGTCCGCTAACTGATTCCATTCATATAATTTCTAGTCATTCATGCTTCATGCAAACCCATAATAGATATTTGCTATCTTCATTCTACACGATTTTCTTAAATTCATACCTATCTTTATAATACACATAAATTCAATGCATATGCTATATCGAAAGAAAATAGAATTCAAATCAGAAACATTTCACCTTATCATTCGGTTCATCTTCATCATTGATCAATCCAACTCTTCTTCAACTTCATGATCTATCGTTCTTTATCAGTATCAGCATCAGTATCATCGGCTTCCTCCAGTATCATCAACATCATAATCATCATTAATCATTGTCGATCTCCTTCATCATCAATCATTATCATTCATAATCATTCATTATGATCAATCACTAATCATTCGTCAATCATCAATCATTATCACTTATCATCATAATCATCAATATCATCCATCATAAACCATCAATCATTAACTCTTGATCATTCTTATACACTTTCATTATGATTCTTCTTCAATCGTCATTCAATATTTACAAATATATCTTGAAAGTTTAGATTTCTAGCTCTCTTATTTTTCTTCAAACTCGTAGAAGTCTTTGAAGTTGTCTTTACACTCTTCTCAATTTGCTTGATAATATCATCAAGCAAGTGTTTTTCTGCTTTGTTAACTCGTTTATCAGAATTTTTTTTCTTCTTGAATTTCTTATTCACTCTTTTCATGTTCAATTTGTTTGTCAAAGTTTAATTGGGATTGTAATTTCACAACTTTCTCTTGATCAAATAGATTCTCATTAGTTAAAAGGTTCGGATCAAATGATCATACACATCCTCATGTTTCTTTGATTTCTCTTGAATTTCTGTATCAGACTCTCCTTTATGATCTATTTCTATTTGCTCTTTTAATATCTGCTCAATTTTTTGTTTTTCAACCTTGATTTTTCTACCTTTGGTTTCTTTCATAGGTTTCTCTTCACTCTCAATAGATAGCAGGCTCTTTTGTTCATCAGATTTACTGCTCTCAAGTCTTTTTGGTTTCCACATCTTTTGAAATGACTTTGATCTAGTTTCTGTCTCTTCAAAATATTTGTTTATTCCACCTCTTCCTACATTCAAATGCAAAGGTATCTCCTCTTGTTATTTACAAATTTTATTCTCATGTTCACTGACTAGTCTTTGTCTGCATGCACTTTCATATGCTAGACAATCCCAGAACATACGCCCAAAGTGATCGCACCAAAAGCAATGTATAGGTCTCGTCTCAGGCCAACTTGATTTCCTAGGTATCACTCTAGGCATGGTTTTTCTAAGACCTAATGACTCTTTTTGTGTAGATATTCCTTGGACCTTTACCACATGTTCATGGTCACATTTCAATACTTGTAGGTCATTAAGTTGGTTAGTCAACAAGTCAACCTTATTTTTCAATTCTAAAATCTCAGAATCCATTTCCTTCTTTATATCTTTAATACTTATGCCCATTAGCTGGATAGTGTCAGATATTGCATTTATTGTTTTCATTAGGGTCATACAATGCTAAATTTTTATTTTATAGATTCACTCGTATTAATTTCCATTTCCCTAAATCATTCTTCATATTTCCTAAACTGTTCTTCAATCATTTTGTTCATTTTAGGTTTCCTCTTCTTATGATCTAAGCCGCGAAGTAGATTCTTAATCTATGTGTCAATAGAAAAGTGCACACCCCACTACAAGAAAAAGGGGGGCGTAGCGACGCCCCCAAATCGGGAAAAAAACAAAAACCGACGGTAGAAATTTCGGATTTTTTTTTTTGGCCGAGCCTCGTCGCATAAGCGACGATAGCATCGCATAAGCGACGCTAAACCAGAAGCGTCGCTAGTAGCGTCGCAGGTTAGCGACGCACTTAACGACGATGGCAAACTGCAGAGCGTCGCATATGCGACGCTCTGGAATGTAAAAAAAAAAATTCAATTCTCCCGGCACATTTGTGCCGGGCCTTGAACGCGAGGAAGAACACAGACCGAGAGAGAGAGAGACATACAGCGCGCGAGAGGGAGAGAGAGAAGCGAGACATACACAAGGTATGCGCACACACACACTCACACACACATATACACGCATAGACACACACACACATACGCAGACACACACACACATACACACAAATACACACATAGACACACATACACAAGACGCGCACACACATACACACACATAGACGCTGACACACATACACACACATATACACTCACAGATACATACATACATAATGATGCATCCACACACATACACATGCATACACACATAGACACACATATACACACACACACATATGCATACACACACACAGAGAGACATACACACACATACACATACATGCATACACATACACACATAAACACATACACACACATAGACACATACACACATAAACACATACACACTCATAGGTACACACACATACACATAGACACACACACATATAGTATATACACACACATGCACACATAGACACATACACACATACACATGCATACACACACATACACATGCATACACACATACAGACACATATACACACACATACACACACATATATGCATACACACACATAGAGAGACATACACACATAAACACATACATGCATACATTTGCATACATAATGCATATGCATATGCATATAATGTACATACATACTTACATGCATACATAATGCACATGCATAGATACATACACACACACAGACACATACACACATAGACACATACACACACATGAACACATACATACTCATAGATACACACACATACACACACAGACACACATACACATAGACGTGCACACACATACACACACATAGACGCTCACACACATACACACACATATACACACAGACACATACACACATAATGATGCATCCACACACATACACATGCATACACACATAGACACACATATACACACACACACATATGCATACACACACACATAGAGAGACATACACACACATACACATACATGCATACACATACACACATAAACACATACACACACATAGACACATACACACATAAACACATACACACTCATAGGTACACACACATACACATAGACACACACACATATAGTATATACACACACATGCACACATAGACACATACACACATACACATGCATACACACACATACACATGCATACACACATACAGACACATATACACACACATACACACACATATATGCATGCACACACATAGAGAGACATACACACATAAACACATACAATATACACACACATAGATACATACACACATAGACACATACACACACATGAACACATACATACTCATAGATACACACACATACACATAGACACACACACATACACACATAATGATGCATACAAACACATACACATGCATACACACATACAGACACATGTACACACACATACACACATAATGATGCATACACACACATACACATGCATACACACATACAGACACATGTACACACACATTCACACACACATTCACACACACATTCACACACATTCACACACATATACATACATGCATACATATTGCATATGCATATGCATACATACATACTTACATGCATATGCATACACACACATATGCATACATACATACTTACATGCATATGCATACACATGCATATGCATACACATGCATATGCATATGCATACATAATGCATATGCATATGCATACATAATGCATATGCATATGCATACATAATGCATATGCATACATAATGCATATGCATACATAATACATATGCATATGCATACATAATGCATATGCATATGCATACATACATACTTATATGCATACATAATGCACATGCTTACATACACTGTCATAATGTATACACACACACATACACACATAATTATGCATACACACACATACATATGCATACACACACATATGCATACATACATGCATACACATACACACACATAGATACATACATACACATAAATACATACACACTCATAGACACACACACATACACATAGACACACACACATATACACACACATACACACATAGACACATGCACACGTAATGATGCATACACACATACACATGCATACATAGACACACATAATAATGCATACACACACATACATATGCATACACACACATGCATACAAACATATACACACATATACACACACACATGCATACACACATATACACACACATATACACATATACACATACACATGCATACACACACATGCATACACACATACAAACACATATACACACACACATACTCACATAGATACATACACACGTAATGATGCATACACACATACACATGCATACATATACACACATAATAATGCATACACACACATACATATGCATACACATACATATGCATACATACATGCATACACATACACACTTAGACACATAGACACACATAGATACATACATACACATAAACACATACACACTCATAAACACACACACATACACATAGACACACACACATATACACACACATACACACATAGACACATGCACATGCAATGATGCATACACACGTACAAATGCATACATAGACACACATAATGATGCATACATACACATACATATGCATACACACACATGCATACATACATGCATACACATACACACATAGATACATACACACACGTAGATACATACATATACATAAACACATACACACTCATAGACACACACACATACACATAGACAACACACACATATACCTACACACATACACACAGATGCATACACACACATACACATGCATGCACACACATACACATGCATACACACACATACACGTATATATATATTGATTTCTAACCATTTTGTTTTATATGTTAGGTATTATGGATCCCAGTAAAGAGAGAAAGGCGAAACTCACTCTCATAAAAAGTCTTATGAGAGCAAGAGTTCCGTCATATACTGTAGGGGCCATAATGTGGGACTACGCAGACATGTCCGATGAGGAGCTGGATTATACGATCCAGATGCTTATGCGATCAGACGAGGGCTCTTCTACGGATCCACATGCAGGAAGAGAGCTATCTGCTCATAGGTATGTTTTTTTTCATAATTTTTTTTAATGATACTATAGCACATATTTTTATTTATTTCTATCTATCTATTTTTAGGACACCTATACCACCTCCAGCACGTGATAGCAGAGCAGAGTTGCCTATGAGGACATGCATAGGCACCTTAGGACTAGAGTGCGACATAGAGCCGGAGGGGAACATTGTGTACATAGGGAATGGATTGGAGTTCAAGAGAAGAATGCGGGCACTATGCGACTCTTACCTGCGCTTTATCCACTTACCATGGAAGTAAGTAAAAGTTTTACATATAAATTGAAATGTATATCTTATGTTTTATTTACATTATGTTTTTTATTTTTGTAGTGAGCATGATGAGAGGGATAAAAAGTACGTGCTTAGTTCACTTGAGACAGAGTTTGGGACAGGATGGTCCCTTAAGTGGTGTTTAAAAGAGATGCGGACACTTATGGCTCATCGTCGCGACAATGCACGGTATGTATGTATATGAGAGAGAGAGAGAGAGAGAGAGAGAGAGAGAGAGAGAGAGAGAGAGAGAGAGAGAGAGAGAGAGAGAGAGAGAGAGAGAGAGAGAGAGAGAGAGAGAGAGAGAGAGAGAGAGAGAGAGAGAGAGAGAGAGAGAGAGCTATGTATGTATGTACGTATGTATGTATCTATATATGCATCTATGTATGTATGATGTCATTCCTAAAATCTATTACCCTATGTTTACTGAAAGGCATGTATATTAACTTATATATGTATCTAATATACATGTTTCTATTTTTGTAGTATGTATGTATGCATGTGTATCATGTATGTATACATCTATGTGTTGTGTATAAATGTAATATGTATATACTATGTGTATATATACATAAAAATGTGTGTATTACATTACACGTATGTATGTAGTATATATTTACTGCTATGTATGTAATATAATATAATCCATGTATGTATGTATGTGTGTGTATATATGTATGTATGTATCTATGTATCTATATATATATATATATATATATATATATATATATATATATATATATATATATATATATATATATATATATATATATATATATATACACACACACATATACATATAAAAAAAATCTAAAATAAAAATTGATTTGTACGCAACTTTATCGCAACTTGGGGTTCGCAACTTGAACCCGTTGCTAACGCGTTAGCAACCCGTTGCCTACGACGTTGCCATCCCGTTGCTAACCACTATGAGAGAGACAGAGAGCACTAATCTCGATATTAGGGTTTTGAAATCCCTAATTCAAAAACTCTAATTCAACCTTTTAGCCATATGTTTGAAGTATATGTACACCTCCGACGTCCTACTAGAGAGATGTCTCTCCTCCCAACCTTATGCCTCTATATATAGCTACTCGAATCAACGAGGATCATGATTCATAATATATGTAAAGATATATACACATCATGTAGATAGGATACATAAATATAAAATGGAGTAGATATATTATGCTTCACACATACATGCCTAAATGCACACATAAATATATATATACATACTAACATATTTACATGTGCATATTTACACATACATGTACATGCCTACATGCACACATAAACATATATATACATGCATACATATTTACATGTACATATTTACACATAGACACATATACATATATACATGTACACAATTATAAACACTTGCATATATTACATACATGAATACATGTATACATATATCACACACATGCAAACACATACATATACATGAAATACATATATATGCATACTAATATATGTATACATATAATACACATGAATACACACACATATGCATACATACATGATAAAAATTTACTCCTCGAAGATAAAGCTATATATAAAATAATTAGGCATACCCCAGTGCTTCATGTTCTAACTTAGAAGAACATGATTTCATCTCTCTAGTAGGATTCATCGTTATTCAAGTTAATAAAAAAAACCTATTATCGGATATCCATTCAGAAGCTTCAAGTTACTATCTAATCTGCTCATATGTTTTCATTATTGCCATCATTTTGGTAAGACATCAATATAGTCTCATCTTCATTATCCTTATTGATTTCATTTATTTCTTCTATTGTTAAATCTATGTTCTCATGAAACACATCATCTATTGGTGGATTAATATCTATTTCTGGTAATTCCTCTTCCTCATCAGTAGAATCAGCATGTAGAGAATTATCCTCTTCATCAAAAAGATTAGTATCATTATCACGTATAATGAGTCTAATTTCTATTCCAGACGTTGATGTATCAGTATCTGATGCTGAATCATCAAGAGGACTTTCTTCAATCTCTCTAACAATAAACTGTTCAAACAATGACCTACCTCTAGGTTGCACATGAATGACTTGCCACCAAGGATGAGCATCTAGGTTTTTATAAAGAAATGCTTGTTCAATATGCCTAGGAAGAATATATGGTTCTTTAGTAGATCGCATTACCTTGGAAGAATCAATTGCCCAAAACCCAGATAATTCCTTTCTTATTGTAGAATTACTACCTTTATACTCCGCTCGATACCAGTCAACCTTCAAAATGACCTATCACAATATATAACAACATAAACGTCCCATTATTAGGTGCTTAAAAAAATAACTAACTCTAAAAAAAATATATAAACTTTTTTCTACCTGTTTGAATGTACGAAATGAAATTTCGTAGATACCAACAATAGTTCCTACGTAACCAAGTTCGCTATCTATAAGGTTCGTGTCTTTTGAGCTAGCACGTGATAGTTGCTTGAAACAAGCAACAATACTAGAATCCTCTGTTTTACGTAAAGAATCAATGGATTTGATTCTAATATGTTGTCCAAAAGCCCACATATTAGTGAACATTCGAGCCTGCAAAATAAATTGAATTAGTAAATAGAAACTAACATACATATATGAAAAAAATAAAATATATATTTTAATAAAATTACCTTTTGTTCACAACCTATCATTAACTCTCTTTGCTCATCTGAGATTTCTTCATTATTTGCATTGGCGCGTTGCAAACGACTATATAGCCAATCCGTGAAAGAAGGTATATCTATAATCTCATTATTATCGAGATTACGTCTAGATCTTTTGTTTTTTCGCCTTTTACTTTGGAGACTTTGAAGTTCCTCGTACTCGCTAACGAATGCTTGCATGCATTCGCTATTATATGCTACAAAAGTAGAAACATCATTTTTTTCTTGAAATGTAAATAAGAATGGAACCCCCTTACCTGATAATACCTCATCTGTTATTTTTGAAGAAGACTCGTTGGTCCATGCACGTGGAGCTTCTTCATGAACTCTTTCAAGGTACTCACTAACGTAATACATGCACTCTTCAAGCATCCAACCCTTTGCCATGGATCCTTCTGGTTTTGCTCTTTGTCGCACATAACCTTTTAGTATTCCCATAAATCGCTCGACCCAAAACATCCATCGAGTGTTGACAACACCGGCAATCTCTATCTCATCTACAAGATGGACTAGTAAATGAACTTGAATATCAAAAAATGAAGTAGGAAGTTCTTTTTCCATCAAAGATAGTAGCTCTTTGCATTCACATTTTTTTTGTGGGATCGAATTTTTATCGATCTCTTTGGATGTAATCCACCTATACAAATCATAAAAACAATTGTAAAGAAGTTAATTAAAAAATAAAAGATATCCAATATTCATACATATTAAATATAAAAGTATCATAATTACCTTATAAGTGATCCAAGACGATAGATCACATCTCGTACTCCTTTCGTTGTACATCCATCGATAACCAAAGGTAAAATATGTTTCAAAAAGTTATGCCAGTCATGGGTCTTTAATCTAGATAAGCTCTTATAATCCATAGTAAACATGTTTTGAAACGATGCTCCATATCCTGTAGGAGTCTTGATCAATTGAATTCTATTGTTGATAGTCTGTATCTCTTTTGTCGTAAGTACCCAAGGAGCAGATGCATAAGTCGTTTCTTGTCGATGTCTATCAAAAACTGGCCATAACTTTGGTTTGGATTTTTGATCTTTCAAATCATTCCTTGATGTTGTGGTATCTTTTAGTCCAAGAAGATGCTGCCATAGTGAATAACCAATATTTTTGAATATATGCATAGGATCAAGAAGATGACATACTTTTAACTCTTTCCAATACTCCAAAGAATACCATATTGATATGTTCTCTGCGAGTGCCAATTTCCCTTTACCTTTGTTCACATACTCATTATCTGAATCATCACTGAAGATTTCTGCTTCTGGATCTATCAGAGGTCCATTTGTCCATTTTTTATACCAATCCATAGGCGTCATAGGTTTTGGATACTGGCCTGTTTCAAGCTTCCATTAAAATGTATCGCTTCTCTTTTAGATCTTAATGGATGATCATCAGGCAAGAATCGTCGATGTCGAAGATAAATATTTTTGTTGAGATTCTTACTATAGATTGATCTCAACCAATCACCACAATATGGACAAGCTTTATAACCCTTAGTAGATATTCCTGCATCATGGAAAAGGATAAAAATATAATTAGATTAAATCATATTTATTTACATGCATATTGAATAAAATAATTAAATCAATACCTCAACAAACGCCATATCCAGGAAAATCGTGAATAGTCCAAGCCACAATACCACGAATCGTAATATGTCTTTCATTGATGCTTTTTGATATATCAATGACATTAATACCTCTCCATAACTCTTGAAGATCGTCAATGAGAGGAGCAAGATATACATTCATATCTTTAACTTGTCTTTTGCCTGGGATTAAAAGTGAAAGCATTAAATGTTCCTTTTTAATGCTAAGATATGGTGGAAGATTGTAGTTTATGACTACCACTGGCCATGTTGACCATTTACTGGATTTCATGGAGAATGGATTAACCCCATCTAATGCAACTCCTAACTTTAGATTCTGTGGATTTTGTGCAAATTCAGGCCATGTAGAATCAATATGCTGAAAAGCAACACTATCATGAGGAATTCTGATTATTCTATCAGTACTTTTGTGATCATGTCCCCAAGTCAAAAGCTTTGATAATTCGGGGCTTTGAAACATATGTCTAATCCGTGGAGCCAATGGAAAATGTCTCAATACCTTATTCGGGATTTTACCTTCTTCACCCTTATATCGAGGAGATTGACATTTGGGACATGTCAAAGAGTCTGCATATTCACCTCTATATAAAATACAATCGTTAGGACATGCATGTATACATTGATAATCCATACCAAGATTGTTGATTATCTTCTTCATTTCATCATGTGAGGTAGGAAGAATATTTTGACTTGGTAAAAACTTTTCAGATAATAACCTGTAAGTTTATCAAAAAAATGATATATTAAAGAAAGTAAATAAATAAATATACATATATATATGCATATAATTTTATATATGTGTATGCTTATGTGCATCTTTCAAAATATTTCCGCAAAATTTGATTGTTTTGGATGGCAGGATATGATTGTTTGTTTTGGAGGATATGAAGTATATACTTTCATTGAATGATTTGTCGATTCTATCATATGTTCAGTTTGAAAGTGCGAGAAGCGAGTTTATAATTGCTATTCAAAGAATTTGGCACTGTTTATAGGCCATACGATGGTGACCTGGATGAATCGCATGCACAGAGGTTACTCAAGATAGAGCAACCTGATTATAAGGGACTAGTACTAGCAGGATTCCTGGGGTATGCAGTAAACCTCTTGCATGTATATGTGTGATCCTCTCAAGCCACCATGATTTCCACTTTGTATCCTAAAGTTCAAATGCTCATCATTGACATGCAAGAGGTTTACTGCATACCCTAGGAATCTTGCTGGCACTAGTCCATTATAATCAGATTGCTCTATCTTGAGTAACCTCTGTGCATGCGATGCATCCAGGTCACCATTGTATGGCCTATAAACAGTGCCAAATTCTTTGAATACAAATTATAAATCCGCTTCTCACACTTTCAAACTAAACATATGCGTGAATCGACAAATCATTCAATGAAGGTACATACTTCATATCCTCCAAAACAAACAATCGTATCCTGCCATCCAACCAATTAAATTTTTTACGAATATTTTGAAAGATGCATTAATAGTTTCAAAAGATGCGCATATATATAAATAGATAGAAAATTGAAAATTATACCTTAATAGTGTCGAAACAGATACATTACTCCATCCAAAACGATTTTGAAGGTTGAGAATAAGTAAGCTCGCACTTAGTCGTGTCAAACGACTTCCTTCATATACATGCTTTAGACATTCCTCTCGAAGATATTTCTCATTTTTAGAAATATCCATGCTCTCACTGTCATTTTGATACCAATCGTCAATAAAATCTGCCATGCCATCATCTTCATCATTGTCACACAAATCTTGTACTTTATCATCTTTTGAATATAGATCTTTCAACTTTGCATATTGCACAGGCTTAGTTTTGCGTAGCCTCCTCATGGAAGCTTCTGATAAATGAGGTCTTATTGGTAATTGTGAATGTTGTGGACGAATATCATCAACATCATACGTTGGAATCTACACATATAAATAAAACTCATTAGTATTCCATAAATGAATAAAAATTAAACTTCAAATATAAAATTAAGTATATAACTTATTAAATATGGATAGAAAATTTTTATTCTCTCTAGCTAAAAGGTGCTCTTGGAGGTCTACGCCATCCATAATTCACTAATAGTTCATCACCAGCATGTAATGTAGTAATAGCATTGACAACTATGTATCTTGATACATCTCTACTCATGTATGGTGATTCATGACTATTTTCACGCTCCTCAAATGTGCAATTAGTCCTTGAACTATTATGTAACCCTCGACTACTATTTATTAAACCTACTATATTTCCATGTGTGTAAGGTCTTCCATCAATATATAATCTTTCATTTTCTGCATGTAAAATCCTTCTACTAGTAAGAGATGCTGCGTTCAAGCATATTCCATAAGTACTCATGCTTTGAACATAACGTGAAAGTCGATGCCAATCTCCCCATCCATATATAGGACCACAAAATGACATAAGAGTGACTTCACAGTTCGGAGGCACATACAAATCCTCTACAATAAAGAGACCACGACCAGCATTAGTAATAGTGGATGGAGCAATCATATAGCGATTACCCCAAAAGTTGAAAACCTCTCCATCTAAAGGAAGTGGTCCTCTATTCCATCCTCCATATCTTCTTCTATCATATGTTTGTACTAAAGAACGATCATTATCATCATCATCATCGAGCAAGTATTCCTGTATATCAATAATAATTTGATTTTATACATGGTTTTTAAATAAAAAAATGACATTAATATATATAGAAAATACATACCCAAGCATTATCACGTTGACTAGGTGATGGTGCATGCTCAAAAGTACCATACTCTGCCTCATGTTCAATACATTCCAATCGTGGTCTTCGATACGTGCCATAACAAGAGTTACACCAACATATAATATGCTCTTGATAGTAAAATTCATCATAATTCCTATCGGAGGACACATGTGAAGTCGTTGCATGGGTAGGAGGTGGTGGAGTACCCTCTGATTGATCAGAATCTGCACATCATAAGAAACATAAAAAAATATATAAGTTATGTATCCATCAAATATAGTTAAAATTAAATATTTCATATACTTACAGTATAAAGTCGTTGCACGATGAGGAGACGGTGGTGGAGTTCCATCTGATTGATCAGAATCTACAAATAATGGTATTTGATATTAATAATTTGATTATCTACATAAATAAAAAATTCACATATACATATTTACACATACACACATATTCACATATACACATTTATACATACACACATATTCACATATACACAACACATATTATTGTGGGATAAATGCATGTATTTTGTATGAATGAGTGTATATGCATGCATGTGTGTGTACGTATATATGTGGATATGTATATGTGTGTTTATGTTATATGTATGTATATGTGTATATATATACATATATGCATGCGTATATGTTTGCATGTATATGTGTATGTGGGTATGTGTATGTGTATGTGTATGTGTATATGTGTGTATATATGTGTATGTATTCTGACTTTTTTTTCTGTTTGAGATTAAATTAACAGGAGATATTGTATGGTCGAAAAAAATAAGAGGCGAGCTAACATACCACCTGAGTCGTGGCAGTTTTTTCGTAGACAGCTACGTCTTCAGGAGTCATTTCCTCAGCAGAAGGTACACAAATTAATAGTTTATATTTATAATTTTTAGATATTTTAGTAATTTTTTAATTTAATTTATGTATTTTTTTTCTTGAATAAACAGGCTGCTGCAAGGAAGAGAGTGGAGTCGGGCCACACATCGCACTTAGGCCAAATGGGCCACAATGGTTTTGTAGCTACGTTTGTAAGTATATGTGTTATTGTGAGTATATTTTTTATTTTAGTTAAAATGCAAGCAACTAATGTTTTTTATTTGTTTCATTGCAGCGAAAGGATTATGGCCGATATCCTACGAAACACGAGATCGAGTATGCTACACATTTTGGATATCGGCGTTTGAGCGAGTATATACAAGATCATCCTGATGCCTTTGTGAGTATTTTTAAATTTTATATAATTATTTTGTTGTTATGAATGTTTTAATTATTTTATTGATTTATGTTTGTTATATGTAATACAGGAGTATTATGGGGAGACAAATATGGATGAGGTGGAGAGACACACACAGGAGGGACGATCTCGATCGTCACAGGGTGATCATGAGGATGAGGATGAGGAAGATCCATCTGATCATGATATTGCTGATGATGATGATGATCATGATGACGATGATTAGGATTTTAGACGTTGATTATGACATTGGATTATGTATTTACATTGATATATACATATATTTATCTATATATTTTTCATTTCAGTCATGTTTTGAATTGTGTGTATGGTATTAAGTAATGAAGAGTTTTGTTCTATTGATTTTTATTATTGTTTATATTAAGCATGTGTTTTAATACTTTAATTATATAATTCATTCATATGTGTGTACCTAAGTGTATATGTATGTGTGTGTATATGTATGTATGTGCATGTGTATGTGTGTGTATATGTATGTATGTGCATGTGTATGTGTGTGTATATGTATGTATGTGCATGTGCATGTATAAGTGTATATGTGTGTATGAGTATGTGCATGTGCATGTGTATGTGTGTATATGTATATGCATGTATATGTATAACTCTATGTGTATGTGTGTGTATGTGCATGTATATGTGTATATGTGCATGTGTATGTGTGCATATATGTATGTATATGCATGTGCATGTATAAGTGTATATGTATGTATCAATATGTGCATGTTCTTGTGTATGTGTGTGTATATGTATAACTCTATGTGTATGTGTGTGTATGTGCATGTATATGTGTATATGTAGGTATATGCATGTGTGTGTGCTTCTTCGTCATGTATAAGTGTATGAGTGCATATCAATAAGTGTGAGTATGGTATGTAATGAAAATAACACAATTCAAATGATCTACAAATAATAGAAATTGTACTTACAATTGTGATCCATAGTTTTTGCTTGGTTAGCTTCTTGAATAACCTGCAATAAAAAGAGAGAAGAGAGAGAGAGAGAGAGAGAGAGAGAGAGAGAGAGAGAGAGAGAGAGAGAGAGAGAGAGAGAGAGAGAGAGAGAGAGAGAGAGAGAGAGAGAGAGAGAGAGAGAGAGAGAGAGAGAGAAAGAGAGAGAGAGAGATCTAGAGAGAGAGAGAGAGAGATCTAGAGAGAGAGAGATATCTAGAGAGAGAGAGATATCTAGAGAGAGAGAGATATCTAGAGAGAGAGATATCTAGAGAGAGAGAGTGAGATCTAGAGAGAGAGAGATCTAGAGAGATATCTAGAGAGAGAGAGAAAATTCAAAGAGACAAAGATGTAGAAAGAGAGAAACAAAGACAGAGGGAGACAATAACAGAGAGCTTAAGCAAAACAACAATTCTGCATATACCTGCTTCAGCTCGTAAGCGCAGCGCAATTGCGAACGTTGGAGAGCTCTTCGATCGGATGCGTGAAAATGCCGATTGCAGAGCCTCCAACGTTTTAATTTTTGTCCGTCAACAGATCGTCGTATAAGCGATGCAACGCGTCGTCGTATAAGCGATGCAATAGACCGTCGCATAATGGACCGTCGGACAATGGACCGTCGCTTATGTACCGTCGCTTATGCGACGCTAAAAAGCGTCGCTTATGCGACGCTAAAATGCGTTGCTTATGCGACGCTAAACAGCGTCGCTTAAGCGACGCCTTTGACAAGCGTCGTTTAAGCGACGTTAGGCAAATACCGTCGCAAATACCGTCATTTTTTGCGTCGTATAATCGACGGTCCGCGCTCGACGGTAATTCCGACGCAAGTTGCAATTTTATAGCGACGAAATTCTGTCACGTTAACCGTCGCTACACGCCCGTATTCCTTGTAGTGCTCGTATGATCAAAACTTATGCAAAAAGTGGATGATCAAAGTCAGGCAATCAAAAGCAATCTTTCTGTTCAAGTGTATGAAACGATGCAATAATTCAAAGAAGTTAAAAACGCTAGTACTTGGAAATCTCTATCTGATGCTGAGGTTCCTGTTCTCTCTTCTCAAGGAGTGGGTGATGCGTCGAGGATCATTGGGCAACTCCCTCGCTTCACGTCGGGTTCAGGTGTCGGGAAGAAGGAGGTCAAGTGAACGGGAAGAGCCGACGCTGGGGTTGGATCAGGCCCCTCTGGTGTGCGCCGTTCCCGCTATTCGGTGAGCGACGTCTGTGCATTGGGCGCCTCGCCCTCTCACTCTCTGGTGTGGCGATCCTCGTAGGGTCCCTACCGTCTCTCAGAAGAGACAGGCGAGCATGCGTATGCAGAAGACAATAGGCGTCGGGAACGAGAAAGTCCAAATACAGCGGTCATACACGGAATGTAGACGAATGTAATAAAGTAAGTCTATGATCCAAGGGTCTGGCCGGTTCAGACAGATCTGAAATCGGACACCGTTTGGTCATCCGTGTGTATGACCAAAGATCTCAAGTTTAGACTTACTAGGAGGTCTTGTGCTCTTGTGAACAAGTGATCCACTTAGCTTAGTGGTTAAGTCTCAAGGATGTGAAGGACGAGGTCTTGGGTTCAATCCCCATGAGGTACATGGGAAGAGTATTTTGCCCAAAGAGCTCTAGAACCTTCTAGAAGATCCACTGGACACTTGGCGCACATGTAGTTACATGGCTGACACTTGGATGATTAGTATCCACTTGCCCAAGAAGGCAGTCCCCTGGAGAGAGCTATATATAGAGGCATTTGGTTGGGAGGAGAGTGATCTCTCAAGCATGTGGTGGTCGTAATCTTCGTTCTATTGCATTGGTATCAGAGCTTCATTCTCCATAGCTCTCATCTTCATCATCTTGCTCGTGAACTTTTGGCGTGCATAATCTCTTTTTCGAATTCTGCTCCCGCCTGTCTAGAGATGCGTGTCGCAATCATCTTCATGGTTTAGCTTAGAGCAAAGAGTACCAAAAGAAGAAGGTTATCTCTGTTGTGTTTGGCAAGGGAATCGAACCCCCGACCTTCAGAATAGAGCACGCTCGCCTATCCAAAGAGCCCGCGGGCGTTGACGACTTGTATTCGGAGGCGGTCTGCACTGTCATAGAACAGCGGTGAAGAGGACCTAAAAAAGAAGGCAAAATGTATTCTCTGTGTGCTGCCGGCGGGAATCGATCCCTCGCCCCCCCCAATAGGACTGTGATCGTTTATCCAAGGCGCCCACGGCGGGATCACGTCCAAGGAGCTGCAGATTATCTTCTCTTGCTAAAGATCGGCGCTGTAAATTCTTCATCAAGCTCTAGCCAAGATCAAAAGGTTATTTCCTCTCTGCTGTAGGCCCGTGGGTGATCGAACACAGAACCTCTGTGTTGGAACGCGTCCGCCTATCCACGAGGCCAAACGAGGTGCACGAAAACATCCCCAGAGCACATAAAGTTGTTCGTTGTTCGCTGTGCAGAAGCTCTCACTTCGAGAGCTAAAAGGGCGATTACTGAACAGTTCCGTCCGGGATTCGAACCGTGGTGGCATATTTGAAAGTTGCATCAGATATTCAAGCCACTCCAAGCCTTTTTCTCGTTCAAGTGCGCAGAAAAAGCTCTCTGAATCTGAAGTCGGCGGTGAAGATTCATGAACGGATTACAAAAAGAGCAATTGTTGCAGGCCGAACCTAAGAAGTATTCTGCTTTTAGCCAAAGAAACAAACAAGGAGAATCAAAGATTGAGCAAAGCTTGAAGGAATTGGAGCTGTGGAGTGAAGATCCGGAGGCCTAAGTTAGTCGATCTCGACGGACCAAGTCATCCAAGACTATTTCTTGATGAGGAAACTTCAAGAATGGTGAATAGCTCCTTGCAAGGATCAAGAGGATGAATCACTCTTCCAAAGGATCAAGGGAAGGACGTAGCTAATTGGAAGATAAGTATTTTCCAAGTTATGTCTTCATTTCAATATTTGTTTTCTCCATGCTTTCATGTAGGATGCATTAGAATAATGCAAATTAATGAAAGCTAAAAAAGAGAAAATAAACATATTGAAATGCAAAAGCACAAACATATTGAAATGTTTGGTATGCAACTACAAAAGAAATGATTGTTGTTGCATTTCTCCTTTCAAAAGAATGTTTTCAGGCACCTTGCACATTTGTTTTCTTGCTTCCAAAAGGAATAGCATGCACTCAAGTATGTGCACATGTATATAACCTTTTGTAAGGTAGATGAAAGATTGTTTGTGCATGGATGATTGGACGCGCACATATATGTATCAAGCTCAAGAAATTGCTTGATTTATGTTTAGTATATGAAAGGAGAATGCCAACACTTGCATGTACTCACATGCATTTGCATCCAAGAATGGGCATTTGGATGCATTTGCATGCAAGTAAATGCATGAGCATACGCATGTTGTTCTGATAAGTAGTTGAATACGTATACTTTCATTCCTTTCTTTTTCTTGACTTAGCTAGGTGGAAAATATAGAAAATTACCTAGTTGCAAGGATCTTAACCATCATGCAACTAAGTATCTAGTCTATTTTTTCCTAAAAAGTGATACATAGGTACCACTTAGTAGGAGTCTTTTTTGAGGAAAAGAAAGCAGGTTGAAAGTAAGTATTCATAGAGTTACTTTCCAACTTGCATGCTCAGTATTCATAGAGTTACTTTCCAACTTGCATGCTCAGTTTAAGTTTGGGAAGAAACCCAGATACTCTTAGCAACTATCAAGGATTTAGTTGTTTTTGGATGTTCATGTTCATGCATCCAAGTAAGGAAGTTTCTATTGAAACTTGTAAGTTCCAAAATATTTTTAGGAGATTTAATACTTTATTATTCATCAAATATTGATGAAAATAAGTAGAAGTATTGAACTTCTAGAATCCCTGGAACTCTAGTGTTTATAGATGTTAGTTTCCAGAAATGCATCTCAAGGCATGATGCAAGGTCTTCAATTGACGCGGAAACTTTTTAAGAAAATTTGCTTGATTCTATTTTAAGCTAAATCAAGGCTTAAAAAAGAAAGACAAATATTAATTGATCTTTAGGAATCAAGTAATTTCCTAAAGTCATGACAATTAATGAAATGATTCAAATTATTTTCATTTCTAAAACAGATATAGCGTAGGAAATCACGATATTTCCTAAAGACCATTTAGGAAACAAGTTCTTTCCTAAAAAGATTAGCTTCAAGTGGTAAAGCCTTGAATCTTATAAAAATCAAGAATATTTTTTATAAGATTAAGTAAACAATTCCAAGCATTATTTGCTTGTGCAAAGTTTTCAAACATGGAGACTTTATTAAAGCACTTTGCTAAAGATAAGAAAAGTACGCTTGGTGGTCTTTAAGATAAGAAAAGCTTAATCAAGAGACCCAAGCAAAGTAATCTTTGGAAATTAAGCTATTTCCTAAATATAAACTAATGAAAGAGCGTGATTACCTATTTCATTAGTTAAATGAGAATGTCTTTTGGACAAGCAAAGCCTTAAGTCTTGGTCTTATCTAAAAGTCTAGAATTCCTCTTGAAGATCTTTCCAGTAAAGGAAAAGATTCCAAGATGAATCATTGAACTGGAAAGCAAAAGATTCCAAGATGAATCATCTGCTTCAAGTTATAGCTTAGTATTACTCGATTCTTTGGTAGGAACCAAAAAGTTCTTGAAAGAAAAATCTCCCCAGACGTGAAACTAGCATCTTTCAAGAAAAGTTATATAGTAAGTAGTTCCCGGACATCCCAAACCACTAGAAGTGGTATTTCAAGTCCTATTTGTGATATAACCTAACGATATATCAAAGATTCTTAGCTTTGGAATCTGAAAAGCATTAGAAAATGCTTGGACTTAAGTTGAGGGAAAGATCTCTAAAAATCCTGCAGGTAAGCAAAGAAGCTTAAGATAGTTTAAGAGATCTTAAAAGATAAAGACTAAGTCTTTATTTTTGTCGCACGTATCAACCAGATTTGATCAAGCTTGGCCGTGATTGTCCAAGGATGTGCGATTAGAACTACTCTGTAGATTGCCCAAGTATTGGCAGTAAAAAATTCCGTTAGGAAGTATTCACTCAAGTTTCATCTATTCAATGGAAAATTGTGAAAAAGTAAGCTGTTCTAAGTCTGAACAGAGTAAAGAAATTCCAAGAATGTAGTCTGCAACCGTGAAAATGGTAATTAAGTCTGTGGAAGGTAAAACATAAGTGTTTACCTATCCTTAAAGGGATTTTGGTACAAATCCAGAAAGCATGAGCGGATGCTTAAGACTTAAGCAGTAAAAAGATTCCTAAATAAAGTCCCCGGGGTAGGTACCTAAAGCAACAGTAAAGAAAGGAATCTAAAGACAAGAAGTCAAAAGCTCTTGTCGCTACAAAATTGGTCAAGGGTAAACCAATTGAACTTGAATTCGAGAAAATTCAAGAACTTGGAATTCTGATTGATATTCTGTCAAAGAGGTTTTCAAGTTTCCAAGGCAAAGCACACGATTCTGAGGTGATCATGCGAAGGAATCAAAACCTAGGAAAATCTAGTTAGAGATAATGCCTGAAACTTCCAATTCTTGTAAAAGAATTGAAGAAATAAGGTACTCTATCAAGAGATGTTTAGACTTTAGGATAAGAATCACCCACACATTAATGTGAATATAAAATAGGGTGGTATGGGACACCAGATTTTATACTCAGATTGATGTAGGAAAGATGGAATGGGACATCGGACCGTGGGATGATGATTATCTTTTAGTCCTAGTTTGGATTTTGAAGTTAGGTTTCATCCTCAAGGGAATTAAGACTTCAAGGAAAAGTTTAAATCGTAAAGGATGAAAGTAGTATCTTACGATACTTCAAGGTAACTTCAAGATTAAGGAAACTGAAGATATGAAGTAAGTAACTTCCAAGATCTTCATAGAACACTTCAAGTTTAAGTGTTATTGATCAGAAATATTTGATAAATTTCTGAAAGAAGTTGGACTTTGATTTTGAGTTGATCTTTTCTACTAAAGATTTAATTGACTAAGTCAAGCATCAAGTTCCTAGTGTAACTTGATAAAATTCACTCTTTTAGACTCAAAGAAATGCACAAGAATTGCATTCACGGAATCAAAAAGATTGAATGTGACCTGAACTTAGTCTCAAGTGAAGCATTATTTGAATACAAAACTCATCAGCGTAACCTCAGTGGGTCGACACACTGATGTTGGTTACCACACTAGTATCTTGTGGTTGGATGATGTTTTTTATTTACTTTGAATCTTTTTGAGAAGCTAGCTTATTTCTCTTAAAGATAAAGTCAATGCTTCAATATCTTATTGAAATAGATCGTTGAGAAGTTAAAGTCCTGAGTCAACTAGACTTTGACTCATAGCAAGTTTATGTATGTGCGAAGTTTGAATTGGTTGTACAAAGTCTTAGTTATCTCTTTCAGCTTTCCAAATCTTTTGGAATTGACTCAGATATGGTATCTGATTCCTTTTGCAAAAGACCAGGGATAGCCGGTTAGAATTAGATAACTAACTTGAACATCCTAGATAGATGTTATGTACAAGAACCTTTTCAATCTTCAAAAGATGATAAGTCTAAGTAGACTTATTCATTTGATTTTGCTTCAAGTTATAGCATAAATGATTTCCTGGAGTCCAGTATACTCTAGAATAAAGAAGTTAGGAATTGCTCATCAGATTGACAATTCCCAAGAACTTTCAGTTAAAAGTCTTTGAGAAAAGTGTCCTAAGTTGGACAATTTTCATTTTGAATTTGAATTGGTGAAGTTAGTATGGTTGATTCCACCGGAATGGTAAACTTTCTCCTACAGTTTACATAGGATTTTTTCAACTCATTGGGACAGAGTAGTCCTCTAGTCGGGTGAAAAAATCAAGTAACTGTTAGATAAAAGTAAACCATTGTACAGACATCTAAAGTTAGATGTATGGGACAACCAAACTTCAAGTTCTCCAAAACAAATTCAAGTGAATCAAGAATTCTCAAAGTCTTGCGAGGGATAAGAATCCCACCTTCATTACTAAGCCCATGCACCCGTTATGCCTAGAAATGGACTAGTAATTTGAATCCACCTAGTTCACATGTTTGTGCCTAGATCGCACATCCAGAAACTGTGAATTAGCCAGGGATGTCATTAGATCCACCCTCATTATTCTTCACTAGTTTGTACTTTGTCCCGTTCTTCACAGTACAAAACCAGATAGTATTTTGAATCATTTGGGCAAGGATGCCACCACAGAGATGAGACATGTTCTTCTAGTTCTAGAACATGACCATGTTCTTCCAGTTTTAGAACATGAGGCTCGGGGGTTGCCTACAGTATGTATATAGCTCTATTTTCGAGGACGAAAATCTTTTCCAAGGGGGGAAGAATGTAATAAAGTAAGTCTATGATCCAAGGGTCTGGCCGGTTCAGACAGATCTGAAATCGGACACCGTTTGGTCATCCGTGTGTATGACCAAAGATCTCGAGTTTAGACTTACTAGGAGGTCTTGTGCTCTTGTGAACAAGTGATCCACTTAGCTTAGTGGTTAAGTCTCAAGGATGTGAAGGACGAGGTCTTGGGTTCAATCCCCATGAGGTACATGGGAAGAGTATTTTGCCCAAAGAGCTCTAGAACCTTCTAGAAGCATCCACTGGACACTTGGCGCACATGTAGTTACATGGCTGACACTTGGATGATTAGTATCCACCTGCCCAAGAAGGCAGTCCCCTGGAGAGAGCTATATATAGAGGCATTTGGTTGGGAGGAGAGTGATCTCTCAAGCATGTGGTGGTCGTAATCTTCGTTCTATTGCAACGAAGCTCAATGATACAACGCTGAAGTCCTCCAATAAAATCTCAATACAATGGAGCCCGCTACAATGCGGGTCGATGATACAACAAATCGCTACAGTGTGATAGGGTGATATAATATGCTGCCGCTACAGTGCAGATCCGCCAAATATCAGGTAGACCTCCCGCTTTTGTGCGAGAAGTCGCCCTCGAGTCTCGACAGTCTTCATAACTTTTTTTTTCTTCGGTCTTCGGTCGAAGCTCTAGTTCAGGTCTTCATCCAATAATTATTTTCAATTCATAAACTGCAATAGCCTCCAATCACTTAATAACCTGGTAGGAAGATCCAAAAGCAAGACCCACGGGGTCACTCTTTACTTCAGGCTTCAGTCAGCAATTCTTTACTTCATATAATCTTCCAATATCATCAACCGGCCCTACGTGGAAAGAAGTTCCACAAGCAAGATCCACGATGATGTTAAAATCATGTTAGTACATTGAAATTTATGTCAAAAAACACACTATGCTTTTTATTTATTTCCTCTCCCTTTTGAAATTGTTTGGCATACATACACTTAAACATGTAGACTAAAGTATTCATGCATAGAATGAACTCACATTCTACGCTACTTAAAGAATCTTTTCTTAATGGAACAACGATGGAGATAATATCATTCGTTTTTGAATCCTCAATAGATGGATACTTGTAGCTTATAAAAGAAAAAAGACCTCAAATCTAGCTAGTCACAGCGTAGCTCAAACTTTTTTTTTTTTTTGAGAAAAACAGGAAAATATAAATTAACAGGGTAAAATACACATGTGCAGGGGGCAGGAGCACCTGACCTCACTGAGTCACAAGGTAGCTACCATTGCAAACCTGCAAGGGGAATACAACTGGCTCAATATCACTTTCCATTTTGTGTAATGGTGGGCTGCTAGGATATAGTGAATATCATGAGAGGGAAGAGAAGGTTTGGTGATTCTCTTTATACAAATATTAGACACTCTTTTCAGAGAGTGATGTAGGGGAATGAGGAAATTCTTTCTCCCATTGCCAAAAACTTGATTATTTCTACTAAGCCATATGGCCCACAGGATGTGTCCACGCCAGGTATTCCAAAGGAGGATATCCATATTTTTGCAACATCCGATCAAAGCATCCATCCTTTGAAGCTTGGGAGCTTTACAAGAGTGAAGAAAGTTATCAACACATTTCCAGAAAGGCTTAGCATGCTCACAGTCAAAGAAGAGGTGATAAACATCCTCCACCCTGCCACAAAATGCACATTTACCACCATCAATAAATATTTTCCTGACTCTGGGGCCCACCCAAAGCCCTTGATGATTTATCAACCACTGAAGACAAGACTGTTTGCTGCTTTCTGGGTAAGCCCACAGAGCTTTAAACCTATAAGACCACTGAGCAGAAGACCAGCTCATCTTCCACATTTTGTTCAATTTATTAGTGATACAATCCATCGAGTCTTTCTTCTTCTTGAAGTTCTTGTAAATGAACTCAGCGACTTCATGGAGATTTATTTCCTTCCAGTTGCACTGTGTCAGCTATTCTTCCAGCATCTCCTTGTGACACAGCAGAATCTGCAAACAGGCATCAGAAGCATTAGTCATACTAACCAAATCATAATCAGATCTTACCTTCCCATTGGTCATATAGTCTTTCCAAGTTTTGAATCCATGCTTCTTATGGCATTTATGTTCCTTGATAGAAATGTTCCCATTGTTCCTATTGGCCAGCCAACCTAGCCAAGGAGATTCCTGTAAGTAGTATTGAGCCATGAAAGACATCTTGTCATTAGGACAGAAAACACTTTTAGCTTTGAACCAGGAATTCCAGAACCTACAAACCAGAGGACTCCCAACAGGGGAAATGGGGTGAGGGCAGGAAATAATGTCCCAAAGATTAAGATTATTCCAAGCCCTGTAGTTAGTCAAAAAGAATTTGTTAACAGATCTTTGAATAAGAGTAGCCCATATCTCATTGTTGCCAATGCTTCTAAGAATCCATTTAGCTGACAGGATGTCAGCCATTTTTTTTGGGCACCTCACCCCCAATCCCCCTTTTTCTTTATTCATGCTACAGATATCCCAAGGGACTTTGGCAATTTTCTTTCTGTTGGCCGATCACCCCCATAAGAATCTTTTGGCCAGCGAGATCACCTGATTAAGCTGCTTTTTGGACGGAGTCCAACAAGACAGGAAGTAGACAAGTTTAGGCAAAAGATAATGATTAAGAATAAAAGACCGATGAGGAAGGGAGGAATTGGAGTCATACCACACAGCCAGCCCTTTTTTAAATTTGTCACTGACCCAATCCCACCTTTGATCAAAAGAAACATTGAAGCCCATAGGGATCCCAAGAAGCCTAAATATCACCCCTTCTTTTATAATACTACAACCAAGTTGGGAAATAATGTCTGGTATAGTATTATCAGAGGCTTTGAAGCCAGTTTTGCTGTGGTTGACCCTAGAGCCACTAGCCAAACAAAAAACATCAAGACAATCCAAAAACTTGGTAAGGGATTGGTGATCATTTTTTAAAACAACATTGATATCATCAGCAAACATCTGCAGACATAGAGGGGCAGGGGAGTTAGGAATGCACACACCTTTAATATTATCATCAGCCAAAGCATCCTTCACTAACCAACCCAAAGCATCACTAGCAATGGCAAAAAGAAGAGGGGCCAAAGGGCACCCTTGTCTTATGGACCTAGCCAACTTGAAGGGTTCAGTCATATGGCCATTAATAGAAACTCTAGAAAAAGCATTTCCAAACATAGTGCTCACATATTTAATAAATCTCCTTCCCAATCCTAAGTCGTGAAGGGACTGCAAAACAAAATCCCACTCAATCCTGTCATAGGCTTTGTCAAAATCAATTTTAAAGAAGTAGTAATCTTGACCAGACTCCTTAGCATAATCCATTCCTTCCCAAAGGGAGATGATAGCATCAAGAATAAACCTACCTTTAATGAAGCCTTTTTGCTCAGGGAGGATAAGCTGGTTCATCAGAGGGCGAAGTCTCCTAGCAAGAGTAGCAGCAAAAATTTTGTATATGGTATTTAGGCAGGTGATGGGCCTCCAGTTGTTAAGGTCATCTTTGGGACCCCTCTTATGAATAAGTTTGATAACCCCAGTGTTAATAGAACAAGGGAGATATCCTTTACTAGAAACCTCTTCCCATATCAAGAGAATGTAAGGAGTGAGAAAATCCTTAAGAATGATAAAAAATTCATTAGGCAGACCATCCATCCCAGGAGATTTACAGGGTTTCAGTTTATTGATAGTTTCTTTGATCTCACCAGCAGTGAGGGGCAGGTCCAGAATGGGAACCAGGCTAACAGGAATCATTTTTTTCCTTTTAACAGCAATAGTAGCCCTGGCCCTCTGAATGTCCCCCCCCCACTTGGGAGAAACAGAGAAAACATCCATAAAGAAGCTCTTGGCCTCCTGTAAAGTCTCTTCAATATTGGAGGTAACACTCCCATCTATTTTCTTAACCGGGGGGACAAAGTCCCTCACTTTCCTCTTTTTCATAAGAGCAAACATATGTTTATTATTCCGATCCATGTTCTCACTCCAGAATTCTCTTGAAATAGCAAGGGAGCTCCTAGCTTCCAGGTACCTCTCTTTACTCAATCTCACAGAGCAATCAACATACTCTTGAGAGTTAACATCAAGGGAATTTAACTGATTCATAAGCGCAAGTCTCCTCTGAGTCCTCAACTCCAAGGCATGCTTCCTAAAAGCCGTGAAAAGCTTTTGAATACCATAAACAGCATGCTCCCAAGCAGCAGTAGGGGAACTATCAACCTTAAAATGGTAGCTGATGATATCCTTAGTACGAGCCATAATGCTAGGAATCTTGAGAAGACTATAATCAATGTGAGGCCGACCAGCTCTATAGTTAGGACTGCCTTTCCTGAAGGTCAAAAAAATGGGTTTGTGATCCGAAACTAACAGAGTATGATCAATCTTGCTACTAATATCCCAACACTCTTGGGTAAACTCAGTACTCGCATAACATCTATCAAGCCTAGCCGCTCTATAGTTGTCCCCTACTTGCTTATTAGACCAGGAAAACCCCGAATTACAAGAGAGGTCAGACAAATCCAGGTGATTGCATAACTTGAACCAGGAATGTTTTTCAGAGCCAAAAATACAGTTTCCTTTTCTTTCCCATCTATCTTGCAAAGAAGTAACCATATTAAAATCCCCAACAAGGATAACAGGACTGTCAAAAGAACATAACTCTTCCCAGCAACCTTTTCTTTCAGCATACAGGTTAGAAGCATACACAGAAATAATAGAACAGTTAAAAGGGTCCCCCAACTTAACAGCACACCATTGATGGGAGTTACTAAAAAAAACGTCCTTAACAGACTTGGAAATAGAATTTGACAAACCAACCACTGCACCACCTTTGCCACTATTGTGGCTGGTGTAATACCAAGTGAAATTAGAGGCCAGAATGTTCAAGTGTCTGAGCAAAGCAACTCCTCCCACTTTAACTTCCTGCAAGCAGATAGCATCAGGCATAGTGGGAAGCATCTTAAGCCAGCAATTAATCATTTTGGGCCTGACTACATCAGTCAGCCCTTTTACATTTAAAGTGATAATTTTAAGATCAAACATCAAAAAAGGACAGATCATTTATGACTATTTTTAGTCGGCTTGGGCGCAGAGTATGATAACCTGACAGCTTCTTTCCTTTTAGGCTTATTTACCTTAGTGTGATCAATGAAGGAATCCACATCCTGAGACATGGGCACTATTTCACAATGTTCCCCTTCCTCATCCATACATTTGATTGAGTCCTGATCCATAGCATCAAGTTCCTGGCTGAAATGTTCCATAGAAGGAGGGGGCACATCATTAACCTGTTGGGAGAAACAAGGGTTATCCTTTAGACATGTTGGTTCATGAATAACCTTGTTTTTTTTCCCTATAACTTTCCAGTTTCCTGCAGAACCATGGACTTCTTTTTTTGCCTGAGCAGTCTTGGTAATACCTGTACCATCCATATTGGGATCAGTATTCTCATCCTGTTCTACAATAGTATGAGAACCACCTGCAATATTTTGGTCATCAAAAGGATTAGAGATGTCCTCTAACAAAATGTCATATGGGCTATCTGACTTAACAGTCTTTTTTTTAGGCTTTTGAACATGCTTTTTTCCCAGAACATTGGGGGAATTACTAGTAGCAGTTGGTAATACCTGTTTGTCATGATTACCTTCCTCGTTCCGCGCAATGATGAGGGGACAATCCCGAATTAGATGACCCTGCTTATAACAGTTGTAACAGGCATTAGGCAAGTTACGGTACATAATCCTTTGGGTGTGTAATTTCTTACCCTGAGAATCCTTGATAACTATTTGAGTCTTGATTTCTTTAGAAACATCTATTTCGATTAGCACCTGAGGGTCCCATTTAGTATTAATGATACTATTTCTGGATTTTTGACCCAAAACTCTACCGATCATATTACCAAGATGCTCTATCCAGGGATAAAAGTCTATGGGCAGTTCTGGGAATTCAACCCACACAGGGATCTTAGTAGGCTTTGGGCCCTTGGGGTTAAAACCAACATGCCATTTGAAAAATGACATGGGGATATTCCTGATAAGCCATTGGGCTTCACTGATAACCTGCAGAGCGCTATTAGCCTCTTCGAAAAAGAAAAGGTAGAAGTTATTTGGGCAATACTGAATGTGCTTAACCATTAGCCCCCTAGCTTCCCAGTGTGTTTTTATCCAATTCTTAAGAACATCATGCGGTGGTCTAGGGCCGTGACAAAGCCCTATCACAACCCTACCCAACAGGTGCTCTTGCCAACTATCCAAGGAGGTCATGTCAATTATGAACGATTCTTCTTCGTCATCTTCACTAGGGATGTCGTCGACAAGTAGTTTATGCGGATTTTTCGAGCATTCTACTCTCCCAATCCCCCTATCAATACCCTTACCGCCTCGATCAGGAATGACAGGAGCAGAAAAGAGATTACCTTTGTTCTTGATGGAGTCCGCATATGTCTTCTGGGGAGAGTGTGAGACAGAGCTTGTACGAATCTCCAGGCTGCCAGAAGGGGCATCGACCATGGGCGAATCCTTAAGACCAGAGTTGCAGACACTTACCTGATGCTTTCCCATTGAGTTAGGCAGAGCACGAGCGTTCTCTTCTACTCCCCCGATCAGCGGAGCATCTACCACAGAGATACCATTGCGCAGCGCTTCGAAGAGCGCCATGAGAAGGCAAAGGAAGAGATAACGGAGCCGGACCAGACAGAGCTGCCCCCCCACAGGGGCGAAGCACGCAGGCGAGAGCCCTCCCGACTGAGGGGAGGGACTCGCAGGGGGGGAGGTGTACCCTCAAACCCTAGAGCGGGGTCATAAAAGCTCCACTACTCCACTACGCGCACTTTATTGTATGTTTTTCTCTAGCTCAAACATTTTTGCCACATCCTCTTTCTCTCTTTTTGGTATAGCTTTTTTAGAATTGTTGTCAATCCAAAAAGAGATGTAATGGCCACTTGAGTTCAGAACACTGGAGCAAGGATCGACCTAGGGTTTTGATCTCGCGGCTGGGGTGTTGAGCCTGCGGAGTGGGCAGTGAATGCCCTCCTTGGGTTTAGGGCCTGCATGTTATTCCCCTGGGGACTGGGGGGTGCGTCTCTATCATCTCCTCCCCCTCGTCGCGAGGGGGGTTCTCCTGTTCTGCTCCTCCCCCTCGGTGAGAGGGGAGTCTTTATCCAAGCTTCGGGTCGGTGGTATCCTTGGCTCACGTCATGGCATTATACGAAGCTTTGCGCAATGGACTTTCTGGCGCGGGCTCTGAAGATACAGAGATGGTGAAATCGGTTTTCAACCCGGTGTTCGATGGAGGAGCTTCATCGTCCAGTCCTGCTGTGATAATGCAGAAGGGAGAAAGTGTCATTGAAGGTCTGAAAGGTAAAGATGCTAGGTTAACTCCTGGAAGAGGTGTCGCTTCTCAGGGACTGACGGGAGCTAGTTCTGAGGAGTACCAACAGTCTAATGGTATGATTTCTTATGCGAGAATGGCTCAGAGGCCTCAACAGGACTTCTTCTCTGTCTTTGCTAACTCGGACAAGTCAGGTAATCTTCCTCAAACTGTGGTTTCCGATATCAAAGGTAAAACTAAACTTGTAGAGCCTAATACGGAGAGAGATTATGTCAAGGATAAGGCTCAGACGTTAGAGGTTGACCCAGAAGAGGAGGAATGGGAAGATGGTACTCTAGTTATAGAGAGTTCTGCCCTCATTAGATGGAATAATCACCTTGAGGATAAAGTTGTCATTGCTCACTGTCATGGTCCTAGGCCAGCTCAGGATGTCCTTAAATCTTGGATGAGAACTAACTGGGAAAGTAAGGGGCTCTTTGCTAAGCATGTTCAGTATCTGCCTAATAACTTTTACCTTTTCTTTTTTGATGATGTGAATAATGCTTTGAAAGTTATTGCTGAGGGGCATTGGTTAATTAGAAACACCCCTCTGACATTCTTTAAATGGTTCCCAGGCTTTAATCCTAGAACCAATAAACCTACCAAAGTGCCCATTTGGGTTGATTTCCCTGATTTCCCTGTGGAGTTTTATCCCTGGCTCGAAAAACTTGGGTCTTTAATCGGAAAAATCCTTGGTCAAAAACCCAAAAAGGAGTTCAATCCCAAATGGGAGCCTCAGATGTTGATTGAGGTTGACATCTCTAAAAAGGTTAAGACTGAACTAGTTATTAAGAATTCTGAGGGTCTGAAACTGCATGTGCAAAAGATTGTCTATAAAAATCTGCCTAATGCCTGTTTTAACTGCTACAATCAAGGTCACTTAATTAAGGACTGCCCCCTTTTAGCTAAAAAGCAGAGCAAAATGGCTGGAGGTGGAGAAGAGCCCCCCTCTTCCTCTGTTTCTGCTAACTCGGATCAATCCAAAGATGAGCAAGGCTTCAAAAAAGTGACCTTCAAACAGAAAAAAAAAACCCTAATGGGGGTAGCAGAGTTGAAACTCTTGTAAAAGGTATTAGCAATCCCTTTCAAGTTCTCGAAGTTCTTAACACTACTGATATTCATGGGTTGGGAGTTGGGTCAGAGTGTGAGCAAACTAATCAGGAAAGCAAGGATTCAGAATGTGTTAACAATGTTTGTATTAATGCTTCTGATTATTCTCCCAGGCCTGTGTCGGACCCCATCCCTCTGAAGGTTTCCCTTGAAGAAAAAGACAGTATTTGTGATGATATGTTTATTGAACAAATTAACAGATTTGATGAGTTAGCTTCTGATCAGGATTTTTCAGGAGGTACCAGCAAGGAAGATGTTTGTATGACTAATGTTAGTTCCCCTAGCCCCAAAGGTAGAGAGAAGCATAATTCTAAGAGGAAAGATACCATAAGGTCCTCTGTTTCTGCTGTGAAACCAGGCAAGAATCTTAAAAAGTAAGGTTGTTCAGTTTTTTTGATTGTCCCTTTCTTTTTTTGTTCCCCATGGATAGTATTAAACTAATTTCCTTTAATACTAAAGGTCTCTCTGATCCGGTCAGAGGTAAAATGATAAATAAGTGGCTCAAAGATGTTTCTATAGTTCCTGACATTATCTGCTTACAGGAATTAAAGCTTGGTGGTCCCCCTCTTCTGCTGAACTTGAAGAATGTTGCTCATAACTTACATTGGGTTCATACTGAACACAATGGCAAAGGAGGGGCGGCCATAGGTATTGCTAATAAGTTGGTTCAATTTATTGAGGAGGTATTGATCAGTCCTTCCAACCAATGGATTGCTATTAAGTGTAGAATACCTCTCAATGTCACTATTGTCAGTGTTTATGCTGCTAACCAAGCTTTACAGAGATCCAGATGCTGGGAAGAAATTTCTAAGATCAATGGGGACATCTGGTTGGCAGGTGATTTTAATATGGTCACTAATATTGGTGATAGATCTGGTAATTGTGCTAATGTGATTTCTGGTGGTGAAAAACATTGCTGGTATAATCTGTTGAATAAGCACAACTTGGTGGATCTTTCTTTTAACTCTGGGCACACCTGGAATAACAGAAATCAGAGTTCCTTTTTGTCTGCTAGACTGGACAGGTTTTATATGCATGCTGGAAGGAGTCATGATTTGTGGAATTTTTGTTGCTCTACTGATCATTCTTTTACTCTTTCAGACCACTCGCCCCTGGTTATTAAACTGTTTTTTAATAACCCCAACTACAGGTCTGGTTGGCACCATTTGGATTCCTCGTTGTTTCAAATCCCTGTGGTTAAAGAGAAAATCTCTGATGTTATTAAAGTTCATTTTAATAAGGACTTGTCTTCGTTTGTGGCTTGGGAAAGGACTGTTAAGGATATCCAGAATTTGATTAAGGTCTATAAACTTAAAGCCAAAGATATCAGAAATAAGAGGAGGATGATGATTATTCAGGAGATTAATCTTATTGAAAACTCTAACCTTGATGTGGAAGCAAAAAGATCCAAAATTCTGGATCTTCAGGCTAAGGTCAAGAAAGTGGAATACCTCCTTGCTAGAGGTGCCCTTGCCTCTTCTAGAGAATTTTGGGCAGGTAAAATGGACAAACCTAATAAACATATGTTTGATTTGTTGAGAAAGAAAAAGGCCAGGGATTACATCCCTCTGTTGAAAAATACTGATGGTACTCTTGCTGCTAGCATGAAGGATAATCTTCAGATTGCCCATAGGTTCTTTGCCAATGTATTCTCCCAGCCTCCCAAGAGAGGGGACTCTGTCTGGAGTGCAAGAGCTGCCATTGCCCTTTGTAGGAAAAAGATGGTTCCTCAGGGATTGGACTCCCTCCTTGACATGCCCCTCTCTGAGGGTGAGGTCAGAGAATCCATTAGCAAATTGAAGCCTGGGAAATCTCCTGGTCATGATGGTTTACCTTATGAATTCTTTCAGGTGTTTAAGGAAGATTTGGTGCCCATAATTCTTAAGATTTGGCAAGAAGCCTCTAGAAGGGGATCCCTTTCTCCTTTTATCAACACTGGTGTGATCAAATTAATTCATAAAAAAGGTCCCAAAGATGATTTGAATAATTGGAGACCCATCTCCTGTCTGACTTCTCTTTATAAAATCTTTGCCTCCATTTTAGCTAGAAGATTGAGTCCTCTTATGGATAGCATTATCCTCCCTGAGCAGAAAGGGTTCATCAAGGGCAGATTTATTCTTGACAATATTATTACTATTTGGGAAGGGTTGGATTTTTACAATGAGCTCAATATTGATACTTATTTCTTTAAAATTGATTTTGATAAAGCTTATGATAGAATTGAGTGGGATTTCATTCTTCAATCTTTGCATGACATTGGTTTTGGTAAAAACTTTATAAAGTATGTTAGTATCCTTTTTGGTAATGCTTATTCTAAAGTTTCTGTTAATGGCAGTCTGTCTAGTCCCTTCAAATTGTGCAGATCCATCAGGCAAGGTTGCCCCCTGGCCCCTCTTCTGTTTGCTATTGCCAGTGATGCTCTTGGCTGGTTGATCAAAGACTGTATTACCAAAGGTTCCATCACAGGTTTAGTCATTCCTCATGCTCACTCTCCTCTGGGGCTCCAGATGTTTGCAGATGATACTAACATGTTAATGCAGGCTAATGAAGATTCTGCTAATCAATTTCTTAAATGCCTGAATATGTTCTGTACAGCTAGTGGTTCTGTGGTCAATCACAAAAAAACGGGCTTTTACTCCACTGATAATAAAATTCCTCAATGTGTTGAGGCTGCTGGCTGTGACATTATTAAAAAAGGGACTATATTTAGGCTGCTTGGCATTCCTATGGGTTTTGGCATCTCTAACGAGCAGAGATGGAATTGGATGATTGATAAGTTTAGAACCAAAATTCATAAATGGGCTTATGTGGATAATAGTCTGTCTCAGAGAACTTTTATTTTGAAACATTATATCCTCCCTTCTCTGACTTATTTTCTTTCTTGCTGGCAGCCTAGTAAAAAGCAATTGGGCCAGGCCATTTCTTTGGCTAGGAATTTTTTATGGGGGGGTGCAAAAATACCTAAAGTTGCCTGGAGTGTCTGTTGTATGAAGAAGAAGGAAGGAGGCCTTGGTCTCATCTGTCCTACCAGGATGGCAACTCAAATGGCAGCCAAGTGGATTGTTAGATCCATTTCTTCCAATGACTTTTGGGCTTGTTTGATAAAAAGGAATATTTACAGATTCAGTGTTAAGAATAATAAGAGTTGGGATAATTGTTCTCTCCGGGACGTGATCACTTCTCCTGTTGATTTTATCCCTAAGGGTAGCCAACTTATATGTAACTTTTGGAAGGCCTGGATGGTAGTTAAATCCAACTATACTCTCCCTATTTGGTTTGCTAATAACTCTTCTTTCATTGAGCAGGATTCCATGTGGCTGGGTTGGTCTGTAAGATCCTCCTTTCAGACCCTCCCTATTAGGTGGAACAAATGCAGGAAAAAAGGATTTGCTCATTGGAAGGACCTGATGACTAAAGGTGATGTTGTAGCCAACAATTATATCCTTGATACTGATGGTTTGTCTGTGCATTGTAAACAGATTCTCCTGGGCAAGAAAGAGCAGCTGATTGAAATGTTGGAGACCAATCTTTGGAAAAAAGAGATCACTCTTCAAGTCTTGGCTGAGGATATGTTAAGCTCCTACAAGAGAAGTGGCAGAAGCATAAAGGAGATCTCTGGGAAACTCAACAAAAAATGGGATCTCCAATGGTCCCATCTCCAATGGAAGTACAGGTTTCAGTGTGCTTGGGCCTTCCCTCTCTCCAACAAACAGTCCACTCTTAACTGGCTCATTCTTCACAAAGGTGTCTGGACAGGCTTTCATGCTAGGAAGTATAAAATTGATGCTGGTTTCTGTAAGCAATGTGGGAAAGAAGAGGATTTGGATCATTTATTTATCAAATGTAAATCTGCTGTCAGATTCTGGATGGTAATCTGGTCCTTCTGTCAGATACAGGGGTTCAAAATTCCCAGTTGTAAAGATATTTTGATAGGAGAATCCTGTGGCATGGACATCCTTCTGTGGCAGATTTTAAGGAACCACTTCTTGTGGTATATTTGGAAAAATAGGAATAGTGCCATTTTTAGTAAGAATTGTAAAGATTACTTTTACTCCTGTCTTCTGGGGGTAAAGAAAATCCTTAGTTTCATCACTTCTTGTAAAGAACCTCTTAAGGATCATATGAGCCCCTTTATGGTTATGAAAAATAACCGATATAATGTTTGGAAAGCCAAACTCCTCCCCATGTACACAAAATCGAGGAGTGACATGATCACTTTCCTTGATGATTATACTGACTACTACCTCAAGTGAGACCTCCCCCTCATTCTTGAGTAGTGGTCCTCTGATGGTGTAATTTTTTGCTAGCATCAATTTTATACTTCCTGTTTTCTCAAAAAAAAAAAAAAGAGATGTAATTTTACGACATTTTGTTTTTGTTCATTGATTGGACTCAATTCTAAAATTCATAAGACTTTCGATATCAGATACAGTTAATCACATTGAATGAAAATTCCTGTACTTCTGCAATTAAAAGTCTCTCTCTCTCTTATCCTGCGTTCATTTCTCTCTTTTTTCCATTATCTTCTCTGCTTTGAATTATGATGTCTTTTTGTTTCTTTCTCAAAAAGTAAAGTTTTATACAACGATTTAAATGAGGAGCTAATAATTCGTATGTTCTGAACATAGAAAAATCCGGAAGATATAAGGAAATCATGCCATGTCCAATGAAAGATACTGCAAAGCAGACTAATTACGTAGTTGTTGATATTGCCACCTCCTAATGTAATCGTAATCTCTCTCCACACATCGTCTCCACCGCCTCAAAATTCTAAGCCTCTCTCTCTCTAACGGATTGCGCAGCAGCCATCGCTCTGCGGGCCTTCTCTCTCTCCATCATACGAGCCTGCTTGATCTCTCCCAAAAGTTCCTCTGCCTGCGCGCAAGCATCTCTCTCTGCCCCGGCTTTATCTCTGCGTGTCGCTGTCTCCCACAGCGCCACGACAGCACTAGGTCGTCAACATCGACCGATCAGACTTCCTGTCTGTGTGACATGTAGATCGACAGCCACCACCAAGTCTCTCTGTTCGAAGTTTTCTGCGCACTCAGCCTCTCTCTCCTCTCTGGTCGTGTGCCACCAGCCGTCCGTTGTCTCAGGGGTCAGGAGTAGCAGATGGCCTCTCTTTCTGCTCCACAATTCCTGCCGTGTGCAGCTCTCTCTTCCACATTGATGCGCAGCCTACCGACTTCTCAGCAGCATCTCTCTCTCTCTTTCTACGCGCGTTCTGTGTCACTAAGCTGTCATCCTATCTCTTCTTTCTCTAAACGCTGTGCCGACAGCGCCGCCAACCGACCTCAGATTTCTCTGCTAATCACGTCAGCGCTCAAGCCTTCAGACTCTCCCTAGAAGTCAGGACTCAGCACATAGTGCTATACAGCCCAGCTCTCTCTCTTCCTGAATTCTCTGCTATCGACCAGACACATATTCCTGCCAGAGTGCGCCCACGAGCCTCTGTCTATGCTGTCGTCTCTCATAAGTTTGCCGCCACCCAGCTCTGAGCTCTTATTCTCTCTCTCTAAGTCATCGCACACGTTAACAACCACAGTATGCGTGCACTCCGATCACCGTAATCCTCTCTCTCGGTGTTTGCAAAAGATGAGCGTGGGCTGCGGTCTATAGGCGACTGTTTTTCTTGCATAATACAGGGATACAGAGATGTTACTTGAAATATTAAAGTGATTAAGCGATTAAAACAGCAAAACACATTTCCATCCCCTGATTTAGTCATCTACATCCATCCCACAACAAGCTCTCTCTCTTATTATGTGCAGGATCATAAAGTATGTGTAAGAAGATAAATCATAATTGAACAAAAATGGACAAGGAGCATACCTGGTTCCACAAGCAAGATCCATGATGAAGAACATATGAGTTTAGGCACCTATTTATAGGTCCCTCCTCCCTTGGAATTTCTTCTAGAAACTTCTAACCTCCTTACTCAACTTTCTAATTTCAGATCACTTTGCATGTCCAGTTTCTATTTTTAGAAAATCCCATCTCTTAATTCTATTTTTGGTTTTTCCTCTTTTTATTTTCTATTTTTCTTTTTCTATTTTTGATTCTTTTTCTTTTTCTCTTTTTATTTTTCTGGGCCTAAGGTTTTGGTTTCACACTATGTACATACAAGATTAACTAATCTAAGGGTTTGGTCTTAGGATAATAGCCAATTTCAAGGGTCCAGCCTAGGGTTTTTGATCGGGGAAAATAGGGGTTTGCCCACAATTAACTCAAGCATGTCAAATCAAGGGTTTATTTACAGTTTGGACCTAAACTCCAAGGGTTCAAGTCCGGTTTTCATGGGATAAATGCATGTTTTCAATCAGTTCCAAAGGTCAAATCTAAGGGTTTAAGGGTCAAAGTTAGCGCCACGCTTATTTACAAATGTACAAACTCAATCTACAAGAACCACATGATTTTGCATCAAATCCGCCAAAACATATATAATTTTTACCACTTTCTCAGTAAAACGTCACACAAAACTCATTAAACAATTAACTTTGAAAAAAAAATCAATCAACACTTCCTGCAGGATTTCACCCCAACAGCGGATTGGTCGGATATGACGTAGGCCTCCTGCTACACTGCAGGAAGTCGCCCTCGTGTCTCGACAGTCTTCAAAACTTTTGCGGATAGGTCTTTACTTCCAATCTTCGGTCCAATCTTTACTTCAAGTCTTCTTCAAATAATTGTCTTCACTTCATAAACCGCAATAGCCTCCAATCACTGAGTAACCTGGCAAGGCGATCCACAAAAGATTTCCACGAGGAGGGGTTAAAAACATGTTAGTACCTCTTGAAAAGATGAAACATACTTGAAAAATCATTAGCACATTAAAACTCATAAAAAACACACTTTACTTTTGATTTGTTTGTTTTTCTCTTTAAAATTGTATGGCATTCATTCACATAGACATATGGGGAAAAATATTCAGGTGCAAAAACATACTCATGGTCTCTACACACCAAAACACCCATTCTCTTCTCTTCTTCTTTCTTTCTTTCTTCCTTCTTTTCTTCCTTTCAATTGGAGGCTTACAAATGCTATTATGAGCATACCTATCTAGGATATCCACCTAACAATCTTTAAAGACAATGAGAAGTACTATCTATGCATTCACCTAAGGAGGGTAAGTTTGGGTCTATCATTAATTTGACCCCCCCCCTTTCTTTCTTTCTTCCCTCGTGTTCTTTGTCCTTTCTTTTCATTTTCTTTCTCTCTTATTTTCTTTCTTTATTTCTTTGTCTTCCCTTTCTTTCGTAATGGGAATATTCATCACCATGGTCATTTTAGGGATTTCTTTAGACACAAAAAGTGCAAGCAAAAGATTTCCCATCAGGGTTGGTCTGAAAGATCCACCTTCCAGACCCTTCCTATTAGATGGAACAAATGCAGGAAAAAAGGCTTTGCTCAGTGGAAGGACCTGATGGTTGAAGGTGAAGTTGTAACCAACAACTATATCCTTGATTCTGAAGGTTTGTCTGTCTTGTGTAAACAGATTCTCCTGGGCAAGAAAGAGCAGCTGCTGGAAAAGATGGAGGCCAACTTATGGAAGAAAAAGATCACTCTCCATGACTTGGCTGAGGATATGTTTTGCTCCTACAGGAGAAGTGTCAGAAGCATTAAGGAGATCTCTGGAAAACTGAACAAGAAATGGAATATTCAATGGACCCACCTTCAATGGAAGTATAGGTTTCAGTGTGCTTGGGCCTTCCCTATGTCCAACAAACAATCCACTCTGAATTGGCTCATCCTCCACAAGGGTGTCTGGACTGGTTGTCATGCTAGGAAGTTTAAAATTGATGCTGGACTCTGCAAGCTCTGTGGTAAAGAAGAGGACTTGAATCATTTATTTATCAAGTGTAAATTTGCTGTCAAATACTGGGAGGGTATCTGGTCCTTCTTTCAGATTCAGGGTCTCAAAATTCCCAGCTGTAAAGACATTTTGCTTGGTGAATCTTGTGGCATGGACATCCTTTTGTGGCAGATTATCAGAAACCACCTCTTTTGGTCTATTTGGAAGAATAGGAATTATGCCATCTTTAGAAAAAATTGTAAAGATCACTTTTACTCCTGTCTCATAGGGTTGAAGAAAATCCTTAGGTTCTACCATACCTCTTGTGAGAGTTCGAATATTGTCCATATGTGCCCCTTTAAGATCATGAAGAATAATCGGTACAATGTTTGGAAAGACAAACTCCTACTTATGTATTCAAAACCCAGGTGTGACATGATCACTTACCTTGATGATTATGTCAGTCACTATCTCAAGTGAGGTCTCCCCCTCTCTTTTGAGATGTGTTCGACTAAGGTTGTAATTTTTTGATAGCATCAATTTTATTCTTCCCGTTTTCTCAAAAAAAAAAAAAGATTTCCCATCAGCCTTTATCCTAAATCATGGACACAATGTCTATCCAATTCATCTTCCAAGGATTTGCTAAGTCCATCAATAGAAATTATGGAGCGCATACTGTTAAAGATTCGTTCCTTAATTCTCTCTCTCTTCCTCTCTCCAAGTCGGTAATTATACCGCCTTTAATCGTCTCACTCTCTCTCTCCATGGAGATGCACAACACCCCTCAAATATGTGATTGGTTACGTGGATCTATTATTGGATTAGCTCTTCTACATCTGTAGTGCCCACATATCTCTACATCTGCAGTGCCCGCATATCTCTCTTTCTCTCTGTCTCTCCGACTCAACCGCCATCGCCCAAGCAGCCGGCAGTCAAATGTCTGACGTACTCTCTCTCCGATTTTATCTGTTTAGTTTCTCGTCGACTTCTCTAGCTCTGTCAGCCACCTTGCATCATATGTGTCTCTTCACGTGAGTCTAAGCACCATGCGTGCATCTCTCTCTCTCATATCGCTACACAATGCATCTTTCTCTCTCTCATCTACGTCGACATCCAAGCACTTTTTACACAGCCGTAGCACACAAGTAGGAGTCCATGCATTTCTCTCTCTCTCTCTCTCTCTCTAGGTACGTGCAACTCTCTCTCATGACACCTTGTGTATCTCAGCCCTGACGTGCAACAGCCAAAATTCGATGCTACCACAATCTCTTTTCTTCTCTAGTGTCGAGTTGTGCACGTCCCCGCTATTTTTGCATCGCACCGCTATTAGCTTAATCGTCTCTCTCTTCGGGAATCATGATGTGCAAGCAAGCATCAACCGGAGAATGTTTCCCTCTCGCTCTCTCTCTCGCTCTCTCTCTCTCTCTCTCTCTCTCTCTCTCTCTCGTTCTCCTGTCCACATCAAAGAAGCCTTCAGCCACTCTCTCTCTGTGATCTCAATAACTCTCTTCCTCTAATCATAGTGATCAACAGAGTGCTTCCTTCCGCATTCATATCTCCACTACATCCGAGAATTGCTACTCTTATCAATCATGCCTCTGTGTGTGTGTGTGTCTCCATCTATGTGTGCATCAGATCAGAAATTTCATCGGGACAAGGGGGAGTATTCTCTCTCTCTCTCTCTCATGTCAAATTCTCTATTTCCCTGCATCTATATCTGCTGTGTAGTGCCATAATCAATATGCTCAGCATCTTCTGTAGTTCCCATCATCTCTCTCTCTCTCTCACTCACACACTCTCTCTCCCCCTCTCGGGCCATCTTCTCTCTTCTAGATTTATCTACACATGAGCTTTGTAGGTTCTCTCTCTCTCTCTCTCTCTCTCTCACACACACACACACACACACAAGCAACAGCGGAAGGGAAAGGAGAAGAAAGGAGCAAAGAGGAAGAAACGTACCTATGAAAATAGCATTGGAAATTTTGAGTTGTGCATACATATATATATATTCCCACACATATATGCGTACACACCTTTTACCAAAAAAGAAGATGCATTCTCACCTTTCTTTTTTGTGTTTTCTCATGTACATCACACTTCAACTCACAATTCACTCACTCCATACTTTAATTCACACTTTCATTAATTAACACTCTTTATTTATGTTGATTTATGTACACCACACACACTCATACTTTAATCACACAATTCACACACACCTCACTTTAATCACACATTTTTTCTTTTTATTCTATTTCATTTGTTCTTATTTTTTTATAATTTCTTAATAATCTTTAATTTAATCTTACTAAAGTATAATGTAATTAAATATTTTACTATTTACATATATTAGGATAGATCATTAGATCATAATATATGATATATTAACCAAATATATATTTGTTTTAATATTTATTAACTCAAAAGTTCACTTATATCACATACATATATATATATATAGAAAGGAGAGAGAAAAGAGGTTTGTGATGATGATTAGACAAAGGTGGAGATATTTGTGGAAGGCAATTGCATGTCAAAGGGGATAACTCTATAAGCTATTGTAGATTAGAAGGGAAGATGCCGTTGAGCTATGGTTCAATTATCAATTGAAGGGCTCAATCGAAAGAGTTTTTGATGGAAATCTCTATGGATATGATGGCGAGAGAGAGAGAGAGAGGCATATGAAGATGGATGCATAGACAAGATTTTGGTGTAGACAAAAATTCAAGCGCAACCAGAGGTGTCATCGAAAAAGATGAGAGAGAGAGAGAGAGAGAGAGAGAGAGAGAGAGAGAGAGAGAGAGAGAGAGAGAGAGAGAGAGAGAGAGAGAGAGAGAGAGAGAGAGAGAGAGAGAGAGAGAGAGAGAGAGAGAGAGAGAGAGAGAGAGAGAGAGAGAGAGAGAGAGAGATTTAGGAGTATGTGTATTAATAAAAGTTCAGATGTGATTGAATGCATGAATGAGCATGTATGTATGCATGTAAGTATGCATGTGCATGAGTGTGCATGAATGTATGAATATAGGTAAGAGCACATGGGTGCATGAGAGCATGCATGTGATTGATATGTGTATGTGTGATTGTGCATGAATGTAGAATGCATATATGCATGTGCATAAATATGCACGAATGATGTGAACATATGCATGAATGCAAGTGTACATGAATACATGTGTAAGTGAGATGACTACAAGTGAGCATGAGTGCATGTGTATGTGACTAAAGTGAATGCATGCATGTGTGTATGATAGTAGGTATGTATGCATGTATGCATACCAAAAGATTACATATGCATGAACATGAGAGATGCATGAATGATGTATGCATGTGTATAAGTGAAATATGCATGAGTTAGATGCATGCAAGTATGAGATGTGAATGTATGGGATTGCAAGAACGCATACGTGCATGATACATATGCATATGTGAGGGTGCATGTCTATGGAAGCATTTGAGTACGTTTTTATGAAGGTATTTGCATGAGTGCATATGCATGTTAGTAGTTATGTATCTGCATGAGCATGAGAGAATGCATATGAAAACAAGTAGATGCATATGCATATATGAGAATGTGTATGCATAAGAGTTAGATGCATGTGCATATAAAGAAATTTGTGAGTATGTTAGATGCATATAAAGAGAATGAATGTGCATGGTTGATACATGTATGATAATGCATAATCATGTTACATGTATGCATGAGAATGCATAATGAAGAAGCATGTATGTATAATGATGTGTGCATGTACATGAAAGTATGCGAATGTATATGCATAAGTAAGTTAGTATTTGCATGAATGATGTGAGAATGCATATGCATGTTAGATGCATGTGTGCATGAAATTTCATAATGAAGTTGCATGAATATGCGTGTTAGATGCATGTGTGCATGAAATTGCATAATGTAGTTTCATGAAGATTCATGTTAGATGCATGTGTGCATGAAATTGCATAATGAAGTTGCATGAATCTGCATGTTAGATGCATGTGTGCATGAAATTCAATAATGAAGTTGCATGTTAGGATGCATGTGCATGTATGAATTAGAAGCATGAATGAATGAGATGAATGCAAGAATGCATGCTTGCATGTATGCATATGCATGAAGCATGTGTACATGTATATGTATGAATGAAAAAGTATGGATTTAAAAGTATTCTTCATACAAAAAACTTATGGTTTTTCTAATGCTTTTTTTGGAGAGCATTGACGAGGATTTAACCAGCACTTGATATTAGGAGTTTGGAGTTGCATACGTGCTACTTCTTCCACTTTTCTTATATCAAATTCTTTAGTTTAATCTTGTATTTAGGATTTTGGAGAATTATTATAGCATTCTTACTTATAGTTGTATAAGGTTATTGACATAGTTTCTATTCATTAGAATTATCAAGAAAATAGTTTTACTTAATTCACATCAAAGATTATGCAATAGTGAATCACTTGATCAATTGCCAATTTATATTGTTCTATATTTGATTCTGATGTGTGTGAGTAATCACTACAAGAGATGCATGGCATACCGAGGTTTTTACCAAGGAAAATGAACGCGGCTTTATTTGCTGTGATGCCGGTGTAAAGGTCGGTATGCGCATCGATACCAAAGTGTTGGTATATGCGTCCGTATATGCGGCGGTATATGCGCCGGTATATGCGTCGGTATAAGCATCGATAATACCCGTGCCCATAGCGACACCCATACCGGTGCCCATACCAAGGCCTCTGCTTGGTATACCGTTGCATATACCGTCGCCTGCTGGATGTACTGACGCTTATTTCGATGATATTACTGGGAGTATTGTCGCGTATACCGACGACCATACCTGCAAATTTTCTTTTGGGCAGAGTGTGTTGTCTTTTGCTAAAGTAACATTACCATGATGTTGCATAACAAAAGACAATACACTCTACCCAAAAAAAACCGAGTACATGTGATGTGTACTCTAATGTCAACCGAAATATGATTTCATGAAACAGAGTATTATTGGACACAAAAGAGATAATCAGAATGAACCATGAACCATGTACAAAAGAAGTATATATTTCAATAATGAAGCATGTACAAGAGTGTAGCAAACCACTGTCATATATGACGCTTTTACAAAATGTGGCAAAGCAATGCATTGCCATATGAAAATCAAATATAAAATTTTGGTGTTCCACTGCCATACACATGCAAAGAACGTTCCATATCAACAGTCTTGCAACAAAGAACATTAATGGAATGAGATAAATTCACATGAAAATTACAAACAACAAGTAAAAACCAAGTTTATAAAGTAATTACCTCATCGCAAATGCTCCCATGAAACGATCGCACCCCGTCCCTCCAAGTTCTTCAATAGTGCAATCAACCCATGACGATATCCGTAAGACTCCTCTGTTCGTGTTAGAGGAGGACCCATTGCCAGCTCCTGAAACAAATATACAAAAGATTAGAGGAACATACATGAGAAATTTAACACAAATAAATTCAATAAATGAAATGGTACTTATAAACTCATGACGCATCGTGTCATATCTGCCGCTGCCCAAATGTGATGGTCCAACCATATCTAAACGTGTGGCTGCGGCATCTCGTTGCTGGCGATATCGGTCAGGAGTCTACTGCTGCTCATCATGAATCACGTCCCACTCCTCAGCATCTAACCATACAGGCTTTGGTAAGCCTGCTCTGAAAGCATCACGAGCCTCTGATCGTTGATGGGACATAAGCTCACGTATAGTATGCAGAATCCACTCTGAACTGACAAGAGACTGTCCATCGGTTGGTCGGAACTCTTGATAAATCGTATGTGTGATATAATTCTCCTGATCTTTATCGTGTTCACTCCATTTCAGCATGATAGAGTGTCCAAACTGGATGGAGCAAAGCTGTCATATGTGTGCACGCATTGCTTTGCCAGCCACATCCATCACCGGAGCTCCATCTCGGATACTATACACCTTGGAGTCATCATGGTCATGAGCACCCCAAGGTGTACGTGGTGTTCCACGTGATGTACTGCGTGGCGTATCTACATCTGAGGTACTCGTCCTAGGAGTAGAAGCGGGCGACACAACGTCCGTTGCACTGCCTCCACAACAGCTGCCTCCTCTGCCTCTAGACCTACCTATAGATCCACTCCTAGAACCTCCTGCTCCAGAGCATGACCTCGATCTACGAGATGGGCCAGAACTTGTATCGCAGTGAGGTGTCAAACGCACATGTCTACTAGTAGACCCAGTAGGAGATGGCTGAAAAGATGGTCGTGGTGGAGTCACAAAGCTAGGAGACATACCTCCTATGAGAGTAGCACCATCCCACGGAGTGACACCGGCGGGAGTGACACCGGCGGGAGTGAGGCCAACGGGAGTGAGGCCGGCAAGAGTGAGGCTGGCAAGAGTAAGGCCTCCAGGAGTGAGGCCGGGAGGAGTGCTACGACGAGCGATCCAATACTATGATGCAGCGGCCATATACTGGGGAGGAACCTGAGAGATGAACTCCAAAAACTACTCCTCTGTCATGGAATGTGGAGTGACTGGAGGACTGTCTCCCATCGTGCTCTGTAATAAAAGAACTCAAATATTTAGCATGCGATAATAAAAGTAATATAGAGAATAAACAAAAAAAAACAAAAATTAGTACGTACAAGTGTTTTATTCAAAAGTCCTCTAGTCTAGCATCCTCTTGAAGATCCGATGCACCGAGAGTATCTATCTTTATATTGATGGCTTCCAAATCGCTTGGTATGCAGGTTTCTTCCTGATCATCGTCTATTGCTTTGTCTTCTCGAACAATGACCTCTTCTTCTCGAACAATGATCTCTTCCTCCTCGACTATCGAATGAATCTCTGAGTCGACTAGAGATGGACTTTCTTCTACATCTATGTTCTCAAAAATTTGTCTACTACGTGGAGAAACTTGTAATACAAATAGCCACTCTGGTTCTTTTGAATCTGGTATAAAAACAACTTGCTCACAGCATTCGGGAAGTACAAATGTATCCCGAATCACACCACAATAATCTAGCTCGCCTTCTAGAGCATTATCATCTCTTGCACTTGCTCTACTTTTTTGCAAAAACTTTACCATCACTCCACTATCAAAAGTAGACCTATTTTGATCGATTTGCACGATTCGAAAGTGTCGTCCATGAGACCATAGTGCATCGTATTTGTGGCCAACCATGGTGGGATATTATAATTGACCAAACATACAGGCCATGTCATCCATGAAGAACTGCGTAATCCAAATGGATTCACTCCATCCATAGCTAGGCCTAGACGTATGGATCGAGGCTCACTAGCAAACTCTAGCCACTTACTGCCTATGTGCTTCCAAGCATCAGAGTCAGTAGGCACTCACATTACATTATCTCTAGACCTGATCTTTGTATGCCATGACATTAACTCAGCTATAGATTTGCATCTAAATATGTTATTAGTTCGTGGAATGATAGGAAAGTGGCAAAGAACCTTTGCGGGGATTTCTTCGCCTACAACGTCTTCTCTAAATCTATTTGCTCCACACTTTGGACGTACGTGGAGATGCTCATACTCATTCCGAAAGAGAATGCAATCATTCGGACAAGCATGAATTTTAGTATAATCTATTCCAATGGACCGTAAAAGTTTTTTGGCATCTCCATGTGTTGGAGGCATGTCATTTCCCTCTCGCAAACTCTCCACTTACCTGAACAATTTAGTGACACTACTATTTGACCATCCATAAATGGATTGCAGATTGAGCATCACGAGTGATGCAGGTAGTACAAATATCTATGCTTCATTGTAAAGTGGTAAACGAGGTAGTCTTTGCATGTTTTCATATTCTTCATTGACTTCTGATCATGGAATTTCTTTTGTGTCCATGAAACTCTCGACACCTTCTCCACCATCATAATCTTCATCCATCTCATAAAATGCTTCAAGCATCTGTTCCATATGTTCATTCGATGTAATATTATTAGTACTTGCTTGTACGTCTAAGTCCCTTTTTGCTCTCTTTTTTCCACAAGAGGTTACCGGTGCAATGTCATTTGGGTCCATCTGCTCACCTAGGGGACCATCTGCTACAATATGGACATTTTATAACATTTGGTTTTTTATTAAACCTAAAAATCAAACTCTTAAAGACTTAAACCTGAAATGGTAAACCTAAATACTTAAATACCTAAAAAACTTAAAACCCTAATCTATATAACTATCCTATTTTATCTCTATATTTGGATTTTTTCTTAATTGATCCTATTATATATATATTTATTTATTTATTCAGATTTTTTCCCTCTTAATTGAGTTATATGTATGCCTAAACCCTAAAACCCTAATTTTAAAGATCTAGACCTAAATTATGTATATTTCTATACACATGTGTATATACATGTATATATGTATTATATGTGTATGTGTATGTGTGTATATATGTTATGTAGGTGTTAAAACCCTAAAACCCTAATCAAAATGACCTAGACCTAAAACATATATATATATATATATATATATATATATATATATATATATATATATATATATATATATATATATGTATGCATGTATATATATATATATATGTGTATATGTATATATATGTGAATATAGATAGGTGTATAAGTATGTGTGTTTGTGTATGTGTATATATATTCACTCTATTTAAAATAATTAAAATTAAACCTATTTTTATATATTTAATTATATATATTTCATTTATTTATTTAAAACACTAGTTCTTATCATATTTTATTATCTATATAATTATCCTACTTTATATATATATATATATATATATATATTATTTATATATTCTGATTTTTTTCTTAATTAATCCTATTTTTATATATTTTATTATATATATTTAATTAAATTATTTAAAACACTAGTTCTTTTTAGATTTATTTATGTATATAATTATTTTATTTTATATATATATTTATTTATATATTCAGATTTTTTCCTTACTTAATCCTATTTTTATATATTTAATTATAAGTATTTAATTATATATATTTAATTAAATTTTTTAAACACTAATTCTTTTTATATTTATTTATCTCTATAATTATCCTATTATATATATATATATATAATTATTTATATATTCATATTTTTTCCTTACTTAATCCTATTTTTATATATTTAATATTATATATTTAATTATATATATTTAATTATATATATTTAATTATATATATTTAATTAAATTATTTAAAACACTATTTCATTTTATATTTATTTATGTATATAATTATCTTATTTTATATATATATTTATTTATATATTCAGATTTTTTCCTTATGTAATCCTATTTTTATATATTCAATTTTATATATTTAATTATATATATTTAATTAAAACACTAATCTTAAATATTTAAACCTAAAATATGTATATTTCTGTATGCATATGTATCTACCTGTATATATGTATTATATGTGTATGTGTATGTGTGTATATATGTTATGTAGGTGTTAAAACCCTAAAATCCTAATCTTAAAGATTTTAAACCTAAAATATGTATATTTATGTATGCATGTGTATCTACATGTATCTATGTATTATATGTATATGTGTGTTTGTGTATATATGTTATGTAGGTATTAAAACCCTAAAACCCTAATAAAAAAGACTTAGACTTAAATCTGAAATACCAAAACCTAAATACTTAAACACCTATAAAAATCTAAACCCCTAATCCTAAAACCCTAATCATATTATATATATATATTTATTTATATATTCAGATTTGTTTTCATATTTTTCTCTATATTTTTTCTTAATATAGATATAATTGAGTTATATGTATGCCTAAACCCTAAAACCCTAATCTTAAAGATCTAGACATATATATTATGTAGGTGTTAAAACCCTAAAACCCTAATCTTAAAGATTTAAACCTAAAATATGTATATTTTTGTATGCATGTGTATCTACATGTATGTATGTATTATATGTATATGTGTGTTTGTGTATATATGTTATCTAGGTATTAAAACCCTAAAACCCTAATTAGAAAGACTTAGACTTAAATCTAAAATACTAAAACATAAATACTTAAATCTTAATTGCATGTGTGTACATGTGTGTGTATGCGTATGTGTGTGTATGTGTGCATGCATGTGTGTGTATGTGTATGTGTGTGTATGTATGCATGGATGTGTGTATATGTGTGTATGTATGTGTGTATACATATGTGTATATGTGTGTGTGTATGTATGTGTGTATGCATGTGTATGTGTATGTATGCATGTGTGTATGTATGCATGTGTGTATGTATGCATGTGTGTATATGTGTATATTTGTGTATGCATGCATGTGTGTATATGTGTGTGTGTATGTATGCATGTGTACATGTGTGTGTGTATGTATGCATGTGTGTACATGTGTGTGTATGTGTATGTGTGTGTATGTATGCATGCATGTGTGTATACATATGTGTATATGTGTGTGTGTATGTATGTGTGTATGCATGTGTGTGTGTATGTATGCATGTGTGTATGTATGCATGCGTGTGTATGTGTGTATGCATGCATGTGTGTATATGTGTGTGTGTATGTATGCATATGTACATGTGTGTGTGTATGTATGCATGTAGTTACATGCGTGTGTATGTGTATGTGTGTGTATGTATGCATGCATGTATGTATACATATGTGTATATGTGTGTGTGTGTATGTGTGTGTGTATGTATGTGTGTATGCATGTGTATATGTGTATGTGTATGTGTGTGTGTATGTGTATGTGTATGTTTATGTGTATGTGTATGTGTGTGTATATGTGTATATGTGGGTATGCATGCATTGTGTATATGTGTGTGTGTATGTATGCATGTGGACATGTGTGTGTGTATGTATGCATGTGTGTACATGTGTGTGTATGTATGCATGCATGTGTATGTATGCATGCATGTGTGTTTATGTATGTATGTATACATGTGTGTATATATGTGTGTGTATGTATGCATGTGTACATGTGTGTGTGTATGTATGCATGTGTGTACATGTGTGTGTATGTGTATGTGTGTATGTATGCATGCATGTGTGTATGTATGCTCTATTTTCCTATCTTTATCTTCCTTTCTTTCATTATTCTTTACCTCTCACTTTCTCTCTCTCTCTCTCTCTCTCTCTCTCTCTCTTTCTCTCTCTCTCTCATCTCGCTCTAAACATGAGAAAAAATTACAAGAGAGCTTTAGAAGATACAAAGCATATAGATGATTTTATCACCCTTTTCATGCATGATCCTCTTGCTTTTAACCCTCTTATTGAAGATTTTGGCTAGGAGCAATCATGATCTTTGGTCTCAACTTCATTGGATTTTTCTTATGAAATTCTCAAACCTTGATTGGTGCTCTATGAAGGTTCTTTGCAAGTTCCCAAGTGCGATCACTGATGTCATACCCTTTCCAATGAACAAGATAGTCCAATCTTCCTCCGGATATTCTTGAATCTAGGACATGCTTGACTTCGAATTCTTCATGATCATCAATCTTGATAGGTGGTGAAGGACTAGGTCTCTCCTCCCTCAATGGTGAATTCTAATATGGTTCCATTATAGATACATGGAAAACTAGATGTATTCACATGGTACTTGGTAACTAGAGCTTGAAAGTGACTAAATTAATCTTAGCCAAGATAGTGAATGACCAAATCTCAAATGGTCTAGCTTTGCACAAGGCCTCAAAGTCTACAAATTATTTGTAAGTAACCACACTTTATCCCCACTGTGAAAGGATGATTTTGAGCACGACGGGGATCTGCATAATACTTATATTGTTCTTGAGATCTATGCATCTCTTGCTTGAGCTCGTTGTGAGTATCCATGAGATATTGGGCCTTATCTTTGGCAGTTGGGTTCTTGACATGATTTGAGAGTTGTATATCCATCTTTGGATGTTTTCCATAATTTGTAAAGAAGGGAGTCTGCTTGGTAGATGTATCAACACTATTCTTATAGGCAAACTCTGCAAAGAATGGAAGCTCAAACCAATCATTTGGATGATGGTAGATGGTGCAACAGAGACATTGTTGTAGGACTTGGTTCACCTCTTTCATTTGTCCATTAATTTCTGGATGATTGGCCATAGATAGTTTAACTTGAACACCAAGGAGCTTGCAAACACTGTTCCAAAAGTTGGATATGAACGGCAAACCTGGATCACTCACAATATCATCAGGCAATCCATGAAGCCTATGTTGGAGTTAGATGTTCGCAAAAGAACACGAACAATACAAGGAAGAAGAAGAACCTTTCCCTCTTTAGGAAGAAGAAGAAGAGGGAAAAAATTACCCCGGTAGTCCGAGAGTGTTCACACACATCACTACCTAAATATATCAACAAATCCCCCCTCCGATTGATGCAATGAACAAGGAGCTGGCAATCATGTATAAGGAAGTGCCAAGCTATGTGGAACCAATCCAAAAAAGCAAGTAAGCCCAAAGCTTTGTGGAAAGCTTCAAACTTCTCCCTAGGCAGAGCCTTCGTAAAAAGGTCTGCAATGTTCCCCTGCATCGGCACATATGCCAAGCTGATCTCCCTAGCAGAGAACCTCTCCCTAACGTAATGATAATGCACCTCAATGTGCTTAGTGTCAGCATGTAACATAGGGTTCCTCACAACAACCAATGCACTCTGACTGTGAATGAAGATGATGGTGGCAGAAGAATGACCAACACCCAAATCAGCCATAAGGCGTCTGAGCCACACACACTCAACAATCGCTATGAAAGCTTCCCATACTCACCCTCACAACTGGAAGTGGCCTTAGTAGGCTGCTTCTTGCTCAACCAAGATATACATGAGCTACCAAGCATGAAGCAAAAACCACTAGTGGACACACAAGTTTCATAGAAACCAGCCCAATCACTATGAGAAAAACCATGCAAATCTGGTAGTAGTGATCCCCCCTTGGGATAAAATAATTCAAGTAGCCTAGTATCACTCAAGTAGCAAAAGATGCGCTTAATCATCTACCAATGCTTGACAACTGGGCAGTGCATAAACTTGCTCATCTCTGAGATAACAAACTGAATATCTGGCCGAGTAATTCATAAGTAAATCAAGCATCCAACAACATGTTGATAGAGAATAACATCAAATGCATCTCAAGCATCATGAAGACTCAATCGTAAACCTATCTCCATAGGAGTGGCAATAGGCTTACAGTCTTCAAGGCCAAAATGCTACAATTATGTGTCAATATATTTCTTTTGACACAAAGCCATTCCACCATCAACTTGCATAAATTGAGTGCCCAAATAGTGATGCAAATGCCCCAAATTAGACATCTCAAATGAGGCATGCAAATCAGCCTTAAAGTCAGCAATATGCATGTCATGAGGCCTAGTGAGCAGCATGTCATCAACATACACCACAATGATCAGAAGCACATCTATAGCAAGCTTAACATATAAGGTGCTTTGAGTTGGACTGTTCTCAAAACCATGTGTAATCAGATAGGCATGTATCTTCAAACGAAGAACATGGTGCTTGCTTTAAACCATATAATGCGTTCTTTAACTTACACACAGGGTTTTCAAGACCTTTCTACACAAAGCTATGGGGCTGAAAAACATACACTTATTCATGCAAGTCACCATTTAGAAATGTTGTTTTAATGTCCAACTGATATACATTCCGACCATGATGAGCTGCAAGTGCATAGATGCTACGAATAGTAGTCATTCGGCAAGCGGGAGCAAAGGTTCCATGAAAATCAATGCCTCTTTACTGCACATAACCCTTTGCAACAAGCCTAGCCTTATACCTATCAACTGTTCCACCACGTTTACAGTCCAGCTTGCATATGCACTTAGAGCGAATGGCCTTCTTGCGAGGAGGCAAGTCACATAAAGACCAGGTACCATTTTTCATGATAGCATCATATTCAAATAGCATTGTAGCCATCCAATGTTTAGAATTTTGTGCTTCATCAAACAAAATAGGTTTAGAATCATCACAGAGACTAGAGGTAGCCATAGCATAGCAATATGATAAAAAAGACGCACTATGAGAGCTTGATCGAGTACGATATGACAAAGGCACATCTAATTTGCTGTCATGCTAAATGGAATGATCTGCAACATCACATGAAACCTACAAAGGTTGAGAAGTTGCCTCATTAGGACCAGCACTGGAATGTCCACATGTAAAAATGGCTTTGGAGCTAACAAATGTCTCCTTAGTACATGAAAGCAATGGCTGAATAATATCTTCCACAAAAACAACATCATGGCTAACCAGAATGCATTTAGTCTATGGATGATGTAGATAATACCCTTTACTTTTAGAACTGTACCCAACAAAAATACATTGCACTACTTTATCATCCAATTTTCTACAATGTTGTTCAGGCACTAACGCATATGCCAAACAACCAAAAACATGCAGATGAGCAACAGATGGCTTGTGACCATGCCAAGCCTCATATAGACTGATAGAGTGGAGCGCTTTAGTGGGACACCTGTTAAGTACATATGCTGCACACATTACAGCCTCAAGGGAGAAATTATGTGGTAAAGCCTGACTCTTGACCATACACCTTGCCATCTCCATGAGTGCCCTGTTCTCTTGTTTAGCAAATCCATTCTTTTGAGGTGAATATGGCACTGTACATTGATGTTTATCCCACATTCAGCGAGAAATGCATTAAAGTCAGAAGACATATATTCCCCCCCTCGATCAGAACGCAGGATGCCCATTTTACATGCTGACATATTTTCAACCAAAACCAAAAACTATTTGAAGCACATAAACACTTTGGACTTTGCTTTCCATGGATATACCCATGCATGCCTGGAGAAATCATCAATGAAAGTCACGAAGTAAAGATAATTTCCAAAAGAGGAAGTCTGCATAGGACCATAGAGATCACTATGAACAAGCTACGATTTCTACATAGCTCGAACTGAACCATCTTTTGGAAATAAGGAACGCTGCATTTTGCCCAAAATACAGCCTTCACATACATGTTTACGGGATGCCTCAAGTTTGGGCAAACAGGACATCATTTCAGATTTCTACAGGCATAGCAAACTAGTAAAATTCAAATGACCAAAGTGTGCATGCCAAAGCTTTGCATCTGACATAGCCTGAGAATCATGTACTACACATGCTAAATCATTCATAGATTTTTCATAATCTATGAGCTTATACAGCCCACGAGATAAAATGCTATAAACAATAATCATGTTGCCATTTGATAGATCATGAACTATACATCTGTCCAACAAATTTCAGAACCAAGCCAATCTTGGCTAAAGTCAAAACTCATACCAGATTCTTCTTGATCCCTGGCACAAATAAAGCATCTGACAAAGTGAAAGAACTACCATCAGTAGTAGTCAAAATGACCTTACCAACTCCCATGACAAGATAAGAGGAGTTGTTGGCGCATGTGACAGTATTCCCTATAGGGGCAGGCTCTAGTGAAGAGAAGAAATTACACTGCAAGGTAATATGTTTGGTCGCCCCACTATCAAAATGCCAAACATCTGAGTCTACTGGAGACATGCACTACTCATTAGAAGATGGGTCAAAACTGCAAACAGTAGTAAACACCCATTCTTCATCCTGCACAAGATTAATAGACTTTGTTTCTGGTGTAGTGTCCTCTCCAACAACCATTCTAGCCTCTTTCTTCTTTGCCTCTTTAGTAGCCAGTTTTGAACGGCTCTTAATGACTGATCATTTGCTTTATAGTATTTGCAAAACAATTTCTACGTTTTAGCTTTCTTCTCATCTTTGACTTCCTTCTTCGAATGTGCAACATTTGCAAATTTCTGCTTACTAGTAGAAGAGCTCCATTTACCTTTGCCCTTCTGACTAGCCAAGAAAGCTTTATCTGCAACATGCATAATAGACTTGTTCTACCTAGAGTGGCCTTCCTGAAACAAAACAAAAACTAACTCTTTAAATGTTAAGGCATTTGGATTGCCTTTCATCATGAAACAAAGAGTAGAAGCAAAACTCTGATATGAGCCGGGAAGACCATTCAGAATAGTCTGCACAAGTGAACTATCAAGAAGGACTTCATCTGCGAAAATCAACTGTTCCTTCAAATCCTTGATCTTTGTTAGAAAACTATCCATAGAATCTCATTCATTCATGTGCTCACTCTCCAATTGTTTTTGGAGGTAAGCAACACAAGCCTCATTTGTAGCCTGGTATAATGTGGTAAGTGTATCCCAAGCATCCTTAGCTATTCTACAAGAGTGAATGTGAGGAATAATTTCATGTTTGATAGACAAACCTATCAATGCATGTGTCTGCGCATCTCTTCCATGCAAACAAATTCACTTTATAACAAGTGAAGTAGAAACCATAGCATGAACAAGAATCTATAGAATATAACCATCTTCAACACATTTTGCATAAGCTTTAGTACCTACAATTGTAACAGTTGCAGGTGTGATAGGACGTTTTTCAATACCCTGCACAATGTTCCACAATCCTTTTGCAACCAATACATGTCCCATCATATAAGCCCATAATGGGTAGTTGGTACCATCCACTTATCCTCAACAACCAACATATGAAATACATCACTGTTTTCAACCATCGTTAGTGACTAAAATACCTTGATACACAAACTTGATTGTATCTCAAAAAGTTGAAGAGAATTGTTGAGACGCGTTTTGCTAAACCTATAATAGACTTTGAGATGCTTATACTACTGAACCAAAACTGGTATATACCTTAGGCACAAAAAGACAAAATAGCCTACACAAGCGCTATGATAGTGCATTTCAAGGCCGAAATGAGCTTAGATCATGATTTCGGCACCTTGAGTATGCTCAACAAAATTCATGCGATTCTGAGATTGCAATCAAAGAGGTGTCAATGATGCCCTAGATGAAGCGGTGTCGGGTCGAAAGGGACGCTCGGTGGATCAGGGCGACCGCCAAAAAATACGGCGCACGCGGGGTGCTTGGAGCAAGCTCAGGTGAAGCAACAGAACTCAAGTCATGTTTAGTATTAGATTAGAAGCTCCAAATATGTAGTTAACTCACATTTAAAAGTTGATCCATAAAACTATAACCACTAGAAACAAATACATGAAAATATTCAGAATAAAAGGAATATATATGGCTCATCATCACATATATCTATTATTTAAGTTACTTTTGGAAGCGTTCGATAAGCTTGTTTATAAAGCTACTGTTTTAGATTCTAAAGGCTATGACCAAATGCATAAGACAATCAGCAAAGAGTGTTTCTGTCAAAGTCTAAAAAAATTTCCAGAATGATCCACGTCAACTTGGTAACATAAATCTTTATTCGTGCATACACACAGAATCTAGTAGAACTGGATGGAGTCAATCAAATCTTCTCCATTTGAGCTCTATATCATCAGCGTCACATTTCTCCGAGTTAAGCCCTAAATCTAAAACATATCAAAACGCCGTTCTCTGAGAGTTTTCTGCTTCGTTAGCTCTAACCCTCACAAAGAAAATTGCACGCATATCATCTCTGCATTAAGATATGAATTCCTTCTTACAAATATCATCTTTCATATGATGGAAAGCACTCTGCAGAGATCTTCATATGTCTTCGAGTTCTCATCTGCCGAGCAGTTTCTCCCTTATTAAGGAGAACAATCAAACCATTATAGTATGACCCTCTTGAGACATATAAATATTCCCAAAACAAGTTCGTAGTTACGTGTAGTCTTCACACATAGATAATTGCAAAGTTAAAGTAAACAACAGATAAGTTACATCTGTACTCGCAATCATTGAACAGATGGAACAACATCACCTTATAATAGAATTGTGCACGCTCATCAAGCGAGATTGTGTGTCTTCTAAATGATCAGAAGGTTTCGTGTTGATTTCAAGTTTCACTTCAGACATACCCACCCTCCACAGCATATGCATGTGTCATCAATAAAATCTCGTTGAGACTTTCTTCCCCTTTTACGCGCGATACAGTAGCTTCATCAGATTAGAATCATTATAGCTTTGTTGAATATCCCATCAGAAAAGCATCAGAAAATATGTCGGACATAATAGAAAAGTCAGAGTCTTGTGATGGAAGTATAGTTGAACTGGTCTGTTCCTGAAGTTGCACGATTACTCCACAGGTGTGCGGACAGAGACGAAGGGCTTGTAAGAGCAACATCGGACTTTATCTTTGAGAGAGCATCTTATCATTTGCAAAGCGATTTGGCTTCAGACGAGAGTGATCAGATCAGCAACGTTGATAACGTCTTTGCTATTCGTAGAAATCAGAATATGCAAACAGAATTCTGCACTTTCGTCAGCATCATCATCATCGCGCACGTTCCACAAATCTCTGAACAGCAGCACGATGGGAGTCTTCTCCTCTTGTCTCACGCATCAGATCGTGAAGTGCCGACCTCTCCATCCTTCCACGCAAGACGATGATCCTTCTCTATAAACATCAGAACTTTACTCGTGATCTTCCCCCCCAAACCTCTCGCCCAATCTCCTTCCCTAATTGTTCTTCTCCGTCGCCTATGTGCGCAACAGCCGGGACGAGGGGAGGAGCCACCGGAAAGCAGGTCCGATGTGCGTCCCGTCCTCCAAAGTCATGAGACAGCCCTCCTTTTTTGCATTGGCCATCCTTTTTCATCCTTCGATGTTACTCCACCATAGCTTTTGGTCTTTAAAATTAGAGCTCCTAAATTATCCACACGCTGCCCATGTTTCATGACCCTGCTGCCTTGAGTTCAATATGGACTTCCAAATATCATAGCATAAATAACCACTAACAAAATGAAGCTTCCCATAACCTTGAGATTCGACCAATAAACCATATCGCATAATAAGTCACATTATGTCTCTCGTTTGAAAGACCATGGGCATGTAGATGAATGAAATTGCACTTCATGTATTTAGAACTCTCTTCATCATCTGGTTGGGGAGAGCGAAATCTCTCCGACATTCACCCCCACCAAACCTGTGCTTCCTCCGGATGCACCAACCTGAGAACCTGCTTTCTACTTAATGATAAAAGTCAATTTCATAGCATATATATGTGCATGGGTTTTAAAAATCAAAGTGCCTTATGTAGGGCTGTGTAATTAGCCCTATCAATGCGTACTTTTAAAATGCATAGAGAAAATATGGTGCAATAGATAAAGGTAAAAGGTTTCCGATGGTGAGGCTTGTGCACTCACTCACATACATAGCAATGTGAAAATACATAAGTCCTTACAGTCTCTCATATGTGCATGGGTATAGATCAAATCGTGCCTTGATGCATGGTCATATAATGTGACCCTACCACATGCATACTTTAAGTGCATTTTTTCAAAATTTATGGTGCATAAGGAATAAGAGCTTTTGATGAAGAGGTTTCTATCTCCTATACTTAGAATTTGTTCGCAGATTTCATAATGCATGTTACAATTGATATTGGTGCAAATGATCGTGCATCTAAGGGAAAAATCAACATGTGTTTGTACAGAATCTTATGCATACTTTAAATGCAAAGTGAAACAAAATGGTGCAAAAAAATGGAAGTAGAAGGTTATTCCTCAACTCTTCTTGAAGAAAGCTTGGTTGTCAATGATTCCCATTCTTCATCCTGATCCTGAAAAATAATTCATCTTAAAAAAACTCGTGAAAACCATAACTATTAGCCAATTTTAAATCAAATATATTAATTCAAGATAATACTTCTAGATAACCATCTGTAAAACCAAAGTCATTTTAAGTCATATTTTGTAGCTTTCATCAATTCGTCTTTTCTTGCTTGACCTGCATTAAACCACTCAAAACATTGACTTAAAAAAGCAATATTTAAATCATTAATAAAATTCATAATTTTTCTCTTGAAAGAAAGTAAAACAAATCCATATAAATACCTTTTTGATGAGGAAGTAGGTTAAAACTCCCATATAAATACCTTTTTGTTGAGGAAGTAGGTTGTAACTCCCATATAAATACCTTTTTGTTGAGGAAGTAGGTTGTAACTCCCATATAAATACCAGTCATGGATAAAAATATTCAATAAACAATCATAAACTTGATCATAACATATCCTCTTATCAATTTGGCTTCTTGTACCTGTTTTGTCAAAATAACTTTTCAAAACACATTAGTAGATATTTATAATTTTAAAACAAGACATCAAAAATTTCTTGCATAGATAACTCATTTTTTCTTTCAATGGTTCTTGTTGACTTCTTCATACTTTGTATAATTTGATTGATAATATGTTCAAAAACTTCTTGATTTTTTTCATTGAAACTTGTCTCATTGTTTGCATTCTTATTTGCATTACTTAGTTGTTTAATTCTCTCAATTTTCCCTTTAGTATTAGTTTGATTGTTAGTTTTAGGGTTCACTTGTTCTTCCATCTTTTCAATTTTCTCATCTTTAAGTGTTCGATCATTCAGTAAAGATTTTTGCTCAATTAATATATTATGAAAATCTTTTGGTTTTTTTGGTTTCTTATAAGTTGTTCTCTCATGTTCTTGCTTATCATTTAGCTTAATATCTTGCATCATCAGTTCAACTTGTGGATTATCCATCATATTATTGTCTTGATCATTAGATTTTGTGGTATTTTCACGTTTTACTCTCCAGTGTTTTTTCACTTGTTTGTATGATCTTGATCTTACTTGTTTGTGTTCAAAATATTTTACCATCCCACCTCTACCTAGGTTCAAGTGTAAAGGATCCTTCGTATGATAATCACAGATTTTGTGTTCATTTTCTAATACCAAGTGTTGCCTACATGCTTTCTCATAGGCCATACAATTCCTATAAGTATGACCTAGTTGGTCACACCAGAAGCATCTTACAAATCTCTTTGGTCGTTGATATAAACCCCTAGGATCAACTCTTCTATGATCGGGTAAAGGGTTTTGGTCAATAGAAGACATAGATCTACTTTGAACTCGTACTTGATAGCTATCTTTGCATTCACATGTAGCACTATCATGTATTTGATTGTTTAACCTTTCAATATTCTCTTTTAAACTTGCAAGCTCATGACCAATAGTTTTGAATGAAGAAATTTCCTTTACATGCTTTGCTATTGTTTCCATATTTTCATTCAAATTTGATAGTTCATAATGAAGAATTCCTTCTAAATTCCTAAACTCGTGATCAAATTGAGTATCTATTGACTTAAGATTCGCATTAAATTCACATACTACTGTAGTTAAAATTGAAATAAACGAGTTTAAGGACTCGAATTTGGATTTAAGCTTTAATTCTATAGATGAAATTAATCGTGCTTCCATATCATGGAGAAGATTTTCGACATTAGAATTCATGTTTGTTTTTAACTATATGCAAGCCAGAAAATTTCAAATATAAATACCTGGAATTTGTTTCCTGTCGGATGTACCTGAGTCGCAATGCGGTTTGTTCACGTCAGGTTCACCAATGTCGGGTCAAAAGGGACGGTCGGTGGATCAGGGTGACCGCCAAAAAATACGGCGCACGCGGGGTGCTTGGAGCAAGCTCCGGTGAAGCAACAGAACTCAAGTCAAGTTTAGTATTAGATTAGAAGCTCCAAATATGTAGTTAACTCACATTTAAAAGTTGATCAATAAAACTATAACCACTAGAAACAAACTATGAAAATATTCAAAATAAAAGGAATATATATGGCTCATCATCACATATATCTATTATTTAAGTTACTTTTGGAAGCGTTCGATAAGCTTGTTTATAAAGCTACTGTTTTAGATTCTAAAGGCTATGACCAAATGCATAAGACAATCAGCAAAGAGTGTTTCTGTCAAAGTCTAAAAAAATTTCCAGAATGATCCACGTCAACTTGGTAACATAAATCTTTATTCGTGCATACACACAGAATCCAGTAGAACTGGATGGAGTCAATCAAATCTTCTCCATTTGAGCTCTATATCATCAGCGTCACATTTCTCCGAGTTAAGCCCTAAATCTAAAACATATCAAAACGCTGTTCTCTGAGAGTTTTCTGCTTCGTTAGCTCTAACCCTCACAAAGAAAATTGCACGCATATCATCTCTGCATTAAGATATGAATTCCTTCTTACAAATATCATCTTTCATATGATGGAAAGCACTCTGCAGAGATCTTCATATGTCTTCGAGTTCTCATCTGCCGAGCAGTTTCTCCCTTATTAAGGAAAACAATCAAACCATTATAGTATGACCCTCTTGAGACATATAAATATTCACAAAACAAGTTCGTAGTTACGTGTAGTCTTCACACATAGATAATTGCAAAGTTAAAGTAAACAACAGATAAGTTACATCTGTACTCGCAATCATTGAGCAGATGGAACAACATCACCTTATAATAGAATTGTGCACGCTCATCAAGCGAAATTGTGTGTCTTCTAAATGATCAGAAGGTTTCGTGTTGATTTCAAGTTTCACTTCAGACATAACCACCCTCCACAGCATATGCATGTGTCATCAATAAAATCTCGTTGAGACTTTCTTCCCCTTTTACGCGCGATACAGTAGCTTCATCAGATTAGAATCATTATAGCTTTGTTGAATATCCCATCAGAAAGCATCAGAAAATATGTCGGACATAATAGAAAAGTGAGAGTCTTGTGGATGGAAGTATAGTTGAACTGGTCTGTTCCTGAAGTTGCACGATTACTCCACAGGTGTGTGGATAGAGACGAAGGGCTTGTAAGAGCAACATCGGACTTTATCTTTGAGAGAGCACCTTATCATTTGCAAAGCGATTTGGCTTCAGAAGAGAGTGATCAGATCAGCAACGTTGATAACGTCTTTGCTATTCGTAGAAATCAGAATATGCAAACAGAATTCTGCACTTTCGTCAGCATCATCATCATCGCGCACGTTCCACAAGTCTCTGAACAGCAGCACGATGGGAGTCTTCTCCTCTTGTCTCACGCATCAGATCGTGAAGTGCCGACCTCTCCGTCCTTCCACGCAAGACGATGATCCTTCTCTATAAACATCAGAACTTTACTCCTGATCTTCCCCCCCAAACCTCTCGCCCAATCTCCTTCCCTAATTGTTCTTCTCTGTCGCCTATGTGCGCAATAGCCGGGAGGAGCCACTGGAAAGCAGGTCCGATGTGCGTCCCATCCTCCAAATTCATGAGACAGCCCTCCTTTTTTGCATTGGCCATCCTTTTTCATCCTTTGATGTTACTCCACCATAGCTTTTGGTCTTTAAAATTAGAGCTCCTAAATTATCCACACGCTGCCTATCTTTCATGACCCTGCTTCCTTGAGTTCAATATGGACTTCCAAATATAATAGCATAAATAACCACTAACAAAATGAAGCTTCCCATAACCTTGAGATTCGACCAATAAACCATATCGCATAATAAGTCACATTATGTCTCTCGTTTGAAAGACCATGGGCATGTAGATGAATGAAATTTCACTTCATGTATTTAGAACTTTCTTCATCATCTGGTTGGGGAGAGTGAAATCTCTCCGACAGCGGGGACCTGCTCTGATACCAATTGTTGGAGTTAGATGTTTGCAAAAGAACACAAACAACACAAGGAAGAAGAAGAAGCTTGTAGGTAGTGATGTGTGTGAACACACTAGGACCAACGGGGCACTTTTTTCCCTCTTTAGGAGGTTTCTTTCCCTCAGTTTGTATATATGCCCACAACCCTAACGGGTTACTTATCTTTGTACACTCTAGTGGTAATACATTCAATATTGTGTGTTGTGCTGCAAGCTTCTTATTCTTCCTTGTGCTATTTGTGTGTTCCGCAAACCTCAAACTCCAATAATTTGTATAAGAGCAAGTTTTCGCTTAATCTAGGGCATCATCAACACCCCTCTAATCATAGTCTCAGAATCACACAAAATTTGGTGAGCATACTCAAGGTGATAAGGATTCAAAATAGCTTCACTATGTGGTGCCAAAATCGCAATCTAAGCTCATTTTGGCCTTTCAACCCACTATCGCAACACTTGTGCAGGAAATTTCATCTTTTTGTGCCAAAGATATATACAGGTTTTAGTTTGCGAGTATAAGCATCTCAAAGTCTTCTACAGGTTTAGTTGAACTTACCAAGGTAGTTCTGTTTAAATTTTTGAGATACAATCAATTTTCTGCATCAGGGTATTTTAGTCAATGGCCATGGCTCAAAGCAATGATGTATTTTGTATGTTGGCTGTTGAGGATAAGTTGGATGGTACCAATTACCCATTATGGCCTTATATGATGCATCATGTATTGGTTGCAAAAGGACTTTGGAATATTGTGTAGCGTGTTGAAAAACGTCCTATTACATCTACAAACATAGTTACTAAAGGTGATGTAGATGATGTTGCAGGTGGCAATATTCTTCATTTCCTATTCATGTTATGGTTCCTATTGCACCTACTATAGATTAAATTCATTGGGATGGTAGAGATGTTTAGGCACATGCATTGATAGCCTTGTCTGTCAAACGTGCCATTATTCCTCATATTCGCTCCTATAGAAAAGCCAAGCATGCTTGGGATACACTTACCACTTTATACCAGGCAAGGAATGAGGCTCATGTTGATTACCTTTGAAAACAGCTAGAGAGTGAGCACATGAATGAAGGAGATTCCATGGATAGTTTTCTGAAAAAGATCAAAGATTTGAAGGAACACTGGATTTCTACTGATGAAGTCTTACCTCAAAGTTCACTTGTGGAAAATTTTGTGAATGCTCTTCCCCATTTATATTAGAGTTTTGCTTCTACTCTTCATTTGATGATGAAAAGAAATCTAAATGCCTTAACATTTGAGGAGTCAGTCTCTATACTATTGTAGGAAGATTAGTCTAGGCAAAAGAGGGCCATTATGTGTGTTGCAAATCGAGCTTTCTTGGCTAGTCAGAAGGGCAAAGGTAAATGGTGCTCTTTTACTAGTTAGCAAAAATCTACTAATTTTCCACAATCAAAGAGGGATGACAGAGACGAGAAGAAAATAGAAAAGCAAAAATTGTTTTACAAATACTGTAAAAGAAATGATCATGTCATAAAGAGTTGTCCAAAACTAGTGACTAAAGAGGCAAGGAAGAAAGAGGTTGAAATGGTAGTTGTAGAGGCCTCTACACCCAAAATACAGTCTACTAATCTTGTGGAGAAGGAAGAATGGGCATTTACCACTCTTTGTAGTTATGATCCATCTTCTTATGAACAGTGTATGTCTGCATTACAATCAAATGTTTGGTACTTTGATAGTGGGCAACCAAACATATTACCTTGCAACGTAGTGTCTTCACTTCACTCGAGCCTATCCCTACAGGGAATACTATCACATGCACGAATGAATCCTCTTAGCCTGTTATGGGAGTTAGTACGATCATTCTCACTGCTACTGATGGTAGTTCTCTAACATTGTTGGATGTTTTATTTGTATCACGGATCAAGAAGAATCTGGTATCAGTTTTAGCTTTAGCCAAGATTGGCTTGGTTGTGAAATTTGTTAATGACATAATATATATATATATATATATATATATATATATATATATATATATATATATATATATATATATATATATATATATATATATATATATATATATATATATATATATATATATATATATATATATATATATATATATATATATATATATATATATATATATATATAGTTCATGATCTGTCAAATGGCCAAGTCATTATTGCTTATAGAATTTTGTGTTGTGGGTTGTATAAGCTCATAGACTATATGAAAAATTTGTGAATGGTTCCACATGTGCAATAGTACATGATTCTCAAGCTTTGTTAGATGCAAAGTTTTGGCATGCACGTTTTGGTCATCTAAATTTTGCTAGGTTACTACACATGTAGAAATCTAAAATGGTGTCCTCTTTGCCCAAACTTGAGGCACCTTGTAAACATGTCTGTTAAGGCCGTATTTTTGGCAAAACGCAGCATTCCTCATTCCCAAAAGATGGTTCATTTCGAGCTACTAAAAAATTATGTCTTGTTCATAGTGATGTATGTGTCCGTATGCAGTCACCCTCTTTTAGAACATTTCTTTACTTCATGACTTTCATTGATAATTTTTCCAGCCATGCATGGGTATATCCATTGAAAGAAAAGTCTAAAGTGTTTATGTTCTTCAAACAGTTTTTGGGTTTGGCTGAAAATATCTTAGCATGCAAAATGGGCACCCTCCATTCAGATCAAGGGGGGAATATATGTCTTCTGATTTCAATGCATTTTTGGCTTAATGAGGGATAAAACACCATTGTAGTGTTGTATACACCTCAAGAGAATGGATTTACTAAAGGGAAGAATAGGTCACTCATGGAGATGGCGAGGTGGATGGTGAAGAGTCAGGCTTTATCACATACTTTGTAGCTTGAGGTTGTTATCTGTGCTGCTTATGTACTTAATAGGTGTCCCACTAAAGCATTGCATTCTATCACTCCATATAATGCATGGCATGGTTGTAAGCCATCTATTGCTCACGTGGTTTTTTTTGGATGTCTGACATATGCATTAGTGCCTGAGAAACAACATAGAAAATTGCATGATAATGTAGTGAAATGTATTTTTCTTGGGTACAGTTCTGAAAGCAAAGGCTATCGTCTATATCATCCAGAGGCTAAACACATTCTCATTAGCCGTGATGTTGTTTTTGTGGAAGATGTTATTCAACCATTATTTTCATGTACTAAGGAGACATTTGTCAGCTCCAAAGACATGCATGCCACTTTGCTGCCTATTTTTATGGGTGGATAGTCTAGAGTTGTTCCTAATGAGGCAACTTCTTAGCCTTTATAGGTTTCATGTGATGATGCATATCATTCCATTTTCTATGCAGATTTACATGATGCACTTGTTGATGAGAGACCTGATATTGGGGATCCAAAAACTATGCCAAAATTGCTTTTGTAGACTTTGTGTGATAGAAAATTAGATGGATCTCTATCATATGGTACTCATTCAAGCCTTCAGAGTGCTTCTTTTGCATGAGACTTCTATGTTATGGCTGCCTTTAGTGTTTGTGATGAGAAGGAGTCTCTTTCATTTGATGACAAAATTATGAAAATTGGATGGCTGCTATGTAATCAGAATATGACGCTATTATGAAAAATGGTACCTGATCTTTATGTGACTTGCACCCTGGCAAGAAGGCCATTAGCACTAAGTGGGTATACAAGCTCAAGCATAAGCCTGATGGAACAGTTGACATGTATAAGGCTAGGCTTATTGCAGAGGGTTATGCTTAGGAAAGAGGCATTGGTTTTGATGAGACCTTTGCTCCTACATGCCGAATCACTACTATTTGTAGCATGTGGGCACTTGCATCTCATCATGGTTGGATGTACATCAGTTGGACATTAGAACTACATTTGTGAATGGTGACTTGGATGAAGAAGTGTATGTTTTTTAGCCACATGGATTTGTGCAGAAAGTGCATGAAAACAAAGTGTGTAGGTTGAAGGAGGCATTATATGGTTTAAAGCAAGCACCATGTGCTTGGTATGAAAAGATACATGCATATCTGATTACACATGGTTTTGAGAACAATCCAGTTGAAAGCACCTTATATGTTAAGTTTAGAATGTCTATTCAGAAAAGAAAAAATTTTCCAAATTTTTCTGATCTCGTGTCCATGTTGATTATCGAAGAAAAGAATTTTGGTGAGGACTCAAACTCCCAAGAGAAACCTAGTTATGAGCAGGTATTCTACTCTTGTAGAGGAAGAGGCAGAGGTAGAGGCTTTGAAAGTGGAAGAGACACAATAACCAAGACCAAGGTCAACAACAAAATCATGCAGGAGGTAGAGGATAGTTTCGAGGCACGGGGAGCCAAAGAGGCCGTAGAAATTTCCAAAGAAATGATTCAGGTAATGACAGTAAAAGAGGTTTGAATTGTGGTAAACCTCGATATTTTGAATGTGATTGCAGGTTGAAGAATCAAAATAACAGAAGGCAGCAAAACAACTATGCATCGACAAGTGCAGATGATTCTCAGAAGTTGTTCATGGTTCAACATCACATGATGAATACGATGTCTGGTGATGTTTCAAAATCGAATGATAATTTCTCGTATGTTGATTCAGGTGCTTCAAACCACAAGAAGAGTTACACACAATGGTTTAGTACTTTGAAGGAATTGCCAGTTCCTCGATATGTTGAAACAGGTGGTGACACATCACACCCTATCGAGCATATAAGAAACATAGCACTATCTATGGAGGATGGAAAGGTAAAACATCTTGCTGATGTGTTGCATGTTCTAAATATAACAAAGAATCTAGTTTCTATTGGACAAATGGTTAACTTTGGATTACAAGTCAAGTTCAATGTTGTTGGGCTATATGTAGAAGAGTACAAATAGGATGGAAGATTCATTGCCAAAGGAAACAAAGTGGGTAGGATGTTACCCTTAAATGTGAAAAATTCCTGAAATGAATCCATCCATGTTTGCAAAAGGTGCAAGAGTTATTGATGATATAGAGATCTGGCATAAATGAATTGGACATGCAAACTTGTAGAGGCTAAGATTGATGCAGTCAAAGGAGATTTTCAATGGAGTACCAAATTTCAAAGTTGCAAAAATGCAAAAGGTATGTGGAGCATGTCAATTTGGTAAACAATTTAGAGCATCATTTTTGCATGACAAGCATGTTAGTGAGAATGTACTAGAAATAGTACATACAGATGTTTGGGGCCTTGCAAAGACCAAATCTATGGGTGGTTGTGGGTTTTATGTTACTTTCATTGATGATCATACACAGAAAGTATGGGTATATTTCATGAAAGAGAAGCATGAGGTGTTCACTCACTTCCAGAATTTTAAGGCCATGGTGGAAAAGGAGACAGGAAAGAATATTTAGACCTTAAGGTCTAATGGAGGAGTTGAATACATGTCAAATAAGTTTAGCAACTTTCTTAAAAGTCATGGAAATAGACGTTAGTTTTCATGCAGGTACACACAACAAAATGGCATTTTTACGTTTAAACAAAATGGCATTGCTAAGCGCAAAAATAGACATATTACAGAAATTGCAAGAGCTTTGATTGCTGAGAAGAATAAGCCTCATTGTTATTGGGAAGAAACTATGGATACTAATGTATACATCATGAATAGAACTCCAACTGATCTTGTACATCAAGTTACACCTAAAGAGAAGTTTACAAGTAAAAAGACAAACTTATCACTTATGAAAGTATTGGCTGTATTGCATATGTACATGTTCCAAATGAGTTGAGGACAAAGCTTGATCCAAAAGTAGAAAAATGTATCTTCATTGGGTACTCCCTTGAGCAAAAGGAGTATAAATGTTATAAACCACTCACACGAATGGTGAAGGTAAGTAGAGATGTGGTATTTGATGAAATGTCAAGCTTTTATATAGACGCCAAAGAAGGACTGAATCTTGAACCAAATGACAAAGAAAATGCAGAAAAATCAAGTGCAAAATCTCAAGTTTTGAGTGGACTGAATGCATCACCAAGAAATTGTTCCAACTCAAATCCATGGAGTGGAAGATTGCTTGGAAATTTCAGTCCAACAAATTCATCAAATACATCCAACATAGGTAAAGAAAAGCCTTCTATTGGAAGTAAAACATGTGTAGCTTTTGAAGACTTTGATGGAGATTCAAGCGGCTCAAAAAAGAGTCTTAATGAGGAACTTTGATTGCCCTCTATGAAGGCTCCAATAGTTAGAAAAGCACATGCAGATGATACAAGGAGAAGTGACCCAAGACCAAGAAGATCTGGGAGGATGCAGAATTCAGTGCAACGATTGACATATGACAATTATATGGCTTTTCATTGTGCCTACAAGACCAAGGTAATACAATATGTTGAACCTTCTTGTTTTGAAGATGTAATATCACATCAAAGTTTTCCCCCAATTAGTTTGAGTAGTTCTGGACGATACCACTCTTGGCGATACCACACAGGCGATACGATACCACTGAGTGGCACGATACGATACTGGACTAGAAGATGATATGATACTATTGCAATTCCACGATACGATACAAAAGTGGTTGGTGATAGGATACTTGTCCAATACACGATACGATACCAAAAATCACACGATATGATACTAAGAAAACTCACGATACGAAACTGGAGTGCTCATGATACGATACCAGAGTAATGGACGATATGATACCAAAGTCCTTAGGGATACAATACCACCTTATAGATGATATGATACCAAAACAAGAGACGATACGATACTGAGTTGACGATAAGATACCAACTTTGCACGTGATATGATATCGCTCGGTCGATGATACGATACCGTGACCGACACAATATGATACTAAGTAGACTGTGATACGATACCACTAGGCGACCGTGATCGCGATACCAACACTTGATGATATGATACCGTGATAGTATCGCAATACCTCAAGTGGGTATGCAACAATACGATACCAGGCGAGTATCACGATACTAGGGAATTTTGGTATCATGATACCAAAACTCAACTGATCGTAATAATTCAGCCAAATTTAATCTAAACTTCATTTTTTTTTTGTGCAAAGTGTTTATTTCTCTCACCCCTTCACTCTTGAACCCTTGTATCACTCAAAGACTCCTAAAAGAACTCTCTATCCTACCGTCCTTTTGCAACCAATATGATGGACCATATAAGCCCATAATGGGTGATTGGTACCATCGAACTTATCCTCAATAGCCAACATATGAAATACATCACTGCTTTTAGCCATGGCCACTAACTAAAATACCCTGATGTAGAACAATGAATATATCTCAAAAAGTTGAACAGAACTACCCTGTCCAGTTTTTCTAAACCTGCAGCAGAATTTAGGGTGTTTATACTGGTGAATCAAAACTTGTTTATATCTTTTTCACAAAAAGATGAAATTTCCTATAGAGGAATCATCATAGTGCATTTAGAGGTTGAAACAATCTCAGATCAGGATTTCAATACCGTAGAGCAAAGCACTTTTGAGCTCCTAATCACCATGAGTATGCTCACCAAATTTCATGTGATTCTGAGACTATGACCGAAGGGGTGTCGATGATGATCTAGATGAAGCGGAAGCCTGTTCTAATACCAACTATTGGAGTTTGAGGTCTATGAAAGCACGCAAATAGCACAAGGAAGAAGAAGAAGCTTGGATCACAACACACAATACTGAATGTATTAGAAAGCAAAATGTACAAAGATAAGTTACTCGTTAGGGTTATAGGCATATATACAAGCTGGGGGAAAAGAAACCTCCTAAAGAGGTGCCTCGATGGTACTAGTGTGTTCACACATCACTACCTAAATATATAAACAACTATCAACAAGATGCAATTTTTTAGTAGCTCAAATTGAACCATCCTTTTGGAAGGAGGAATGTTGCATTTCACCTAGAATAGAGCCTTCACAAACATGGTTACAGGGTGCCTTAAGTTTGGGCAGAGAGGACACCAATTCAAATTTCTATAGGCATAGTAAATGTCATGGACAAAGGAAACTCTCAGATTCCATGTGAATCCTATATCTCATGATTGATTAAGAATTTGGGGAAACTAATGCTTCCATTGTGTCCAGAACGTGCCAAAACCCTAAGATTGACTGTCTTCTTGCTTGATTCTGACATCCAGAGACCATGCTACGAATTGATGACATCATCGATGACATCATCAATTCGTAACCACCCTAGAACCGCCCTTGGAAAACCTATATAAGGAGGGGTTGGCCACATTCATAATCAGTCTTGCCAATACCATTCTTGGGAGCTCAAGGAGTTGTGACCACCAAGTAAGTACTCTCCAAGTTCCGGTACTGTTCTTGTCTTGTTCCTTGTTCCAATCCTGTCTAGTCTTGTATCTTGGACATCTAGTCTTGTCATTTTGTAATCTCGTAGTACGAGATCTTGTCGAGTTATTTCTTGTATCTAGTCCATCTCCCAGAAGGGAGTTCTTGTAATCCATAAATCTTGTCTACTGTAGTCAGAGAGCACAATCTAGTGCTCCCTTGACATTTTGGCAAGACTATCTTCTATCCAAGACCAAACATCATGGAGAACGCTTATGAACACATTGTAGCATCACTTCAAAGTCTCCAACAACAAGTCGAAGACCTAAGTCATCGACACACACAAGTCAAGATGGGACATCTAGTGCATGTAGGTGCACTCCTCCAAGAATTACAAGAACGAATCGGAAATCTTCAAGCAAATCAAGGGAGTATTCAAGTGAATCAACGGCCTAGCACATCATTTATGAAGGAACTCAAGATTTGCATGCCAGAAAAGTTCGATGGGGACCGCACAAAGTTTCATGGATTTCTCCAGCAAGTTAAATTGTACATCCGTATGCAACCTGATAGATACCCTGACGAGGCATCCAAGGTTGGGTTTATTGGAACCTTGCTCTGTGGCCAAACATTATCATGGTTTGCGCCAATCTTGGAGAAGAACATGGCAGTACTTCAGGACTATGAGGGATTTCTTGAAGAACTCTCCGCCACATTTGGAGATGCAGATACAAGAAACGGGGAAGTCCAGTTGTAAAAGAGACCCTACAACTGGACCATGATATAAGAAAGGGTCTCCAGCTACACCCATAGAAATATGTATTGCACCTGTCAAGTTAATCATGCCCAAAAAGACCCTTTCCCTTACAGCCCTAGTAGATTCAGGAGCCTCCTCATGTTTCATCGATGAAGGATTGGTTAAGAAACATGGAATTCTTGTACTTCGGAAGAACAAACCAATAGTAGCTGAAGTAGTAGATGGACGACCTCTAGCATCTGGGAATATAACCATGGAAACCACACCATTAAGAGTACACCTCGGTGACCATGAATCCCATATATGTTTCAATGTAATATCAAGCCTAGTACATCTAGTTAGCATTGGAATGCCCTGGTTAAAGAAGCATAATCCAGACATTAATTGGGAAACGAATAAAATCACCCGTTGAGATATCCAGAAGAACCCAACATATGGCGGAGCCAAAGCCTTCATACATGTAGTAAGGAATGAACCTACATATATGATCTATGCCATACCAGCTCAAGAATCCAAGAAAGATGATCCAGTATAGCTACCCAATCAGTACAAAGGCTTTGAAAATGTTTTTGAAAACAAGAATGCAGATATCCTCCCAGAGCATAGACCTTACGATTGCCCCATAGATCTTCAAGAGGGAGCACAACCACTCTTTGGACCAATCTACAAACTATCCCCAGAAGAACTTACAGAACTATGCAAGAACATTGATGAGAATCTAGCAAAGGGGTTTATCAAACACTCGAAGTCTCCGGCAGGAGCCCCTATTCTATTTGTAAAGAAGAAGGATGGGACTCTTCGGATGTGTATAGACTATCGTGGATTGAACAAAGTCACTATAAAAAACAGATACCCTCTACCACTCATATCAAAGCTCTTGGAACGCCTTGGAAAAGCAAAATAAGGTATGGGCATTTTGAATATGTAGTTATGCCATTCGGTCTTACAAATGCTCCAGCTGTCTTCCAACATATGATGAATGACATCTTTTGAGAATATTTAGATGATTTTGTTGTAATATACCTTGATGATATCTTGGTATTCTCCAAAAATCTAGAGGATCATGAAGATCATGTAAAGCTAGTCCTAGAGAAACTAAGAGAAAAAGGATTATATGCAAAATTTGAGAAGTGCTCTTTCCATAAGACAGAAGTGGAATTTTTAGGGTACATAGTATCAGATAAATCAATTTTTATGGACCCTAAGAAGATTGAGACAATCCTTGATTGGCAACCACCTTCATGTGTTCGAGATGTACAATGTTTTTTGGGGTTTGCCAATTTCTAGAGGATACTCATCAGAGATTACTCCAAGATAGTGACACCTCTTACCAAGCTTATAGGGAACGCCCAAATTCTCATGGACCAAAGAAGCAGAGAAGGCCTTTTAGACCTTGAAATCAACATTTATTACCGCTCCAATTCTAGTTCATCCTGATTCCAGTAAGCCCTTCTTCCTTGAGACAGATGCATCAGACTTTGCTCTAGGGGCCATTCTTTCCCAATATGGAGATGATGGACACCTACATCTAGTTGCATATCATTCAAGGAAGTTTTCCCCTCCAGAAATTAATTATGAAATTCATGATAAAGAACTTCTTGCTATAGTAGACGCGTTTGATACCTGGTGTCACCATCTAGAAGGAGCAGCTCATAAAGTCATTGTGTATTCAGATCATAAGAACCTAGAGTATTTTATGAGCACCTGGATTCTCAATAGAAGGCAATCTCGATGGAGTAACTTTTTATCCAGATTTGACTTTGTCATCACATACCGTCCAGGACGTCATCAATGTCAGTCAGATGCCCTGTCCAGAAGATCTTACCTTGCACCAAAGAAGGGTGAAGAGGCCTTTGATCAACAAGAGAGTGTATTACTCAAGCTCGAGCATCTCCAGTTAGCAGCTATCTCTTCAAGCCATCATGAAGATTCAGCCTTGAAACAATTGATCCATGAGAATCTGCCACAGGATGAATTGTTTTGTAACGTTAAGCAGAAAGCTCAAGAAGGAAAATTCCAAGAAGTAAACGAATTTCAGGAAAAGGATGGTTTACTACTTTATAAGAACCTATTGTATGTCCCTCCAGGAAAGCCCAGGATCCAAGTACTTCAACAACGCAATGAAAACCTTGCAGCAGGACATTTTGTAGTGAATAAAACAATAGAACTCATATCAAGGGACTTTTGGTGGCCTCAGATGTGGAAGGAAGTCAAAGAATACATTCAAACCTGTGATACTTGCAATAGATCTAAGGTACCCCAACATAAACCTCATGGCCTCTTGCAACCTCTACCTATTCTAGAAAGGGCATGGGCTTCATTATCGATGGATTTCATCACAGATCTACCAAAGTCAGATAAGTATGATGCCATTCTTGTTATTGTGGATAGATTTACAAAGATGGCACACTTCATTCCAACTACCAAGGCAATCACAAGAGCAACCACTACTAGACTTTTTCTCAGATATATATTTAGACTTCATGGATTGCCTGATGACATTGTCAGTGATCGAGGTCCACAGTTCATATCCAGCTTTTGGAACAATCTTTGCAAGCTCCTTGGTGTTCAAGTTAAACTATCTACAGCAAATCATCCACAGACTGATGGACAAAGAGAACGAGTGAATCAAATCCTCAAGCAATATCTCGGTTGCACTAGCAACTATCACCAAAATGATTGGTTTGAGTTGTTACCCTTTGTAGAGTTTGCCTATAACACTATTGTTCATGCATCTACTAAGCAAACTCCCTTCTTTGCAAACTATGGACAACATCCAAGGATGGATATACAACTCTCAAATCATGTCAAGAACCCACTGCCAAAGACAAGGCCTAGTACCTGATGGACATTCACAAAGAACTTAAGGAAGAGATCCATAAATCTCAACAAAATAATAAGTACTATGCAGATCAACATCGTGTCATATGGTTACTCAGAAAAAATTTGCAAACTTCAAGGCCTTGTGCAAAGTTAGATCATCAAAGATTTGGTCCATTTACCATCTTGGCCAAGATTAATCTAGTCACCTTCAAGCTTCGGCTACCAAGTACCATGAGAATACATCCACTTTTCCATGTATCCATGTTGGAACCATATCAGTTTTCACCATTGAGCGGGGAGAGACCTAGTCCTTCACCACCTATCGAGATTGATGATCATGAAGAATTTGAAGTCGAGCATGTCCTAGATTCGAGAATATCCCAAGGAAGATTAGAGTACCTTATTTATTGGAAAGGGTATGACATCAGTGATCGTACTTGGGAACCTGCAGAAAACCTTCAAAGAGCACCAATCAAGGTTTGAGAATTCCATATGAAAAATCCAGTCAATCCAAGACCAGAGAACGTGACCGCTCCTCGTGGAACTCGTCTCTTGAATCCTATATCTCATGATTGATTAAGAATTTGGGGAAACTAATGCTTCCATTGCGTCCGGAACGTGCCAGAACCCTAAGATCGACTGTCTTCTTACTTGATTCTGACATCTAGAGACCATGCTACGAATTGATGACATCATCGATGACATCATCAATTCGTAAGCGCCCTAGAACCGCCCTTGGAAAACCTATATAAGGAGGGGTTGGCCACATTCATAATCAGTGTTGCCAATGCCAGTCTTGGGAGCTCAAGGAGTCATGACCATCAAGTAAGTACTCTCCAAGTTCCAGTTCCTATTCTTGTCTTGTTCCTTGTTCTAGTCCTGTCTAGTCTTGTATCCTGGACATGTAGTCTTGTCCTTTTGTAATCTCGTAGTATGAGATCTTGTTGAGTTATTTCTTGTATCTAGTCCATCTCCTAGAAGGGAGTTCTTGTAATCCAGAAATCTTGTCTACTGTAGTCAGAGAGCACAATCTAGTGATCCCCTAACAGTAAACTAGAAAACTTCATATGACCAAAGCATGAATGCTAATGTTATCAGGATCTTGCTCACACACACAGAGAGGTTAAAGATGCAGAAAACACACAAAAAAAATAAAGAGAGCAAGAGACGAGACCGAACGCAGTATTGCTGCAATCTCCCCCGATGCACTCTATTTTGACAACCCATAGAGTGCATGTATTTATAGAAATTTTTGAGTACAGTGTGTAACTAAAAGTTGGTGACTTTCATAGAAATCCTTTCTTTTAATATAAAAAAATGCAGTCTACAGTGACCCTTATTCTAACCACTACTTTTGTAAATATTTCTAACAATAGTACCTTCTATGCGGATTTATTTACAAACTGAATTATAAATCGGATCTATTGATGTCCTCCCTGAAGTCGGATTATTGATGTCCACCCTTTAACGCTTTCATGCCCTCACGAACCTTCAACTTCTATATAAAAAACACTAAAACACATTCATACATTAATACAAATAACACTCCAACAATGCATTGTTCAACATATTCCATAATGTATAACATGCCCATCAGTTGAAAAAGCAACTCACCTTAGTTGATAACAAAATAAACATGGATGGCCAGTCACATGTTTCATCACTGAATGAAAATAAGCATGTTCCATGTTCAAAAAAACATGCATGGAAGTGTTCATGGAGGAATTACATTAATGTGTTTTTGTATGATATGTAGAGATTGAGTTTTCATAATGAGGTGTTAATTGTGTTTCATGTATCCATTGACATTCTTCAATAGAGTGATTTTTGTACTTAACCAAATAGCAATGGTATTGAGTACCTATGCATGTAGTAGTGACATCATGATCAATTATTTTCTCACGAACCAAGATTTTTTATTGTTCTTCAATCAAAGGACGGTCATCAGGAAGTGGAGTGAGTGGTAAAGTTCCTTTAAATGGTTTAAGTAAACTAATATGAAAAGAGTTATGTATATTCCAATGAGATGGTATATCTAATCTAAATGAATTATCATTAATTTTTTCTATAATGTGAAAGGGTCCATAAAAGCGTGGTGCAAGTTTAATTTTAGGATGCTCCAAAATATTTTTGAGACGTCTTTTAATGATACACAACCATACAAGATCATTTTCCTTGAATTCCTTGGCTAATTGTTTAGTATTGATATTACATATGTATCACTCTTGACTTTTCCGAATGTGCTCGTGAACATTGTGAAGTGTAGAAATGTGATCTTGAGCAATAGAATTAGCCATCGGAATTTCGGTTTGGGTGAGTGACATGGGAGTGGGAAGCTTTTTACCATAAACAATTTCAAAAGGTGCACGGCCAGTAGTGGTGTGTGTGGTGTTATTGTAATCAAATTGAAGCAATGGCAACTTTTCATCCCAATTAGCTGGACTATCTAATGTATAACAATGTAATAAATCAAGAATAATACTATTTGTGGCCTCACTTTGTCCATTACTTTTGGGATGAAATGCAAAGCTAGAATCTATTTTGGAACCAAAATGTTGAAATAAGGCAACCCACAAATGATTACAAAATCTAACATCATGATCAGATAACATTACTTTAGGAAATCCATGATGTAGAAAAATGTATTTAATGAATAATCTTGTAGCCTGAGCTGCAAAAAATGTTTTTCTACATGGAATGAAATATGCATATTTACTAAACCTATCAGCTATTGTCCAACTCATATCATTATGTGATGAAGTGATGCGAAGACCTGTAATAAAATCCATAGACATTTGTTCCCATGGTTCGTTAGGAATGTGCAGTGGCATTAACAATCCAAATGGTTTACCATGATGATGTTTAACACGCTGACATATAATGCATTGAGAAACATAATGTGGAATATCGTTTTCCATGTGTGGCCAAAAGAAGAAATCTTTGCACGTAGAAATGGTGCTTTGTATGCCCCTATGTCCCATGTAAGATGGTTCATGCATTTCTTTGATGAAAAAATCTTTAAAAGCTTGGGTTATTCATAATCTATGTTGAAAATAAAGAAAACCATTATGAAATGTATAATGTTCATCAAATAAAGATGCAACATTGTTGAAGTCATGCCATGCATGTGAAAAATACAAATCAGATGCATAAGTGGAAACCATTTCTTGAAAAGAATGTATTTGGATGGCAGAAATATTATGCAAAACAATAGAATGTGAAGGAAATCAGCTAAGAGCATCAACTACAACATTAGCTTCACCAGGCTCATATTGGATCATGGGTTGGAAATTTTTAATGAATGATGCCCATTTAAAATGGCGATCAAAGAGTAAGGGCTGATTTAATAAATGCATAATAGCCTTTTGATCGGTTTTGATTAAGATCTCAGAGCCCATAAGATAGTGTTTCCAAATTCGGAAAGCATGCACAACCGCTAGTAATTCTTTATCATATGTACTATAATTGTTTTTTGAGGGCTTAAGCTTCCTACTCTCAAATGCAAGGGGATGATAATTTTGCATTAAAACTACACCTATCCCTGAACCACTAGCATCAGTAACAACGTGAAAGGGTTGTGAAAAGTCAAGTAATTTTAAAACAGGTGCATGTGAAAGTGCATGTTTTAGTTTTTTTCTTTTTCAATAATAAGTTAAGTGGCAATGCTAACTAAGAAAAATTTTAATCAAACTTCCTATAGAAACTAGCCAACCCAAGAAAAGAATGAACATCATTGAGTGATTGTGGTGTAGGCCATTCTACTATAACTTTAATCTTTTTTGGATCCATATGCACACCTTCACTTGAAATAATATATCGTAGATATTCTAGCTTATGTTGAAAGAAGTAACTCTTTTCAGGATTAGCGTAAAGAGTGTTTTCTCATAGTAAATGAAAAATTGTTTTAAGATGCATCTCACGCTCACTATCATTCTTACTGTAAACAAGTATATCGTCGAAAAATACAAGAACAAAAGCTTGGTAATCAAGAAAAATGTTGTTCATTATGCGTGCAAATGTAGCACGGGCATTCGTAAGTCCAAAGGGCATTACCATAAATTCATAATGGCCTGTTTGAGTTCTAAATGCAGTCTTAAAAATATCACTTTGCGTCATACGAATCCGATGGTATCCCAATTTTAGGTCAATTTTACTAAATACACGAGATCCTCGTAATTTATCTAAAAGATCATCCATTGGAGGAATAGGGTATCTATTCTTTATCGTGATCTTGTAAAGGGGTCTATAATCAATGCACATTCGATAAGTTGTATTCTTCTTCTCTACTAAGAGCACTGATGCTCGAAATGGGAAAGAACTAGGCCTTATAAGTCCTTTATGTAGTAGGTCTTTTACTTGGTTTTCTATTTCCTTTTGGTGTAGTGGGCCATGTCTATAAGGTGCTTTATGAGGAGGAGAACTACCAGGGACTTAGTCTATGCTATGGTCAAAGGATCCTCGAGAGGGTGGTAGTTCAAAGGGATACTTAGACATAAAATAATCCTTATAAGTAGTCATGAAAGGTTTATGTGCATCAAGAAGTGTATGAGTATAATCATTGATGACATTGACAAAAACAATGCATGAATTGAATCCTTTCCTAAATGCACGTTTTACTTGAGTATGAGTAATCAACAGAAATGGTTGGAAATCATGTCGTGCAGACAAAGTAATGATTTGACCTTTAAATTCAAAATTAAAGGTATGTGTGCTGTTATCAAGATCTTGCTCACATGTACATAGAGGTTACGAACACCAAAAACACACAAAAAAAATAAAGATAGTAAGAGACGAGAGTGAACGCAGTATTGGGTGCAATCTCCCCCCATGCACTCTATTTTGATAGTCCACAGAGTGCATGTATTTACAGGAATTTTTTATTACGTCGAAAAGAGTACATGAGAGCGGTTTCGAAGGCATATGTGTAACAAAAAGTTGGTGACTTTCGTAGAAAAGTACGGTCTACAATGACCCTTATTCTAACCACTATTTTTCTAAGTGTTTCTAACAATAGAACCTTCTATGCGGATTTATTTACAAACTAAATTATAAATCGGATTTATTGATGTCCGCCCTGAATTCGAATTATTGATGTCCGCCCTTTCACGCTTTCACGCCCTCACGAACCTTCAGCTGCTATATCAAAAACACCAAAACACATTAATACATTAATTATTAACACTCCAACAATGCATTGTTCAACATATTTGATAATGTATAATAGCTAAAGCTTTGCATCTGACATAGCCTGAGAATCTTGAACTGCACATGCTAAATCATTCATAGATTTTGCATATTGTATGAGCTTATATAGCCCATGACATAAAATGACAAAAGAAATAATGACATTGCCATTTGATAGATCATGAATTGCACATCTGGCATCAACAAATTTCACAACCAAGCCAATCTTGGCTAATGCTAAAATTGATAACAAATTTTTCTTGATCCCTAGCATAAACAAAGCATCTAACAATGTAAAAGAACTACCAACAAGGGTAGTCAGAATGATTCTACCAACTCCGATGACTAGATAAGAGGATTTGTTGGCACATGTGAAGGTAATCCCTATAGGGGAAGGCTCAAGTGAACTGAAGAAACTGCGTTGTGCGGTAATATGTTTGGTTGCCCTGTTCACAAAGTACCAAACATCTTAGTCTACTATAGACAAACATTGTTCATGAGAAGATGGGTGATAACTATACATAGTAGTAAATGACCATTCTTCATTCCACACAAGATTAGTAGACTCTATTTTCGGTGTAGAGGCCTCTGCAACAACCATGCCAACCTCTTTTTTCTTTGCCTCTTTTGCAACCAATTTTGGACAATTCTTTATGACATGATCATTTCCTTTATAGCATTTCTAGAACATTTTCCATTTTTTTTAAATTTCTTATCATCTTTATCTTCTTTTTTTGATTGTGCAAAATAAGAAAATTTCTTTGCCCTTCTAACTAGTTGAGAAAGCTTGATGTGCAACATGCATAATGGACCTCTTCTGTCTAGATTGGTCTTCCTGCAAAAAAATAGAGACCAACTCCTCAAATTTTAAGGCATTCGGATGGCCTTTCATCATCAGCTGAAGAGTAGAAGCAAAACTCTAATATGAATGTGCAAGATCATTAAGAACAATTCGCACAAGTGAACTATCTTGCAAGATATCATCTATAGAAATCAAGTGCTCCTTCAAATCTTTGATCTTTGTCAAAAAAAATTCCATACAACATCCTTCATTCATATTCTCACTCTCCAATTTTTTTCGGAGGTAAGAAACATGAGCCTTGTTTCTTGCCTGAAACAAAGTGGTAAGTGTATCCCAAGCATCCTTTGTTGTTTTGCAATGGTAGGTTTGATAGAAAAATTATCAATGCATATGCCTAAGCATCTCTACCATCCCAACAAATTTGCTCTATAGTAGGTGCAATCGGAACCGTAAAATGAATAGGAATTTGAAGATCATCATCTTCAAGACCGTCTGCATCACCTTCAATAACTATATTTGCAAGAGTAGTAGGTCATTTTTCAACACCCTACACAATATTCCACAGTCCTTTTGTGACCAATACATGATGCATCATATATGCCTACAGTGGGTAATTGGTACCATCCAACTTTTCTTCAACAACCAACATACAGAATACATCATTGCTTCCGGCCATGGTGAGTGACTAAAATATCGAGATGCAAGAAAATAAATTTATCTCAAAAATTTGAACAGAACTACACTGTCAAGCTCCACTAAATCTATAGCAAACTTTGAGGAGCTTGCACTAGAGAATAAAAATCTGAATATATGTTTGGCACAAAAGGACAAAATTTTCTACACAAGAGCTCTGATAGTGCATTTGGACGTAGAAATGAACTCATCAAATTTTGTGTGATTCTAAAACTCTAACCGGTGGTGTGTCGACGATGCCCTAGATGAAGCAACCATCCACTCTGATACCTATTGTTGGAGTTTGAGGCCTGCGAAAGCACACAAAGAGCACAAGGAAGAAGAAGAAGAAGAAGAAGAAGAAGCTTGAAGCATAATACAAAGTATTGAACGTATTACTAAGTAAATGTACAAAGATAAGTAACCCATTAGGATTATAGGCATATATACAAGCTAGGGGAAAAAAACCTGCTAAAAGTGCTCACACACATCACTACCAAAATATATCAAAAGCGGAAAGAGTTGATATAGGATACCAAGGTAAAGATCTACATTTTCACATGTAGCAGTGAGATGAAGCAATAGGAAAGGTCAAACTAGTTCACATAATGACGTAGATTAGAGTGAAAAGGGTTAATCCAAAATTGGAATTCCTACAAGACTATAGGACAACACACATGTCAGTAACTTATGCATATAGAAGATCCCATTACATAGGCTTTACTAATAGATTTTATGAGGATTGGGAAATTAAGTATTGATGGAGGAGGACTACACTCTTGTGCTTACAAGAGGTTGCAAAGGATTTTATGATCAGAATCCTCAATGACTTTGGAATCCCTTCTTCTTATGCTAGCATGTAGGCTATCATACCAATAGACATGGAAATTTTTAAAATATTAGGATGGACATATGGAAAAGTACTTCATCCATCCCATTGTTTCTCTAGATTCAAAGATGGTAAAGATTTCTCATACCGCCTGTTAGACAACCTAAAGAAAAGTCATCAATGGAACTTTTACACAATGTGAATAGCAAGGCAAAAACAACAAGTTTGATAGAAAAATCAACAAAATATAGTAATAATAAAAAACAAATAGAAGGAATCAAGGAGCATGAGCTAATATTAGAGAGCAAGCATTTTATTAAGCATTTCGTGTTAAGATTATGTCCTGCGAGGATAGTGAAAAAGCATTTTCCCTTGATATGGAGGATACTTAAATCTTTTTGATATCTCTATGTATGCTTAGAGATATCAAACATATTTATTTATGTATTCTTTTTCCATGATCTGATTTCATCTCACGTTGATAAAACACTCAATCCTAAGCAATTGTTGTGAGGACATATATATGGGAGATCAAGCGTCTTGCTTCTCATGCTGAAAGGATCAATAAAATTCGAAGTGTATAACAAACATGCGGAGTTTACAATCCACAAGAAAGAGTTATGGTTGTTCCATATATAAGCAGCTCACACTTGATTTGGATGGTACGTGTATCTATTGGTAATCAAGCTCGATAAATCAGACATCTACATGGTGAATTCAATTTCTACTACCCATTGCTAGATAGAAATGTATGAATATTATTGACTTCGTCATATCGATATATTTCAGAAAGCATATATTGTTTGGAATAATAGCATAAAATCCATACTGATATAGAGTATAAATTCTTTTTTCATATGCATAAAGAGATTATTGCAAACAATTTGTAGGAGCTTCAGAAATACAAATGTGAAAAAAGAAAATTTCATACAGATAAATCCCACCGTTGTTAGATGATTAACATTCCTATGTGCACATCGAAGCAAATGAACCCTCCTAGGATCACCTTTTTTTAGACATAAACTCTATTTTCTCTAAGTTTCTTTGCATACATGCAAAGACTATACTCAAACAAGGCTTAGAGAAGTTTTCACACTTAAATTAGACTTACAATTCTTTCAAATGAAAGTTAAATCACTTCATTTGGACATTGAATGATACCACAACTAGATTCATCAAAATAGAATACTTGATCTCCTCATAGAGTATTAGCTAACTACATAAGCATTGTTCATGATATTTCTCTCAACTTGTATAGGCATGGTGTCGGGAAGGAGAAGGGGGTGCAATGTGACAGCCAGGTGGATTAGTCTTTTTTTTTTTAATATAAAGGAAGTTCGGCAATAGCCTACTCTCCCGGACTTGAATTAAATTAAGAAACAAAGGTACAATAGAAGGGGACTAGTGCCCACGGGACCCCCCAAATCCCACAAAGCAGGGGAAGCTTGACTGAAACCTATGTTGCATTACAGAGAAGGTTAATCACCCTCTCATCGCCCTCATGCGGGGCCCACTTGGGTTTGAGCTTGTTGTTGATCAAAAGGAGGACTTGATGGTGCCTGAAGGGGGGGGATTTCTTACTATTAACAATCCTTTTGCCAAGGAGGAATAGTGATTTCTCAATCGATCATTCCCTGGGGGGATCGCCGAAGTTGAGAGCACACCGCTCCCGCCAAATTTTCCACAGGACTTCCCCTCTGATGGCGTTCCAGAGTGTCGCAGAGCAGCCGATCGCTTCTCCCAAAAGGACTTGTTTCCAACTAAGCTGTTTTTGAAGTCTGATTATCATTCCAACCGTCTGCCAGATTCTGTAGGAGTTGGGGCAAGTAAGGAAGATGTGTGGGACATCTTCGATAGCCCGGTGGCAGCGCTTGCACCACGGAGGGATCCCACAAAGTTTGCTAGCCTTCTGGTTGGTCCAAATTCCTCGATGAAGAATTTGCCATAGGAGGACAGACTTCTTAATCTCTATAAGGGGGTGCCAGATACCCATGAATTTCATGTCCCACCGAAGCCTCGTCCAAGACAGGCACCACTTCTTGTTGAGGATGATCTGGTGGTCAGCCGTTTCTTTGATGTTCGGGATTTTGAGTAGGCTATTCCCATTGTGCCATTTGAGACCAAGCGAGTTCGGTGTGTCGTGTCCCATGAGAAGGCGAGTCTTGTGACGATCCCATGCGAGGCATCTGCTTTGCAAAGTGTTCCATTCTTCGTAGGAGATGCTTATGCAACGGTCAATATCCTCGAAGTTGATCCACTTGTTGGTGTCATGTTTCCAGAGGTGTTTCCATTTTTTGAATCCTTTGTTCCATAACTTCTTGGCATTTTGAATGTTCCACGACTCCACATTCCGGATGCCATGTATTGGAAACTAGATAGAGTCGTTTTGTCTGATTCCGGCCGCCCACTTCCAGTCCTCACTAATTCTTGTGAAGCTTTTGACTTTATTCCAGCCCTTCCAAAGGGAGCACACGAGATTCGAGCCTTTTGGGAAGACGGGGATCGGGGAGAATAGCAGGGTCATGATGTCAAGGTTCTTCCAGTTTGGGAACCCCGTGAGAGCCAACTCATTCTTGTTTCTGAAGATCAGCTTAGCCCACGAGGCCTCCCCATTGCATCAAGCCTTAACCATCCATTTGGCAGCCAGTTTGTTAGCCATACACCCAATGTTCAGGATACCAAGCCCCCCGCCTTCTCTAGGGCTAGTGCAGATGGCCCATTTGATTTTAGGCACCCCCCTTCTGTTATGATCGCCCGTCCAAAGAAAGTTTCTACAAATACTATTCAGTTTGGACAGGCCTTGCTCATTCGGTCTCCAACAAGAAAGGAAATAGATGGTAGAAGAGAGGAGGAACGTGTTAATAACCATCGCACGCCCAGCGAGATTGATTTGCATACCTCTCCAATAGTTAAGCTTGTTTTCGAGTTTGGCCAACACCCAGTTCCATCGCTGCTCCATAGAGACGCCGAACCCCAAGGGGATTCCGAGAAGCCGAAAGATTTGGCCCTGCGGAATGATTTGACAGCCATGATCAATGAGAAGGCTAGGATGATGGCCCACAATAGCCCTAAAGGTGGTCTTAGAGTGGTTGATTTTGGATCCAGAGGCTTCACAAAAGGTAGCAAGACACCTCCAGAAAGTCTCCAGGCTGGTATTATCATTATGATCGAACGCGTTCATATCATCCGCAAAAAGTCTCGTGACGATTTGACTGTGGTCGTGAGGCAGCCGGAGGCCTTTGATATTGCCAGCCTCCACATGATGTGCCACAAGTCTGCTCAGTCCCTCAGTGGCGATGGCAAAGAGAAGGGGGGCCAGAGGGCACCCTTGTCTAATAGATCTTCTAAGTTGGATCGCCTTCGAAAGTTTGCCGTTAACGTTAATTTGGGTCGTTGCGTTTCCGAGAAGGGTCGCGATCATCTTGGTGAATTTCTGACTACATCGGAGGTCTTGGAGCGACTGCAGAACATAGTCCCATTCTAGCCTGTCGTAGGCTTTGTCAAAGTCGATCTTGAGGAAAACCACATCTTGATTAGACTCATTTGCAAATTGAATACCTTCCCAAATATCCATAATGGTTTCCAGGATAGACCTGCCTTTAATGAAACCTTTTTGGTCCTCACTCAGCCAAGATCTCAGGTGGCACGAGATTCTGTTGGCAATGACTTTGGCGATGATCTTGTATCCTGTTTGGAGCATCGTAATAGGCCGCCAGTTCTCGATTCTGTTCTTTTCCCCCTTCTTGTGTATCAACTTGATAATTCCATTATTTAGGCAAGAAGGAAGAGCACCGAACTTTAGCGCTTCTTGCCAAACCATCCGAAGAGGGGTGGCAACCACCAGCTTGAAGGATTTAAAGAACTCGTTAGTGAGTCCGTCGGGTCCCGGGCTTTTACCGAGGGGGAGGGCATCAATGACCTCAATGATTTCTGATTCAGAGATAGGGGCATGAAGCAGGGAGTGGAGGTTGGGTGGTATCTTCCGGGGGGAAACCCTAGAAATGGCAGCCATACAGTCCCTTCTATGGTGGGAGAGGGGGTTCGAGGTTCCCATGAGACTCATGAAGTGCCCTTCGATGATGCCAAAATTATCTTCTTTCGAATTGCATACATTGCCATGTGGGTCTAGCAGTAGGGGGATCGATTCTCTGTTATGTTTCCTTTTAAGGATACGGCACATCTCTTTGGTGGGTTTGTCGGCTTTGCCGGCCCACCACTCCTTGAAGAAAATTTGCAAGTTTTTCCTTTGTATTTCTTCCTCGTATCTCAACACCGCTCTGATTTTTCGGAGACCTTTCTGGGCTTGGTGTTTTCCTTTGCTCACTTCCTCCTCGAGCCGCCAGAGTCTGTGGTAAAGAGCTTCCCTACGAGCCCGCCGCACAGTCTCGATCATCTTCTTAGTTCTAATCATGATCTTTCGAGACTTGTCGACCGCACTTCTCCAGCACTTGGCTGGGGCCAAGCTAGAGGCGAACGCCACCTTCCACACATCGGCAATTTCTTGATGAACGGAGGGGAGAGAGAAGGTGGTAGCGTTGGCATGGAACCACGGAGCCTTGCGGATCTTGTTGGAAGGTTGAAAAGTGATAACGATCGGGTAGTGATCAGAGATAGTGAGGTCAGTGCGTTCCGTGATGGCAGGGTGGCCCCACTGATGAGTAAAACTCTGAGAGATGTAGCATTTGTCGAGTCTAGCTTTCCTCAGGTCTTCGCCCGCTTGGAGATTCGACAAGAAAAGCCATTCGAGTCTTTGAATTCAATCAAATCCAAGTGAAGTTTGGTCATGTCCCACGTTTCTTTCTCCCGACTGTCGATGACCCTGCCCTTGCCCATCCATCTGTCCATAGGGTCCTCCACCATGTTGAAGTCTCCACAAATAAGCACGTTGTGGGGAAGCGAGTCTAAGGAGGCCCAAGTGTTCAGCCTCTCCGAATCCCCGTTAGGAGCGTACAAGGAAACCATAGTAACACAAAGAGGAGCACCAAAAGAAACAGCAATCCAACGGTGACTTACATCTTCAATGGAGTTCTCAAGCTTTTCAAACCAGAGTCCAGTCTGTCATGAGGCATTACATAGTGCCTCGCCTACGCTTTAGGTGAAGTAGATTGGTGCGTGCGTGTGGCAAGAGGGAATCATGAATGAAAGAAATATTTACTTCTTTAATTATAGATGTCACATAAGGTGGAAAAGGTGAAACCATCATACAATTAGTTTTCTTTGATTTAAAGAAATATGATCAGAGGAATACTATAAAAATTATAGAGAGGAGCTGAAAACACAAAAATATATAGAAACAGATAACGTGATTGATTCAAGTGACTAACACAATCGAAACTTTTTGAATGGCCTTAACTGCTCGCATTGACCATGTCCGAAAATAGGTTATGTTATTGGAGCAAGGATTAAGTTTCTAAATGTATATTTAGCTTCAAACTAAGAATTGTAGGAAGGTAGAATATCAAAGAAATTCTACTAAAAGGAAATAGAAGACATGACCAATTAGGGCATTCAAATGCTTTGCAAATGACCCTACTCACATGCATTGGATGTGTGCATAGATAACAATCATGGCCCAAATTTCTTGCTTTAGTTGTGTCCATAGAAAACAAGTGAAAGGTGTATACTAAGCTTTTGTTGAGTGAAACAAGCTACAAAAAGGGAGATTTCAACAAGGAAACATGTCAAATCATTTCTACATGCATCCACACTAGTATTACGCCACCAGAATGTAGTTAGAATTATCGGAAAAATGTAATTGGAAAGGATGCACATTGAAAGGATGTAGCCTAACACTTGTATATTTTTAAATAATGAAAAAGTGGAGAAGCAGATGCTGAGGGAGCGAGACGTCGGGTTGTGGGTCTATGCAGTGCACCTATGGTTTGTTTCAATGCAAGTTTTACTTAACCTGGTTTCTTGAATTCTTACTGCTCTTAGTGTTTAGCGTATTTTGATGATCTTGTCTATATAATATCTTGTTGATGAAGATATGAATATGACTGTGATTGCATGTAATTCACCGATGGAGAATCAGTGTTATACTGCATTAATGAATTTGATAACTTTATCACAGTGACATACTCTGTATACTGTTAGGACATCTGTTGATGAAATTATTAATTACAAGGTTATTGTTGGAGAGTCAGAGTAAAGTGATGGATAAACTCTGCACAATGAATGTTTCTCTGGGAAAATAGTCATAGGGCCTCTGTAATACATGCCCCTCACCATCCCAAGAACCTTGTAACTCATTTATTCCTGAAAGCAGTTAACACTGGTGCCAGCCATGGGGCGTGGAATAGCCAGTTTGAGGGTAGATTAAGGTCGGATGAAAGAAAGAATTCTATGATATATGCCTCTAACATGTTCGAGTGAATCTTATCCGAAGTACCAAAGTGATCAGCATCCGTGGAAAGTTAGTAGCATGTTGGGAACACCCTCTGATGTTAGTGGTGAAGGACAATCATCTGAAGGAAAGCATGATACACAGACTAGTGAAGTGGCACCACAACATTTTCTTGTTCAAGGATTACAGAGTATACCGGAATTACAACCTGTTCAATCTTTTGAAAGTTTGGTCAGTGGAGTAGGTGCTGATTTTGATGATATCTTGGTGAATTCCAGTGACAACCCAATTTTTAGTTCTGATTCTGGTGGTACTAGTACATTTGTGGGTGAAAGGTTTGGTGGAAAGTCCATCTCAGTCACAAAATACGACGAATGGGAGTTGAATTCAGTTGTGTGTGATCAAATCAGTGATACCATATGACTGGAAATTTTGCAAAGCGACTACACGACACATAAGCAATAAGAATCAACCTATTCAAGTAATTCCCATGATTTAGATGACATGAGTAGTATAGAGCAACAACGTCAACACCAATAATAACAACAGTAGCAACAACATTAGCAGCAACAACATCAACAACAAGAACAACAACAATAGCAGCAACAACATCAGTAGCAATAGCAGCAACAAGTCATACACCCACGATCGATACCTGCCAGAGTCACATAAACTAAATTTGGTGGATTTCCAACTGATGATTCTGATGCTGATGTTCATACATTCGAAATTAATTATGCTATACTAAACTATCCAATGGATCCGGCATATAAGGCTATGGTGTTTAAATCCACTCTTGTTAATGAAGCTACTCGTTGGTTAACCGAATATGATATTAATCATTTCGATCAATATGATGATGTTAAGAATGCCTTCTTACAACATTTTTTATTAAAGAAAAATGCCGCTAAAAATCTTCGATTACTTACAAAACAATAATCAGAAACCATATCAGAGTGTGCAAGAGTATGTAACTTTATTTCGTACTCATCTATGGAAGCTGCCTCCAACGCATGCTAATCGATCGGATGATGTGATTACTCAATGGTTTATTAATGGACGAAACCCCCAACTCAAACAAGTTATGATTATTCCAGGTATGGGTGGCATGACCTTGGATGCAGTCATTGCTATGGCATTACAGTTGGAACATAAGGTTGGTGGTTTCACAAAATATATGGATTGGTTAAAAGCCTCCAAGAGTACGATTATCGATTGAAACAAGTATATTGCATCAAAATGTAAGAACCTGAGGCATACTACTTTAGCTTGTGCACTAAATCAAATGTATTGTGCTATTTGTAATAGAGCGAGTCATTCTACTGAAAATTATCCATATAATTCAAAAGTATATACTAGAACGATCGTAAATGCCATAATACAGGAGTAGAGACAACTGTCCACCCACTACATATCACCACATTTGAGAAATACATCTTATTAAACTTACAAGAATTACAGAGGACCATGACCAAACAATTTTGGATAGCCTTGTTGGAATTCGGGACAAACGAGTGAAAGTGCATCTCTCTCACCACCAAGATGCCATTTTTGTGGAGAAATTGTACATATCCATAAATATTGTAAAGAATCATTTGAATATGATAAGCGAAGAAAAGAACGATAGCATCCAATGGCAAATATGGTATACATTTTAGCAGTAGATACACAAGCAGCAGTAGTTCAAACACGCCCCGGTACAAAGTTTCACCCTACTGCTAAGATTTTTGAACTAGGAATTCGATACTAAAGCAAGCAGGTGGGCAAGTCCAGAACCAACTGTCTTTCCTAATCCGGTACTACTAGTCTAGAAGCTAGTACAAAATACCCCACCGAAAGAGATAGACCCCGTCCAAATACAATCAGAGGACACACCAGACTTGATATCTCGTACGCTCAATTTTGATTCTATGTGGAATATTTTATCAAAAGCATCTATTAGTATCCCATTGGGGCAACTTCTATCATTGGTCCCTGGTATTCGACAACAATTCTAGCAACAGGTTAGTCCACGATCTTTGTGCACACTTTCTACAACAACCATCAACCCGGAAACTGATTCTACGGAGGATCATGTTGTCCCTTTAGTTATGGTATGGTTCAAAAACCACAAAATTTCACAAGTATTAATTGATTGAGGCTCAGGGGTTAATATTGCTACAACCACACTCTATAAGAAGTTAGGATGGACTCAGATCCCACCCCTCCAGTTCTTTGTAAGGATGGCTGATCAATCTCGGGTACATCCAGTGGGTTTGGTGCGTGATATACCCATTTGCCTATAGAAAGCAGTGTTTAAAATGACTTTTTTTGTCTTGGAATTACCCAAGTCTAGTGTGGATTACAATTTATTATTCGGAAGGCCTTGGTTGCAGCAAGCAAAAGTGTTATAGGATTGGTCTGCACATGAACTTAGTTTTAAAAGCAATCACCAAAAATATGTTGTACCCTTGGATGATATAAGGCCTTGCGACTTTCATGCATGAACTTAAGTGGTAGAACCCATGCATATGTTGGATGGTCTTTCGGATCACGAATAAGAAGCTTTTTTAAATGCTGACTAGGATTTGTTAGCACTGGGTACAGTTGATTTGCAAGCCATAATGGATAATTGGTCTCTTGTCGCTTGTAGGGTAGTCCCTCTAACCGAGGAAATGGAACCAGTTACCGATCAGGTTTTGGATGCCACGGATCTTCAACACGTACTTCCCACACCTGAGGATATCTCCATGCCCCGACAATTTTAAGTACCAGAAGATCAACTACGCCGAGATAGAGCTATAGCCAATGACTTTTATCTCCAAGAAGTTTTCTTACAAAGCCAAAGTGAAGTTTTGTTATCTAAAACTATTTTCTCCACTTTGGTGCACACACACACACACACACACACACACACATATATATATATATATATATATATATATATATATATATATATATATATATATATATATATATATATATATATATATATATATATATATATATATATATATGTGTGTGTGTGTGTGTGTGTGTGTGTGTGTAGGTATGTGTGTGTGCATGTTCTCGAGGAAATGTTAGAGTCACTGAAGCAGAAAATTTGGTGCACTTTTAAATTAGCTTGCACTGTGTATATTCAAGGCATTGTTGATGATTCCTAGCCACTTTTTCTAATTAACCAATGTTGGGTTTAAATCCACCATGCATTCCAGTGTTAGGCTATTGGAATGTACTTATAATTATCAGAAAAATGTAATTGGAAAGGACGCACTCAAAAGGATGTAACAAAACACTTGTATCTCTTTGAATAATGAAAAAATGCGGAAGGAGATGCGCACGGAGCGAGGTGCCGGGCTCTGGGTCTGTGCGGTGCGCCTGTGGTTCGTTTCAGTGCAAGTTTTACTTAACATAGTGTCTTGAATTCTTACTACTCTAAGTGTTTAAGTTATTTTGATGACCTTATCTGTATGATATCTTGTTGATGAAGATATGAATATCACTGTGATTGTGTGTAATTCGTCGGTGGAGAATCAGTGTTATACTTCGTTAATGAATATCATAACTTTATTGTGATGACATACTGCATATATTGTTAGGATATTTGTTGATGAAATTATTAATTGCAGGGTTGTTGTTGGAGAGTGAGATTAAAGTGATGGATAAACTCTGTGCAATGAATGTTTCTCTAGGAAAATAATCATAGGGCCTCTATAATAAAGACCCCTGACCATCCCAAGAACCCTGTAACTGATTTATTTTTTAAAGCTGTTAACACAAGACACAACCAATACAAGAAATTACGGCAATCTGAGATTTTTTTATCACCCTAATCACTTGCATTGGTCTTGTCCATCAAAGAAAAACATAATAAAAGCTTACCTTACAATATGTGCAAAATGTGGATGATCCTCTTAAAAGAGCGAGTGGTTAAAAAACTACGGATTCAAGAGACTTGAGAGTGTGCACAAAAAAATGCCACAAATTAAATGAGGAACTTATATAGGGTCTTTTGGGAAGAGCAGAAGAAAAGTTCTATTCTCACAGTTTCTGAATTATACAAACAACTTGATATCATGCCGCAAGAGGGTCTGCAACTACGAGGGCAATGGTACAATAAGAACTCACAAAGAGGAGACGATTAAAGAGAAAGATGATGTAAAATTATGTAAAGACTGTTTGAAATAATTATGGATTGGATTCACTACACTTTTGAGGATATGAAAATGTAAGCAATTAGCCCCATCCCTTTTTTCTTATTATTGGTCATGCCCGATAATCATATACTTTCTTAACCTTGACTTGTGCTTGTCAAATGATTCATTTGAAGATTCTTCGAGAACACTCTCTGCCTTCTTTTAGGGTGCACTTGAAGAGAATCCAACACTTAAAGATGAATAGTTTGACAACACCCAAAAGGAGCTTGGACATTGTATGGCTCTAAGACATGACCAATGCAAACAATAAGGCCCATCCAATTGTTTCTGATGGGCTTTATCACTTGCATTAGTTGTATGGTAGAATCATAAGTTAAACCTACTTATTTTCTTATTTCTTTTGTAGCTATCTATCCATGAAGATAATTCTCTAAGCACAGGGAAAGAATCAAGGAGGAATATAAAGATTAAAGGAAAGGTAAAAAGGATATATAGTCAATATTCCACTATCTTCCAAAGATGATTCATCAAATTTATTTTTTGTTCATTGCTTCTATAGTGAAGAACCAGATTTTGTTGTTTTCTCTCTAAGGCATTCTGAAAAATTGCACATTCGCATTCAATGCATTTAAACTTTTGCTTCTTCAGAGACACTAACTATTGAGGTGTTGAATGTAAAACGTTCTAATGCTGAGAGGAAAAAAACGTATCTCAACTTTCGTGGAGAGTTCCACCTTATTCAAAGGACTAAACAGGGATTAATGAACTTTTATTAGAACATAAATCTTCCTGTTATAAAATATGATCTCGTATGTGCATCCATATCTATATTTTTTCTAAACATACCCTTAGATCTTGTAGATCTTTTTTACTTTGATATTTCTATACCTTCAGCTTCACATTAAATGCCATTCTTCTTGTTACAAAGCCTACTATAGTCATGGATGGACTTTTGTTCCTCACATGTCCTCAGAGATTTTAATGTCATTATCTCTATATTTTCAATTTTTTGTTAATATTTGTCTTGTATTCCTTTCTATTTGGGTCCTAAAAAACTAATAGAAAAGCTCTTTAATTGGATGAATTTTTGTCAGTCCACATCCATTTCGTGTACATCCAAAGACGCTTTTCCACACTTCATAATGTGACTTTTCCATCCTGTGAGTGTTCCATGTGGCAAATAGTGGTCCTTTTTTTGCAAAGGATGGACCATGTAAATAAAGATTATGTTGTAAAAAGTATCAAGATTAAGAACATGAGACAGTAATTTCAAACGTTAGTGGTGAAATCAATGATTTCCTTGAAATTTACCAAGTAGTAAGTTATGTCTTTAACACTTCAAGATCTTGTGATAATCTCTATAAGCTTTGTGATTTCTTTTAGAACTCAATCACATACACATTTGAAATAACTTGTTTCATCATAATCTCCAAAAACGCATCATGTTTAAGCCATGGATCCATTCTTTCCTTTGCTATTTCTAAATTTCTCTTTATAACTTTTGCATCCTCACAAATGTGTCTATAACAATTCCACTTTGATTGACTTGTTTCGCATAACTATGGCCAAAAAATAACATAGATTTTGCACCTCTGAAGTGTAGTACACCTAAACCTTGTGAAAGGTTTGAATTGTTTCGAAAATAAATATCCTATTTTTTAGAGCAATGTTTCACATATTTTTTATACATTCATCTACAAGATCTATAAGCCTGGTGGAGTATGTATAATCCAAGTGACACAAAATTGACTTATCAATGATTCTAACCTCTCCATGCAATGTACATGTGTACATTTATCAATTGTATTGGAAGGATAGGATTCCAAGTCATGAGATAAGTGAGAAATCAGGTAGATTTACACTTTGTCTTGAAGGAGCTTTTCCAACGCCAGTTGTAACTCTCTACAATCTTATGTCTAGACTTTGGATACATTATAGACAAAGATACATACAGTTCACGCCCCCAATTATATTGAACATGGACTTTAGGTTCTTTAGATCGCCACTGAAATTACAATCAATTTTGAACTTTCCAAAATGTTTAACAATCATTAATTCATATAAATGTTTCCTTTAAATAACATTTGGAATGTGTGTTTGTGAAAATAAACACTTTAATACTTTATCATTTTTAGATGGAGCTTGAGCACACCTTACCAACATAACTCCATTTTTATTGTACCTTGAAGGATTGAGTATCAAGTTTACCGAGGCTATATTCCAAATCTCTATTCATCAGTGTAATATTGATTCTTTTTGTTTTTTGATGCTTCTGAATTTGAGCTTCATCTAGTTTCATTATAAATTTAAAAGACTAGAACATTCATTTTCTTTTATAGCATAGTATTCAACCATATATCTCTGAAGTCTCCTAATATCTATCCATGTATTGTTAAACGTATTATAAGTGAAATGAAAAGTTTCTTTTCCTACTTGATAAGGCATGTTTTTGTGAATATGTTTATGATCATGAAATATGGATGGGCTTTTTTAACTCATGAAAATTCTATACTTTCCTACATATTTAGGTCTACGAAATCCAAAACTCTTAAATTTATTGTATTTAAGAAATTGACATCATAATCTTGAAATAATTATGTAACCCTTTCTAACCACTCCTATACCATCAAAGACCTCTTGAATTTGAGCTGCAGTAAAGAAGAGTTTCAATTCCTTCATTTGTTTTTGAAAATGAACTTTTAAAGCATGAGATCCCCTCCAATTTCAACGACTTCCAAACATCATGCAGGTTCATAATTTCATTCGCTCATAACTACTCATCAAGTTTAAACCTAATACATTCTTTACATAATCGCTATCAATTTTCATCCTCTTTTTCTTCTTGCAAAATCTTTAAGTCAAATGTAAAAAAGGCTTAATTCATTTTGAGAAAATTATCAATCCTACACGAGTTTGTTTCATTGTTTCTTAACTTTCTATCTTAGAAGTCAAAAGTAGTACAAATTATTTTTCTAGTTTCTCAATATTTGAGTCCTTGTGATTTAATATATTTTGCAAATACCTAATGTGTTGCAGATAGTTGTCTCACAATTCATAGAGCCTTGAACAATATCCTTGTAAACAATATTCACCATCTCTTAAAAATTTACCTAGATCATGAAGATTATGAAAAGGTGGGTACCTTCAAGCTTGCGGACCAATTGGATAAAGAGCTCCATTTGTCCATATGCCAATATTAATTTTTGCTTTTTTGCATTGTGCTTCAACTTCAAAAGCTTTTAGACCTCTTTGAAATACCTTTCTCGTTGTTTTGTACTCTTGACTTGGCACAATATTGCTATGGGACTACTCATCAAAATCTCAATGAATCTATTTAGATTGAGATGCTTCATGAGGAGTGCATTGTGAAAAAGAAAAAATGGATTGTTTTTGAAAATTAATTTGAAAAAATAGATTTAAAAATCACAAAACATGTTTAAAGCACATTATATAGATTGAAGAACAAGAGGAACGAGTCAAAATTTACTAAATTTTCCATGAAAACAAAATTTAAGGCATATCACTTCATATGAACTTCACGCAAGCTTTACCTCTCTCTTGAATTCCAAATGCTCATGTAAGATATGCTTTAAATAAACCTACATGTGCATTTGATAGATGAGTTGGAATTCTTAATCTAGATTCAGCACAAATAATTAAAATCCTTCCACAACCTATTTTTTGTCATTTTTTGCCTCGATGGGATCCAGTGAGAGTTGACGAAGAAAAATGTTGATTTCTTAGACTAGGAAAAAAATGGAAAGCCAAGGCATAAGAAATTTTCAAAAAGAAAGTAAAGATGTTATTACCCTTTATGTAAAGGAACTACATGTTTGTGTCCACTAATATGTGCTTCACAATATTCTAGCATTGTGTGTATAAAGCTTTGCCTACTACAGATGTCAAACCCATATGTGAGTTAGAGGGCGAAATTTTTTATGCTTTTTTCAAGGATGAAGCCACTATAGAAGAGCTTGGAGCTGAAGAGGACTTATGTCCACTAGAGAGGAGAATGAGAATTCATGTGTCCTTGTAATGGATATGAAGAATGATGTGTCCAAGGTTCCTGAAGCCATGACGATAAGGTAGAAATTTCCTTGTCACTCAGAGTCGTTATTTTGGGCGGGATACATACTTATGACTGCATGTAGCGGATAGGATTTTATTACTACCCATCAAATGGATAAATTCATGCATATTGGAGGCGTAAATCATGCATAGAATGGAGTGGATTGAAGATTCCAATATCGTTTTTGTCTACAAAAGCATAGAGTATGAGAAGGGAATTGTATGAAAGGAATGCCTTTCTCGGGTGTTCAAGGGAATGCTTAGGATTCCCCATTACTGAATTAGATGAGGAAGTCACAAAGGTTCTTCATTTATGAAAAATGTCGATGAAGCCACAATGATATTTCATTCGTGAAGAAGATAATGAAGCCAGTAAGGTCACCGTGAAAGCTTATAGTTCTGATACCAAATTTTGAAACTCTCTCCACAAACGCATGAGAGAATGACTTGTGAACCTCCACGGACCTAGGCATTGTTAATTGGTGTCCAAAGATGGAGATTTAACGTCCACCATTGCACGTGCAATCACACCTGACAACCGAATTGACATGTTTCACAATTGATTGAACTATACATATGTTAGATGTCCTAGCCACTTGAGTTTTAATTTCACTGTACATGACTTAACTCAAGTTGAGATGATAGGATGACTCTTCAAGGCTCTATAGATTCTTTGGCAAAGTAATATCCACAATAAACATGTGAATTGGGCCCAAGTCTTCATCCTTTGCATCTATGAGACTTAGCCACTAGGCTTAGCTTATTCCTTCTCTAATACACAAAAATATCATAATGTTATCTTGGTATTAGTATTGGAGACGCCATTTTATAACAACAACCATGAGAATCAAACCAATCATTGATGTGATCAGTGTTGAAACCAAATTATACTTCAACATAGATAGGGGAGATATCCGATGCTTCATCCTCTATTGAGATCGGAGACCATGAAGAATTCAAATTTATGCATGCCGTAGATTCAAAAATCTCTGGAGGAAGACTGGAATATCTTGCTCATTGGAGGTGATGTGACATCAGTCATTCAGGCAATTCACTAGACAATTCGAACCATTTATGTCCCAGATGCATGATGCCTTAATTCATCACATGTTTGTGATTGATTCAACTTTGCATCAAGGTCATGGAATTTATCTTGTATCATATGTCGTCTCCCATGTGAACATACCCTTAATTGGAGCACGTTGGATACACATGTGAATGAGCCACATCATTACTGAATCTTCTAAAAAATATGCATTATTTTCATTGCATCATCAATGGTCACTACAACATATCAAGGGCATACCGATGGTCATGCCTGGGTGTCGATATGACCACTAAAAATGCTTGAGAAACCATGGATGTAGTACCAATGGTATGAGCCTCGGTATAGGCGTTGGTAATTTACTAGAAATGAGTGACGCTTATAGCGACGCTCATACCAATGCTCATACCGACGCTCATACCCACGCTCATACCCACGCTTATATCGACATAACATTTTAACTCGACCCGAGAGCAAAAATTGGACATTTACTCACGTTTTGAATGAAAGACCGCTTCTGTCGAGTTTGCGCATGCGAACTACATTCTGAGCATACTGTGTACACACATGTCTCTCTTTCTCTCTCTCTCTCTCTCCCTCTCCCTCTCTCTCTCTTTTTCTCTACACACACCTCTCTATTTCTCTAGATTAGTAATTTTTGTAAGTATCGCACATAGTGTAGCACTCTTTCTTCTTTGTGTTTTCCCTTTTCTAACTTCTCTTGTCTTTAGTTTTATAGGAGCTTTTTGGCGTGAGTTCTTTGGTGTGCACTGAGAACTAACCATTTCTTTGACCATCAAGATCGCACCTATTTCAAAAGACACTCAATACTTCCTCACATATGAATGTTCCTACTCATAATTCTCACAGCATGTTTGCAATCAGGCTCTCAAACTTTAACCATGGACTCATTAACTATGGACTTAGATACCTACAAAAGGATTCTTGAAATGATCAAGTACAGAAGGAGAACACACCGAAAAATCAGGCGTAACTTTTCTTCATTAGTGAAAAGTTTTACATCTGGATGAGAGAGCTATCTTACTCACTTTTCACATGTCTAATGAGTTCGAATTCTCTTAAAAACTTGTTCTCTCACAATCTCTCATATTTGCCCCGACATTTTTCCTTGTATATATAGGCAAATATTTACAAGCTCATAACCATACAAAAGTATAAGTGAGCTAACTCTAAGTTAATGTACATATGTGTACACATCTTCATTCTCTGAGCATGTACTTTCTTCGTGCTTCATGTCTTGACCTTTTCTTCAATCCTTGACTTCAAAACTTCATCAAAACTTCAATTGTTGATTGCCTGGCACCAACAGCTCCCCCTCAATCATCAATTGAGGTTTTCTCTATCTTCTTTATACCTGCCATGTCTTTGAATCTCTGTAGCTTTGGTCCATCCAAGCTTTTGGTTAGCATATCAGCTATCTGATCTTTTGTTGAAGTATGTATGACTTCAATCTCCTTATCCATCACCTTCTCTCTTAGAAAATGATACTGAATCTCAATGTGTTTAGGCTTGGCATGAAAAATAGGATTAACAACTAAATACAATGAGCTCATGTTATATCCATGAATAGTGGGTGTACTCTGAATGATGTCAAAACTCTTCATAAGAGTCTTAAGCCATATCACTTCCTTTGCAGCTTCAACCATACCTTTGTATGCAGCCTCTGTGGATGATAAAGCAACTGTGTGTTGCTTCTTTGAACACCATGAAATTAACTTATCTCCCACATTACACAAGTATCCATAAGTTGATCTCCTATCATCAAGATTACCTGCCCAATTTGTATCACTATATATCTTGATGTTTGTCGATGATGTCCTAGATGAAGGAGCGATGTGCTCTTATACCAATTGTTGGAGTTTGAGGTCTGTGGAAGCACACAAACAACACAAGAAAGAACAACAAGCTTGGAGCACAACACGCAATACTGACGTACTACCAAGTGAATGTACAAAGATGAGTAAATCTTTAGGGCTATAGGAATATATACAAGCCAGGGGGAAACCTCTTAAAGAGGGAAAAATGTGCACCAACGGTCCTAACGGTGTGTTCACACACATCACTACCAAAATATATAAACAACTTCCCACAAGCATCGTACTTCTCCAAACTTAAAGGGATGAGGTTCCTAGTTACCTTCTCTTTTCTTTTTGAGGGTACTCAGTCTTTATACCTGAAAATAAGAACAATCCTTCCAATCAACCATCAACAAGAAACTACCTTTGTCTCTTTCAAGAGACATTCTCGCTTTTGAAATGAAAGCATGTTGCCGTTTTCTCTTGGTTCAAGCCTAACCAAGGGTTTTATGGTCAATCCTATACTCTCCCAAATGATCTTGGAATCTTTCAAACAACAACAAGAGACATATACAAACAAATATACCTTTTACAAATCGGCAACTCTCTCAGAAGTCTTCAACTTCCTTCCTTGTCCACATCTTTCTTAGACCTTAGACTTCCGATTTCACACTCAAATGACTCATAAAATACTTATATCTTCCAATGTCACACTCAAAGTTGCTCGCAAATGTACATGCACTTAGTAGTGCTCTTGCAAATTACTCAAAGCAATCTCTTTTAGCTTTGGGGGATTCCAATGCAATGGCCGATAGCTTCACTTCTCCTTAAGTCTTTGTTTTGAGCTTCAATAGTCCTTTGGATCACCTTTAATCCTTCCAAGGCTTTGTTTAATGTCTTTGATCCTATCTTTGCCATAAAAAACACACCACCATTCTTTTGCAGCAAACAACTAACCCGTTGCTGGATGTGTGAAGAAGTGCAAGAGACACATGAGAAGCATACACAAGGAGCACAAATGCAGCAAGAAAGTTGAAGAAGACAGATGGCTAGAATAACTCCCTCTATTGATGATGAACTGAACTAAATTAAGAGCTAAATAATATCCCTATGCACAAAGTACCACCACATATGAGTGAACCATGTATGTGGTAACATGGAAAAAAAAACTTTAGCCAACATTAGAGTAAAAAGTGCCCATGTATAGGGAAAAGGTTCACATCAAAGCTACTCGAGGAACACATAAGTGTAACAAAACCCCTTGGAGTGAATGATGTGAACACATATAGGGAGTGACACATCAGCCCCCACAAGGTAATAAGCCCAAAGCTCTGCAAAAAACTTCAAACTTTTGCATACATAGGGTGATTAGGAGATCAAAGCAGCTTTTTTGTGTCATGCCAAAATCATGATTTGAGCTCCTTTTGGCCTCCAAACACACTATCATAGCACTTGTACAGGCTATTTTATCTTTTTGAGTTAGTCTTTGTTTTATTGCAGGAGGATTACTCCAGGCAGAACAGGTCCATTATGCGTGTTGCAGATCAAGCTTTCCTGGCTAGTCAGAAGGGCAAAGGAAAATGGAGCTCTTCAACTAGTAAGCAAAAATTTGCTAATTCTGCACAATCGAAGAGGGAAGACAAAGATGAAAAGAAATTAAAAAAGTAGAAATTATTTTGCAAGTATTGTAAAGGAAATGATCATATCATAAGAACTGTCCAAAACTGGCTGTTAAAGAGGCAAAGAAGAAAGAGACTTGAACAATTGTTGCTGAGGCCTCTACACCAAAAATAGAGTCTTCTAATCTTGTGCAGGAAGAAGAATGGGCCTTTACTACTGTTTGCAGTTTTGACCCATCTTCTCATGAGGAGTGCATGTCTGCACTAGACTGAGATGTTTGGTACTTTGACAATGGGGCGACCAAACATATTACCTCGTATCACAGTTTCTTCTCTTCACTCGTGCGTGCCCTATAGGGAATACTGTTACATGCACCAACAACACCTCTTATCCTATTATGGGAGTTGGTAAGATCATTTTGAATACTGTTGATGATAGTTCTTTCACTTTGTCAGATGCTTTGTTTATGCGAGGGATCAAGAAAAATCTGTTATCAGTTTCTGCATTAGCCAAGATTTGCTTGGTTGTGGAATCTATTGATGACAGGTGTACAATTCATGATCTATCAAATAGCGATGTGATTATTGCTTCTGGCATTTTATGTCGTGGTTTGTATAAGCTCATAAACTATGAAAGATTTGTAAATGATTCGACATATGTAGTACATGATTCTCAGGCTATGTCAGATGCAAAGCTTTAGCATGCACACTTTAGTCATATGAACTTTGCTAGTTTGCTACACCTGTAGAAATCTGAAATGGTGTCCCCTTTGCCCAAACTTGAGGCATCTGGAAAACATGTTTATAAGGGTTGTATTTTGGGCAAAATGCAGCGTTCGTCCTTTCCAAAAGATGGTTCAGTTTGGGCTACTCAGAAATTGTAGCTTGTACATAGTGATGTATGTGGTCCTATGCAAACATCTTCTTTTGGGAATTATCTTTACTTTGTGACTTTCATTGATGATTTTTCCAGGCATGCATGGGTATATCCATTGCAGGAAAAGTCTAAAGTGTTCATGTGCTTCAAACAGTTTTTGGTTTTGGCTGAAAATCTGTTAGGGTGTAAAATGGGCACCCTCCGTTCTAATCGAGGAAGGGGATATATGTCTTCTGATTTTAATGCATTTCTGGTTGAACGTGGGATAAAACACCACTGTACAGTGCCCTATACACCTCAGCAGAATGGAGTTGCTGAATGAAAGAACAGGTCACTGTACCCTATACACCTCAACAGAATGGAGTTGCTGAATGAAAGAATAGGTCACTCATGGGATACAGTGTATGGTCAAGAGTCAGGCTTTACCACATAGTTTCGCGCTTGAGGCTATCATGTGTGCAGCATATGTACTTAACAGGTGTTCCACTAAAGCATTGCAGTCTATCACTCCATGTGAGGCTTGGCATGACCGCAAGCCATCTCTTGCTCTTTTGCATGTTTTTGGTTGTTTGGCATATGCATTAGTGCCCGAACATCATAGAAAATTGGATGATAAAGCACTAAAATGTATTTTTGTTTGGTGCAGTTCTCAAAGTAAAGGCTATCGTCTGTATCATCCGCAGACTAAAGGCATTCTAGTTAGCCATGATGTTGTTTTTGTGGAAGATGCTATTCAGCCATTGCTTTCATGTACTAAGGAGACATCTGTTAGCTCCAAGGACATGTATGATACTTTGCTGCCTCTTTTTACAGGTGGGCAGTCTAGTCCTAGTCCTAATGAGTGAACTTCTCAGCCTTTGCAGGTTTCATGTGATGATGCAGATCATTCCATTTCTGATGTAGATTTCCATGATGCACTTATTGATGAGAGAACTGATATTGAGCAGGCAAGAACTATGCCAAAATGGCAGGTGCAGACCTTGCGTCACAACAAATTAGATGCACCTCTGTCATATCATACTCGATCAGGCTCTCATAGTGCCTCTTTTGCATCAGATTGCTATGCTATGGCTGCATCTAGACTTTTTGATGAGACTAATGCCTGTTGCATTTGATGGAGCACAAAATTCAAAAAATTGGATGGCTGCTATGCAATCTGAATATGATGCAATAATGAAGAATGGTACTTGTTCTTTATGTGACTTGCCTCCTGGAAAGAAGGCCATTGGCACTAAGTGGGTATACAAGCTGAAGCATAAACCTGATGGTAGAGTTGATAGGTATATGACTAGGCTGGTTGCAAAGGGTTATGCGCAGGAAAGAGGCATTGGTTTTGATGAAACCTTTGCTCCTACTTGCCGAATGACTACTATTCGTAGCGTCTGTGCACTTGCAGCTCATCATGGTTGGAATGTACATCAGTTGGAAATTAAAACAACATTTTTGAATGGTGACTTGCATTAAGAAGTGTATGTTTTTCAGCCCGGTGGCTTTGTGCAAAAAGGGTCAGAGCTCACAGTACACTAACAATTGACAAAATTCCTTTTTGGGGGAATTCAATTATCTTAGAGGCTAATGATTTTAAATGGAATCATGTAAAATGATCAACTATGCTCTAAGAAATCATTTTAGCAAATCTTACCCCTGACTTTTTAGGGACTAACTAGTAGATAAGTAGTGAGCACTTTGAAGATGATTTCTCCGAGATACCTAAACAAAATGCCTTGAAATTTTGACATCACTAAGTAGATATTAAGCGGACTCTAGAAAGCCAAAGATTATGCAAAATGGTTGATTATTCACTGAGGTATGACCAGAAGAAGTTGAATGTTTTGAGAAGTCATAGCAAAGAAGTAGACAGAGATGTTCAATGAGCTATATGTATTATAACACATGATTGTACACAGTCATTGCCATTATAGTGATGATCAATGATGATGAACTAAGTGAGCTATGGTGTGAACTACTCAATTTCTATAAATAATCAAGGAGAGAGCTCTAAAATGCGGCACACTATCCCACGAGTTTTACAAGACCTTTTTATAAGTATTTCTTCTAATTTTGAATTTTGAATTCAAACTTGGCTTCAATAAAAAAGTAACTAGTCCTTTGATTTAGGAGACATTCCCCATCTTGAATTCGTAGCTAATATTCCTCCTAACTCCACAACATATAAGCTTTCACAAGTTTTTCCAAGGATTTAATGCTTTACAATGGTAAATGATCAAGTAGTTACAAGCTATAGTTCACATGAATTATCAAGTGCTTCAATACAATGTCTTCTATGCTAAGACAAATGTGTAAGCTTGTACATTTGCACCAACAAATCCCCTTCAAGCCATATTTGTAGATACATATGCTAGTTGAATCTCTTTGCTCAAGAATTTCTCTCTCACATAGTGATAGTGCACTTCTATATGCTTAGTTCTTGCATGATAAATAGGGTTGACTACAAGCTGCAAAGAACTATTATTATCACCAAAGATCATTGGTGAATGAGTATGAAGTCCCAAATCTGAGTAGAGCAATCTAATCCAAATAGCTTCTTGTGCAGCATTTGCTAATCCCCTGTATTTAGACTCTATTGAAGATAGAGCAATAGTTGGTTGCTTCTTAGAAGACCATGAGATGGGCTTATTACCTGCAAAAGTTAAGTAGCCAGAAGTACTTCTTCTATCATCCTTACATCCTGCCCAATCTGCATCTGAGTACACCTTTATGTCTAAATCTGTCCCCTCTTCAATCTCCTCTCCTATGCTTGCCAACTGATCAGCCACATCCTTCACCTTAGTCACAAACTCTGAAATATTTTGCTTAGGTTGCTTCTTTTGAGTAGCAAACTCCATCCACAATTTATTCTTCCTAGCTATTGTATTGGAAGAAAAGTATGAAGATAGAGTATCCCAAGTCTCTTGGGAAGTTTTGCAATTCCTAATATGAGGAAGAAGGAAGTCAGAGATAGAGTTAAGTAGATATGACCTAGCTAAATCATCTTTGGCACACCATGAGTTGAGCCTTTCTTGCTCCTCTCGTGTAGGTTGATCTTTGCTTCTAAATATGGGCATCTCATCATCTCCTAATATGTATCCATAGAGACTTCTTCCTTGTAGAGCAGCCTTAAAATGGGCAATATGCTTCTCATGACGACCAGTGAGTAGCATGTCATCAACATACATAACAATGATCAGAAGCACACCATTAGAATGCTTAACATATAAGGTTCTCTCAGTTGGACTATTCTCAAAACCATGTGCAATCAAATAGGCAAGTATCTTTTCATACCAAGCACATGGTGCTTGCTTTAAACCATATAACGCCTTCTTTAACATGCACACCTAGTTTTCATGCCCTTTGTGCACAAAGTCACAGGGCTAAAAAATATACACTTCTTTATGCAAGTCACCATTTAGAAATGTAGTTTTAATGTCCAAATGATGTACATTCTACCATGATGAGCTGTAAGTGTACAAATGCTATGAACAATAGTCATTCGGCTTGTAGGTGCAAAGGTCTCATCAAAATCAATGCCTCTTTCCTATGCATAACCCTTTGCAACAAGTCTAGCCTTATATGTGTCAACTCTTTCATTAGGTTTATGCTTCAGCTTGTATACCCACTTAGTGCCAATGGTCTTCTTGCCACGAGGCAATTCACATAAAGACTAGGTACCATTTTTCATGATAGCATCATATTCAAATTGCATTGCAACCATTCAATGTTTAGAATTTTGTGCTTCATCAAACGAAACAGTCTTAATCTCATCACAGAGACTAGAGGCAGCCATAACATAGTAATCTAATGCAATAGAGGCACTATGAGAGCTTGAACGAGTATAGTATGACAAAAGTGCATCTAATTTGTTGTCACACAAAGTCTCCACCAGCCATTTTAGCATAGTCTTTCTCTCCTCAATATCAGCTCTCTCATCAACAAGTGCATTATGTAGATCTACATAAAAAATGGAATGATATGCATCATCACATGAAACCTATAAAGGCTGAGAAGTTGCCTCATTTAGACCACCACTAGACTATCCAGCTATAATGAGAGGTAGCAATGTATCATACATGTCTTTGGAGCTAACATGTCTCCTTAGTACATGAAAGTAATGGCTAAATAGCATCTTCCATGAAAACAACATCACGGCTAACCAAAATGCATTAAGTTTGTGGATGATACAGACAATAGCCTTTACTTTCAAAATTCTACCCAACAAAAATACATTTCATTGCTTTATCATCCAATTTTCGATGTTGTTGTTCAGGCACTGATGCATATGGCAAACAACCAAAAGTACGCAGATGAGCAACAAATGGCTTGTGACCATGCCAAGACTCATATGGAGTGATAGACTGCTGTGCTTTAGTGGGAGACCTATTAAGTACATATAGTGCACACATAATAGCCTCAAGTCAGAAACTATGTGGTAAATCCTGACTCTTGACCATACATCTTGCCATCTCCATGAGTGACCTATTCTTCCTTTCAATAACTCCATTATGTTGAGGTGTATACAACACTGTACACTGATGTTTCATCCCATGTTCAACCAGAAATGCATTAATATATCCCCCCCCCCCCCCCCCCCGATCAGAATGGAGGGTGCCCATTTTACATACTATCATCGATGAAAGTCATGAAGTAAAGATAGTTTCCAAAAGAAGGTGGCTGCATAGGACCATAGACATCACTATGAACAAGCTACAATTTTCTGAGTAGCTCGAACTGAACCATCTTTTGGAAAGGAGGAACCCTGCATTTGCCCAAAATACAGCCTTCACATACATGTTTACTGGGTGCCTCAAGTTTGGGCAAAGCAGACACCATTTTAGATTTCTGCAGGCATAGCAAACTAGAAAAATTCAGATGACCAAAGCGTGCATGCCAAAGCTTTGCATCTAACATAGCTTGAGAATCATGTATTGCACATGCTGCATCATTCACAGATTTCTCATAGTCTATGAGCTTAAACAACCCATGCCATAAAATGCCATAAGCAATAATCATGTTGCCATTTGATAGATCATGAATTATGTTGATATATTTAGGTAGTGATGTGTGTGAACACTCTAGGACTGCCGGGGCACTTTTTCCCTCTTTAGGAGGTTTTTTTCCCCCGGCTTGTATATACGCCTATTGCCCTAATGGGCTACTTATCTTGGTACATTCTCTAAGTAATACATTCAGTCTTGTGTGTTGTGCTCCAAGCTTCTTCTTCTTCCTTGTGCTGTTCGCGTGCTTCCGCAGACGTCTAACTCCAACAATTGGTATCAGAGCAGGTCGTCGCTTCTTCTAGGGCGCCGTCGACACTCCTCCGTTTGCAGTCTCAGATTCGCACGAAATTTGGTGAGCATACTCAGGCTGTTTCCGAGATCAAAATAGCTTTGCTATGTGGTGCCAAAATCGCGATCTGAGCTCGTTTCGGCCTCCGAACGCACTATCGTAGCGCTTGTGCAGGCTATTTCGTCCTTTTGTGCCAAAGGTATATACCAGTTTCTGTTCGCCAGTTTAAGCGTCTCGAAGTCTGCTACAAGTCTAGCAGAACTCATTTGGGCAGTTCCGTTCGACTTTTTTAGATACAGTCAATTTTCTGCATCAAGGTACTTTAGTCATCGGCCATGGCTGAAAGCAGTGATGTATTCCGTATGTTGGCTATTGAGGATAAGTTGGATGGTACCAACTACCCATTATGGGCTTATATGATGCGACATGTACTGGTTGCAAAAGGATTGTGGAACATTGTGCAGGTTGTTGAAAGAGGTCCTGTTACACCTGTAATGACAGGTACTGCAAATACAGGTGTTGGAGTTGATGAAGATGGTGTCGAAGATGATATTCCGCAGATTCCTGTTCGTGCTGTTGTTTCTGTTGCACCTACTGCAGAGCAGATTCGTTGGGATGGCAGAGATGCCCAGGCACATGCATTGATAGCTTTGTCTGTCAAACGTGCCATTATTCCTCACATTCGCTCTTGCAGAACAGCAAAGGATGCTTGGGATACACTTACCACTTTGTACCAGGCTAGGAATGAGGCTCGTGTTGCTTACCTCCGAAAAGAGTTGGAGAGTAAGCACATGAATGAAGGTGGTTCTATGGACAGTTTTCTTACAAAGATCAAAGACCTGAAGGAACAATTGATTTCTGCTGATGAGGTTATACCAGATAGCTCACTTGTGCAGACCGTTCTGAATGGTCTTCCTGATTCATATCAGAGTTTTGCCTCTACTCTTTGGTTGATGATGAAAGGAAATCCGAATGCCTTGTCATTTGAGGAATTAGTCTCTGTTCTATTGCAGGAAGATCAGTCCAAGCAGAACAGGTCCATTATGCGTGTTGCAGATCAAGCTTTCCTGGCTAGTCAGAAGGGCAAAGGAAAATGGATCTCTTCTACTAGTAAGCAGAAATCTGCAAATGCTGCACATTCAAAGAACCAAGACAAAGATGAGAAAAAATCAAAAAAGCAAAAATTGTTTTGTAAGTATTGTAAAGGCAATGATCATATCATAAAGAACTGTCCAAAACTGGCTGCTAAAGAGGCAAAGAAGAAAGAGGCTAGAATGGTTGTTGCAAAGGCCTCTACACCAAAAATAGAGTCTGCAAATCTTGTGCAGGAAGAAGAATGGGCGTTTACTACTGTCTGCAGTTTTGACCCATCTTCTTCTGATCAGTGCATGTCTGCAGTAGACTCAGATGTTTGGTACTTTGACAGTGGGGCGACCAAACATATTACCTCGCAGCGCAGTTTCTTCTCTTCACTGGAGCCTGCCCCTACAGGGAATACTGTCACATGCGCCAATAACTCCTCTTATCCTGTTATGGGAGTTGGTAAGATCATTCTAACTACTGATGATGGTAGTTCTTTCACTTTGTCAGATGCTTTATTTGTGCCAGGGATCAAAAAGAATATGTTATCAGTTTCTGCATTAGCCAAGATTGGCTTGGTTGTGAAATTTGTTGATGACAGGTGTACAGTCCATGATCTCTCAAATGGAGATGTGATTATTGCTTCTAGCATTTTATGTCGTGGGCTGTATAAGATCATAGACTATGAAAGATCTGTGAATGATTCGGCATGTGCAGTTCATGATCTCAGACTATGTCAGATGCAAAGCTTTGGCATGCACGCTTTGGTCATCTGAATTTTGCTAGTTTGTTACGCCTGCAGAAATCTGAAATGGTGTCCTCTTTGCCCAAACTTGAGGCACCTGGAAAACATGTTTGTGAAGGCTGTATTTTGGGAAAAATGCAGCGTTCTTCCTTTCCAAAAGATGGTTCAGTTCAGGCTACGCAGAAATTGTAGCTTGTACATAGTGATGTCTGTGGTCCTATGCAGACACCCTCTTTTGGAAATTACCTTTACTTCGTGACTTTCATTGATGATTTTTCCAGGCATGCATGGGTATATCCACTCAAAGCAAAGTCCGAAGTGTTCATGTGCTTCAAACAGTTTTTGGTTTTGGCTGAAAATTTGTCAGCATGTAAAATGGGCACCCTCCGTTCTGATCGAGGGGGGGAATATATGTCTTCAGATTTTAATGCATTTCTGGCTGAACGTGGGATAAAACACCAGTGTACAGTGCCGTATACACCTCAACAGAATGGAGTTGCTGAACGGAAGAACAGGTCTCTCATGGAGATGGCGAGGTGTATGGTCAAGAGTCAGGCTTTACCTCATAGTTTCTGGGTTGAGGCTGTCATGTGTGCAGCATATGTACTGAACAGGTGTCCCACTAAAGCGTTGCAGTCTATCACTCCATATGAGGCTTGGCATGACCGCAAGCCATCTGTTGCTCATCTGTGTGTTTTTGTTTGTTTGGCATATGCATTAGTGCTTGAACAACATCGCAGAAAATTGGATGATAAGGCAGTAAAATGTATTTTTGTTGGGTACAGTTCTGAAAGTAAAGGCTATGGTCTGTATCATCCACAGACTAAACGCATTCTGGTTAGCCGTGATGTTGTCTTTGTGGAAGATGCTATTCAGCCATTGCTTTCATGTACTAAGGAGACATCTGTTAGCTCCAAAGACATGTATGATACTTTGATGCCTCTTTTTACAGGTGGACAGTCTAGTGCTGGTCCTAATGAGGCAACTTCTCAGCCTTTGCAGGTTTCATATGATGATGCAGATCATTCCATTTCTGATGCAGATTTACATGATGCACTTGCTGATGAGAGAGCTGATATTGAGCAGGCAAAAATTATGCCAAAATGGCTGGTGCAGACTTTGCGTGACTGCAAATTAGATGCACCTTTGTCATATCGTACTCCTTCAGGCTCTCATAGTGCCTCCTTTGCATCAGATTGCTATGCTATGGCTGCATCTAGTCTCTGTGATGAGAATGAGCCTGTTTCTTTTGATGAAGCACAAAATTCAGAAAATTGGATGGCTGCTATGCAATCTGAATATGATGCTATAATGAAGAATGGTACATGGTCTTTATGTTACTTGCCTCCTGGCAAGAAGGCCATTGGCACTAAGTGGGTATACAAGCTGAAGCGTAAACCTGATGGTACAGTTGACAGTTATAAGGCTAGGCTTGTTGCAAAGGGTTATGCACATGAAAGAGGCATTGATTTTGATGAGACCTTTGCACCTACATGCCGTATGACTACTGTTCGGAGCATTTGTGCACTTGCAGCCCATCATGGTTGGAATGTACATCAGTTGGACATTAAAACACCATTTCTGAATGGTGACTTTCATGAAGAAGTGTATGTTTTTCAGCCCCGTGGCTTTGTGCAGAAAGGGCATGAAAACCAGGTGTGCAGGTTAAAGAAGGTGTTATATGGTTTAAAGAAAGCACCACGTGCTTGGTATGAGAAGATACATGCCTATCTGATTGCACATGGTTTTGAGAAAAGTCCAATTGAAAGCACCTTATATGTTAAGTATGCTAATGATGTGCTTCTGATCATTGTTGTCTATGTTGATGACATGCTGCTCACTGGTCCTATTGAGACACATATTGCTGATTTTAAGGCTGATTTGCATGCCTCATTTGAGATGTCTGATTTGGGGCATTTGCATCACTATTTGGGCATTCAGATTATGCACGTTGATGGTGGAATGGCTTTGTGTCAAAGGAAATATATTGACATATTATTGCAGCCTTTTGGCCTTGAAGAGTGTAAGCCTATTGCCACTCCTATGGAGACAGGTTTACGATTGAGTCTTCATGATGCTGGAGATGCATTTGATGCTGTTCTCTATCAGCAGGCTGTTGGATGCTTGATTTACTTATGCATTACTCGGCCAGATATTCAGTTTGCTGTCTCACAGATGAGCAGGTTTATGCATTGCCCAGGAGTCACGCATTGGAAAGCGGTTAAGCGCATCTTTCGCTACTTGAGTGGTACTCGGCTACTTGGGTTGTTTTATCCCAAGGGGAGATCACTACTGCCAGATTTGCATGCTTTTTCTAACTCAGATTGGGCTGGTTGCTATGACACTCGTGTGTCCACTAGTGGTTTTTGCTTCATGCTTGGTAGCTCATGTATATCTTGGTTGAGCAAGAAGCAGCCTACTGTGGCCACTTCCAGTTGTGAGGCTGAATATAGGGCAGCTTTCACAGCGACTGTTCAGTGTGTGTGGCTCAGACGCCTTATGGCTGATTTGGGTGTTGGCCAGTCTTCTACCACCACCATCTTCACTGACAGTCAGAGCGCATTGGCAGTTGCGAGGAACCCTGTGTTCCATGCTCGCACTAAGCACATTGAGGTGCATTATCACTATGTCAGGGAGAGGTTCTCTGCTGGGGAGATCAGCTTGGCATATGTGCCCACGCAGGAGAACATTGCAGACCTTTTCACGAAGGCTCTGCCTAGGGAGAAGTTTGAAGCTTTCCGCAAAGCTTTGGGCTTACTTCCTTTTGTGGAGTGATTTCCACATAGCTTGGCACTTCCTTATACATGAGTGCCAGCTCCTTGTTCACCGCATCACTCCCAGGGGGGATTTGTTGATATATTTAGGTAGTGATGTGTGTGAACACTCTAGGACTGCCGGGGCACTTTTTCCCTCTTTAGGAGGTTTTTTTCCCCCGGCTTGTGTATACGCCTATTGCCCTAATGGGCTACTTATCTTGGTACATTCTCTAAGTAATACATTCAGTCTTGTGTGTTGTGCTCCAAGCTTCTTCTTCTTCCTTGTGCTGTTCGCGTGCTTCCGCAGACGTCTAACTCCAACAAATTATACATGTGTCATCAACAAATTATACATGTGTCATCAAAAAATTATACATCCAATCTAAAAGAACTACCATCAGCAATAGTCAGAATGATCTTATCAACTCCCATTATAGGATAAGAGGAGTTGTTGGAACCTGTGATAGTATTCCCTGGGGGGCAGGCTCAAGTGAAATGAAGAAAATGTGCTACATGCTAATATGTTCGGTTGCCCCATTATCAACGTACTGGCAAACATCTGAGTCTACTGTAGACATACACTATTCATGAGATGATGCGTAAAGCTACAAATAGTAGTAGATACCATTCTTCATTCTATATAAGATAAGCAGACTCTATTTTTGGTGTAGAGGCCTCTACAATAACCATTCCAAACTCATTCTTTCTTTGCCTCTTTTGCAGCCAGTTTTGGACAATTCTTTATGACATGATCATTTCCTTTATAGTACTTCAAAAGAATTTTTGCTTTTCTTTATTTCTTCTCATCTTTGTCTTGCTTCTTCAAATGTGTAGCATTTATAGATTTCTGCTTACTAGTAGATAAGCTCCATTTACCTTTGCCCTTGTGACTAGCCAGGAAAGCTTGATCTACAACATGCATAATGGACCTGTTCTGCCTAGACTGACCTTTGTGCAACAGAACAGAGACTAACTCCTCAAATGTCAAGGCATTTGAATTGCCTTTCAGCATCAAACGAAGAGTAGAAGCAAAAACTCTGATATGAATCAAGAAGACCATCTAAGACGGTCTGCACAAGTGAGCTATCTGGTATAACTTCATCATTAGAAATCAAGCGTTCCTTCAAGTCTTTGATCTTTGTCAAAAAGTTTTCCATAGAATCACCTTCATTCATGTGCTCACTCTGTAGTTGTTTTCAGAGGTAAGCAACACGAGCCTCATTCCTTGCCTAGTATAAAGTGGTACGTGTATCCCAAACATCTTTAGCTATTCTGCAAGAGTGAATGTGAGGAATAATGGCAAATTTGACATAAAATCCTAACAATGCATGTGTGTGAGCATCTCTGCCATCCCAATGAATTCACTCTATATTAGGTGCAATAGAAATTGTAGCATGAATAGGAATCTACAGAATATCACCCTCTTTGATGCCATCTGCATCAGCTTCAATACCTATATTTGCAAGTGAAATAGGACATTTTTCAACACCCTGCAAAATATTCCATAGTCCTTTTGCGACCAATACATGATACATCATATAAGCCCATAATGGGTAATTCCTACCATCCAACTTATCCCCAACAGCCAACAAATGGAATATATCACTACTTTCAACCATGGCTAGTGATTAAAATACCCTAATGTAGAAAATTGATTGTATCTGAAAAATTTGAACAAGATTGCCCTGTCAAGTTCTGCTAAACCTATAGCAGACTTCGAGATGCTTATACCGGTGAACCAAAACCTATATATACCTTTGGCACAAAAAGACAAAATAGCCTTCAGAAGCACTATGATAGTGTGTTCGGAGGCCAAAATGAGCTCATATTGCAATTTTGACACCACATAACGAAGTTGTTTTGATATCCTGATCATCTTTAGTATGCTCACCAAATTTCGTGCGATTCTGAGACTGTGATCGGAGGGGTGTCAACGACGCCCTAGATGAAGCGAAGACCTGCTCAGATATGAATTGTTGGAGTTTGAGGTCTATGGAAGCACGCTAATAGCACAATGAAGAAGAAGAAGCTTGGAGCACAACACATAACACTGAATGTATTACCACTAGAATGTACAAAGATAAGTAACCCATTAGGGCTATAGGCCTATATACAAGCCTAAGGAAAAAAACCTCCTAAAGAGGGAAATACATGCCCCAACAGTCCTAATGTGTTCACACACATCACTACCTAAATATATCAACACAAAACATATTGATGTACAATATCACTTCATCAGGGAGAAGGTATTATTAGGTGACATTGATCTTCTTTATGTGAGGATAGATGAGCATTTTGTTGATATTTTCATTAAAGTGATTGGAACAAAGAAGCTAAATTTTGGAAGATGCTTAGATTATAGGACATGACATTAGTCGTGAGGGGGAGTGTGGAGATATCAAGCTCAACATGTGATGATCGAGGATGACACATACCACGTTTCATTTATCTAATATTTATAGTGGTTACATGGATATATGTCAAAGATACTTTAGTGAGCTTTACCAAATTTACCTACCAAGATTGATGGCATATTTGTTTCTTGCCAACACTCCTTTGTAGATAATAGGGTTTTCTTTATGTATTGTTCTTTCTATATTGTACTATATTGATGTATTAAATCATTCTTGTATATTCTCTTTATGTAATAGGAAAACTAGAAGAAGGTCATTAATCCTCGCCTCAATGTGTGCTCCTCTCTTTGTGTGTGAGACCTCTCTCCCTTATGTCATGCACACATTCCTAAATCTTGGTTTTTTTGTTGTGAAACAAATTCAAAGGCTTATGGTGCATCACAAGGATAGAGTTAAAAGACTCTCAGATGTAGAAAAGGAATGAGGATACATAATATGTTGTGAGATTTGTATCCCTTATTCCATTTCAAATTAGAGGGTATTTGAGCTCTAGCATATATTGCAGTAGGATTACTAGAAAATAATTTCTCTCACATAAATGGCTAGAGTGCTAGACCAGCCCCATTCTACAAGCATGTTGACGGAAACTAATAACAGGATGAAATATGATTTTCTTCATGAATCCTTAGAAACCAAATACGTCACTGCTCATTTCTTTTTGATCTTGAGAGAAGCTATCAGCCTTGGTTTTCTTCCTCTTCACATCAAGTCCTTAACTTGGTTCACAGTAAAAGACTTAAGGACGACATTTCATTCGATTATATGCATGAAATGGCTTTATGTGTTATAATATTTTTTTTTATAAAGGAAGTTCGGCAATAACCTACTCTCCCTGGCTTGAAGTAAATAAAGAAAAGTACAAGAGAAGGGGACTAGTGCCCACGGGACCCCCCAAATCCCAGAAAGTAGGGGAAGCTTTTACAGATCTTAGATGGCATTACAAAGAAGGTTATAACCCTCTCATCACCCTCATGTGGGGCCCACTTGGGTTTAAGCTTGTTATTGATCAAAAGGAGTACTTGATGATGCCTGAAGGGGGGGGGGGGATTTCTTACAGTTGACAATCCTTTTGCCAAGGAGGAACAATGATTTCTCAATTGACCACTCTTTGGGGGAGTCCAAGTTGAAAGCACATCTTTCCCGCCAGATTTTCCAAAGGACCTCCCCTCTGATGGCGTTCCAGAGAGTCGCGGAGCAGCCAATCGCTTCTCCCAACAGGGCTTGCTACCAACTGAGATGTTTCTGAAGTCTAATTTTCTTTCCAACCGTCTGCTAGATTCTGTTGGAGTTGGGGCAAGTAAAGAAGATGTGTGAAACATCTTCGATAGACCGGTAGCAACGTTTGCACCAGGGAGGAAACCCACAAAACTTGCTAGCCTTAAGGTTGGTCGAGATTCCATGATGAAGAATTTGCCATAAGAGGACAGACTTTTTGATTTCTATGAGGGGGTGCCAGATAGCCATGAACTTCATGTCCCACCGAAGTCGCACCCATGACAGGCACCACTTCTTGTTGAGATTAACCTGATAGTCAATCGTTTCTTTGATGTTTGGGATTTTTTATAGGCTATTCCCATTGTGCCATTTGAGACCAAGCGAGCTTGACGTGTCGTGTCCCATGAGAAGGCGGACTTTGAGTCGGTCCTAGGCGAGACATCTGCTTTGCAAAGTGTTCCATTCTTCGTACAAAATGTTGACGCAAGGGTCAATATCCTCAAAGTTGATCCAGCGGTTGGTGTCATGTTTCCAGAGATGTTTCCATTTTTTCAAGCCTTTGTTCCATAGCTTCTTGGCATTTTGAATGTTCCAAGATTCCACACTCCGGATGCCATGGATCGGAAACCAGATAGAGTCGCTTTGTCTGATACTGGCTGCCCACTTCCAGTCTTCACTTACTCTTGTGTAGCTTTTGACTTTGTTCCATCTCTTCCATTGGGAGCACAAGAGATTAGAGCCTTTCCAGAAGACGGGAATTGGGGAAAACAGCAAGGTCAAGATGTCAAGATTCTTCCAATTTGGGAAACCCATGAGAGCCAACTCATTCTTGTTTCTAAACATCAACTTGGCCCACGAGGCCTCCCTATTGCACCAAGCCTTAATCATCCATTTGGCCGCCACTTTGTTAGCCATGCACCCAATGTCTAGGATACCAAGACCCCCACTATCTCTATGGCTGGTGCAGATAAACCAGTTGATTTTAGGCACCCCCCTCCTATTGTGGTCGCCCATCCAAAGGAAGTTTCTACAAATACTATCCAGCTTGGACATATCTTGCTCTTTTGGTCTCCAACAAGAAAGGAAATAAATGGTAGGAGATAAGAGGAACGTGTTGATAACCATAGCACGACCAGCAAGATTGATTTTGCATACCTATCCAATATTTAAGCTTGTTTTCGAGTTTGGCTAGCACCTAGTTCCACCGCTCTTCCATAGAGATGCCAAACCCGAAGGGAATCCCAAGCAGCCAAAAATTTTGGCCTTGCGGAATGATTTGACAGCCATGATCACTGAGAAGGTCGGGCTGTGACCGAACAATAGCTCTAAAGGCGGTCTTAGAGTGGTTGATTGTGGATCCAGAGGCTTCACAAAAGGTAGCCAGAAACCTCCAGAACGTCTCTAGGCTAGTATTATCATTGTGAATAAACGCGTTCATATGATCGGCAAAAAGTCTCATGGTGATCTGACTATGGTCATGAGGCAAATGGAGGCCTTTGATATTACCACCTTCTAGTTGATGCGCCACCAGCCTGCTAAGCCCTTCTGTGGCAATGGCAAAGAGAAGGGGAGCCAATGGGCACCCTTGTCTGATAGATCTTCTAAGTTTGATCACCTTTGAAAGTTTGCCATTAATGTTAATTTGGGTCGATGCATTTCTGTGAAGGGTCGCGATCATCTTGGTGAATTTCAGACTACATCCAAGATCTTGGAGTGACTGCAGAATATAGTCCCATTCCAGCCTATTGTAGGCTTTATCAAAGTCGATCTTGAGGAATACCACGTCTTGTTTAGACTCATTTGCAAACTCAAGAGCTTCCCAGATATCTATAATGGTTTCCAAAATTGACCTACCTTTGATGAAACCATTTTGCTCCTCGCTTAACCACGCTCTCAAGTGGCAAGAGATTCTGTTGGCAATGATTTTGGTGATGTTCTTGTACCCTGTTTGGAGCATCGTAATAGGACGCCAGTTCTCTATTTTGTTCTTTTCCCCTTTTGTGTATTAACTTGATAATGCCATTGTTGAGACAAGATGGAAGTGCACCAAACTTGAGCGCCTCTTGCCAAACCAGACGGAGAGGGGTGGCAACCACCAACTTGAAGGACTTAAAGAACTCATTAGTGAGCCCGTCGGGTCCTGGGCTTTTACCAGAAGGGAGGGCATCAATGACCTCAATGATTTCTCCTTCAGAGATAGGGGCATGAAGTAGGGAGCAAAGGTTGAGTGGTATCCTGTGGGGGGAAACCCTAGATATGGCTGCCATATAGTCCCTTCTATGGTGGGAGAGGGGGTTTGAGGTCCCCAGGAGTCTCGTGAAGTGCCCTTCAATGATTCCAAAGTTGTCTTCTTCCGTATTGCATACATTGCCATTTAAGTGTAGCAGGAAGGGGATTGATTCTCTGTTGTGTTTCCTTTTAAGGATACGACACATCTCTTTGGTGGGTTTGTCGGCTTTGCAAGCCCACCACTCCTTGAAGAAAATTTGCAAATTTTTCCTTTGTATTTCCTCCTCGTATCTCAGTAGCGTTCTGATTTTTTGAAGACCTTTCTAGGCTTGAGATTTTCCTTTGTTCACTTCCTCCTCGAGCCTCTAGAGTCTATGATATAGAGCTTCTCTACGAGCCTGCCGCACAGTCTCGAGTGTCTTCCTAGATCTGATCATGATCTGTCGTGACTTATCGACCGCACTTCTCCAACACTTGGCTGGGGACAAGCAGGAGGGGAATGCCTCCTTCCACACACCAACGATTTCTTGATGGACGAAGGGGAGAGAGAAGGAGGGCGCACTGGCATGGAACCAAGGAGCCTTCGGATCTTGGTGGAAGGTTGGAAAGCAATAACAATCGAGTAGTGATCAGAGATGGTGAGGTCGATGTGTTACGAGAGGGAAGGGTGGCCCCACTAATGAGTAAAACTCTGAGAAATGTAGCATCTATCAAGTCTAGCTTTCCTCAGGTTCTCGCCCGCTTGGAGATTTGACCAAGAAAAGCCATTCAAATCTTTGAATTCGACCAAGTCCAAGTGTAGTTTGGTTTTGTCCCACGTTTCTTTCTCCCGACTATCGATGACCCTGCCCTTGCCCATCCATCTGTCCATAGGGTCCTCCACCATGTTGAAGTCACCACAAATAAGCACGTTGTGGGGGAGCAAGTCCAAGGAGGCCCAAGTGTTCAGTCTCTCTAACTCCCCATTAGGGGCATACAGAGAAACTAAGGTAAAACAAAATTGAGCACCAAAGGAACAACAATCCATGGATGGCATTCATCTTCAATAGAGTTCTCAAGCTTTTCAAACTAGAATTGATTAATTCCAATTACCGTTCCACCGGACCCCCGCTGGTGCACCGTTGAAATCCAAACATGGGTCGAGGAGACATGTCTAAGCCATTTTTGGAGGTCTTCTCCGTCAATTTAAATCTCTTAAATACATATAAATTCTGGGTTTAGACTAATGTCGCGAAGCCATTGACCAATGATGGTCGCTCTTGAGGTGTCGGTTAGCCCTCTAGCATTTAAGGAGATGATGATCATTGTCGTAGTGAGCTCTCTTTGCGAGAAGGAGCTTTTTACTTTCTTTTCTTGGATTCATCTTTCTTTTTCGCTCGGATTGGATCCCGAGTTAGTAGTAGGTTCTTGTGGGGGCTTTTTGAGGTTCTTTTTCGCTAGGATTGGATCCCGAGTTAGTAGTAAGTTCTTGTTATAATATTTTAAATTTAAAGAGACTTGACATGCTTTACTCGAAAGAAATAAAGATGTCTTGTTATGGAAAATTCTCAACTATGCGATATGAGCAATGAAAGGGCCAACAAAATCTATGTGTTCCCCCATGCTAGGCTCCCTATTTTCCTTGCCTTCAACAAATTCCACTCGGCATTTATCATGAAAAGGATTATTAACAACATCAAGCAGCACGTCAAGCAGCACGTTATAGATATTGTCAGACTTCGCTAAGAACTATTTTTTTCTTCTTTATATTTACTTTCTTATGGTGAACTGAGAGAGGGGCATTTACATCCGATTGCTTACTTTCAATCTCCTTGGTTTTATTATGGATGACATGCGGGTTTTGAGGGTAAAGCAAAGGACAATTCTTAATCAAGTGTCCTTGTTTCTAGCAGTTGTAACAAGTGTTAGGAACGTTTCTGTACGTCACTTTTTGAGAGTGTAGCTTTCTCCCATATGAGTCTTTGATTAGTATCTCGGTTGTAACCTCTTTGGATACATCGATCTCTATCACGACTTAGGGATCCCATTTAGGATTAATCATGTTGGTTCTATTCTCTTGCCCTAAAACTTTCCCCACCATATTTCTGAGGTTCTCAACCTAGGGAAAGAATTCTATAGGCATTTTTGGGAATTTGACCTAGACGGAGATTCTACTGGGTTTCAACACTTTGGGATTGAACCCCACATATCACTTGAAGAACGATAATGGGGTATTTTTTATTATCGATTGATGCTTACTAGTCACATGCAAAGCACTATTCGCATCTTCAAAGAAGAATAGGTAATAGTTTTTGAGGCAATATTGAATGTGTTTGACCACAAGGCCTCTCGATTCCGAGTGTGTCCTTATCTAGGCTTTTAGGGTTTCTTAGGCCGTCCTAGGGCCATGACACAACCCTATCACTACCCTACCATAGATGACCATGTCAGTTATCAAGGGAATCCCTCTCTATGATAAGAGCTTCTTCCTCTTCATCACCACCCATATCGTCTACAACTAATTCGTGGGGATTAACCGTTGTTTTCCACTTTTCCTATATTCTAGTAGAGATAGAAGGGAAAGCGTTACCAAAAATACTTTGAATATCGAAAAAAGAGCTGCCAAACTTCCTTGCCTTGTTTGCGTATGAAGAACCAGAAGGAGAAGGCTTTCCCTGCTTTAGTGAATCATGCAGCATCGTGTTTCCATTGAGACTGGTATCTGCATGCTCCGGGCATACGGTGTTATGCAAATCCAGGTGGGGGAATGAAAACTCATCGGTGTCTGATTTTTCTTCATTAAAGGTCGTGACGTTTGATTTAACTTGTTCCAACACTTTGTCCGATCAGGCAGGTTGTTAGAAGCATAGATGGACACAGTCTTGAGATTATACGGGCTATCAAGCTTGATAGAGCACCATTGATTGGTGTTATTAACAATGGAACTTTGATAGGCTTGAGGAATTTCTTTACCCATGCCTATAACTGCACCACCCTTACCAACAGAATGGTTAGTGTACCACCATTTATACTTATTAGACAACAAGTTGAGATTAAAAAGGAGAGTGTTACTAGCAATCTTCACTTCTTGAACACAGATCACATCAGGATGCTTAGTCATTCATTGCAGCCACCTATTTATAACCTTAGGTCTGACTGGGTCGGTGAGACCTTTGACATTAAGAGATATAATATTAAGATCACCCATTAAGAACAAAGGCATTCACTTTCTACTATACTTAATGGGCTTGAGGGATGACTGGGAAGCTCTTACGACTTCCTTTCTCTTAGTATTCAAGGAAGGAGTCTTATCTTTGGGCAGATCTTCATCCTGGGACATAGGGACAATATCTGTGGTACCTATGTCATCCTCCATACCTTCTATTTTTTCTTGATCCATGACTTCAAGCTCTTGATTGAAAGTATCCATATGGAGATCCTCTGGTTCTATTAATTGAGGCTAGGGGGATACCCATGGGAGGAGGGATATTACATTGAACATTTGAGGAGGAAGCAATAACCTTATTTTTCTTACCTACCATAGACCATCCCGAGTTTCTAACTTCAGCCAAGTTCCCCTGTGTACACATTTTTTCCCTTGTAGAATACTTGTTAGGCTCCCTATTTTCCTTGCCTTTATTATCTTCCATCGGGCATTTATCATCAAAAGGATTATTAACAACATCAAGCAGCACGTTATAGATATTGTCAGACTTCGCTATGGACCCTTTTTTAATTCTTTATATTTAGTCTCTTGTGGTGAACTGACTGAGGGGCATTTACATCCGATTGCTTCCTTTCAATCTCCTCGGTTTTATCATGGACGACATGCGGGTTTTGAGGGTAAAGCAAAGGACAAACCTTAATCAAGTGTCCTTGTTTGTAGCAGTTGTAACAAGCGTTACGCAAGTTTCTGTACGTCACTTTTTGAGAGTGCAGCTTTCTCCCATATCATATGAGTCTTTGATTATTATCTCGGTTTTAACCTCTTTGGATACATCGATCTCTATCACGACTTGGGGATCCCATTTAGGATTAATCATGTTGGTATATTCTTTTGCCCTAAAACCTTCCCCACCATATTTTCGAGGTTCTCAACCCCGGGATAGAATTCTATGGGCATTTTTAGGAATTTGACCCAGACCGGGATTCTGTTGGGTTTCAGCGCTTTGGGATTGAACCCCACATACCACTTGAAGAATGATACAGGGGTATTTTTTATTATCCATCGACCCTCACTAATCACATGCAAAGCATTGTTTGCATCTTCAAAGAAGAATAGGTAATAGTTGTTGGGGCAATAATGAATGTGTTTGACCACAAGGCCTCTCGATTCCGAGTGTGTCTTTATCCAGGCTTTTAGGGTTTCTTGGGCCGGCCTAGGGCGATGACACAACCCTATCACTACCCTACCACTTAGATGACCATGCGAGTTATCAAGGGAATCTCTATCTATGATAAGAGCTTCTTCCTCTCCATCACCACGCATATCCTTTACAACTAATTCGTGGGGGTTAAACGCTATTTCCCCTTTTTCTATCTAGTAGAGATAGAAGGGAGAGTGTTACCGAAAATACTTAGAATGTCTAAAAAAGAGCTGCCAAGCTTCCTTGCCTTGTCTACGTATGCAGAACTAGAAGGAGAAGGCTTTCCCTGCTTTAGTGAATCATGCAGCATCGTGTTTCCATTGAGACTGGTATCTGCATGCTCCCGACCTGCGGTGTTATCGACCTGCAAATCCAAGTGGGAGAATGAAAACTCATCGGTGTCTAATTTTTCTTCAATATTGTGCATGACAGATAAACCATTCCTCAATGCTTCGAAGAGAGCCATTCACGAGAGGAAAGCTCTAGAAGGGGATAGCTCCAACACCAGAAGGGTCGGAGGAGGTGACCGCGAAGCCGCAGGCCTCGAGAAAACAGAATACCCTAGCTCCAATCCCAGGTGGTCAGAGAAGGGGACCGCGCAGCCACAAGCACAAAGACTTCACGAAAAAACCCAGAGTCAGGAAAATTCAGATAAATGGAGGGTTCTGTACCTTCTGTGGCAAGGAGGAAGATGTTAACCACTTGTTTTTTAATTGCCATCATGCCAAACATTATTGGGCCAGTGTGGACTTATATCTTCAGTCCAGAAAGTACCGCGGGCTCAATCAGAACTCTCTCATCATTGGATGTTGTAGAAAGATGGATGTCCTATTATGGAACATATGGAGAGGTTATATTCTGTGGCATATATGGTGTAGTAGGAATAACGTGGTTTATAGTAAAGGAAATAGAAGTTTCCTTAATTCACTCAATAGATCTCTTCAGAAAGCCTCTGTAAACTGTATACAGTGTATTAAGTTTGCTCCTGAGCACAAGGAGAGCATCTTCACATTGCTAAAGACTTGTAAATTCTCCAAATGGAGAAGCACTATCTCCTCGATTTACTCTGCCCTGAGACTTGACATGGCTCTTTTCTTGTAACTTAGTGTGTTTTTGGCTCTTGCCCCTTGCATAGATTGTACTCCTTCCATGGATATATGTCAAAGATACTTTAGTGTCAAAGATACTTTATAGTGGTTACATGGATATATGTCAAAGATACTGTAGTGAGCTTTACAAAATTTACCTATCAAGAGTGATGGCATATTTGTTTCTTGCGAACACTCCTTTGTAGATAATAGGCTTTTCTTTATGTATTGTTCTTTCTATATTGTACTATATTGATGTATTAAATCATTCTTGTATATTCTCTTTATGTAATAAGAAAACTAGAAGAAGGTCATTAATCCTCGCCTCAATGTGTGCTCCTCTCTTTGTGTGTGAGACCTCTCTCCCTTATCTCATGCACACATTCCTAAATCTTGGTTTTTTGTTGTGAAAGAAATTCAAAGGCTTATGGTGCATCACAAGGATAGAGTTAAAAGACTCTCCGATGTAGAAAAGGAATGAGGATACATAATATGTGTGGTGAGATTTGTATCCCTTATTCCATTGCAAATTAGAGGGTATTTGAGCTCTAGCATGTATTGAAGTAGGAAGAGTACCTTGAGGCTAGTAGTGCCCTCATCTACACTGGAGAATATTGAGGTAGTAGAATGGACAAATCGAATAAGACAATGTTTGAGTTCCTTAAGAAGAAGTAAATTAAAGGAAATCCCACGATTAAAAAAAAATGGAAAAGAGGCCACTAATGATACTGAGAATTTTGTTTGTAGTCATTTTCCTTTTCTCTAGTTCTTCCAAGAGAGGGAAATGCATCAGAGAAGCATAATTAAAGTTTTACTAGAAAATAATTGCTCTCACATAAATGGCTAGAGTGCTAGACCAGCCCCATTCTACAAGCATGTTGACGGAAACCAATAACAGGATGAAATATGATTTTCCTCATGAATCCTTCAAAGAAACCAAATACTTCAGTGCTCATTTCATTTTGATCTTGAGAGAAGCCATCAGCCTTGGTTTTCTTCCTCTTCACATCAAGTCCTTAACTTGGTTCACAATAAAAGACTTAAGGAGGACATTCCATTCGATTATATGCACGAAATGGCCTTATGTCTTATAATACTTTAAATTTAAAGAGATTTGGCATGCTTTACTCGAAAGAAATAAAGATGTCTTGTTATGGAAAATTCTCAACTATGCGATATGAGCAATGAAGGGGCCGACAAAATCTATGTGTTCCCCCATGCTAGGCTCCCTATTTTCCTTGCCTTCAACATCTTCCACTCGGCATTTCTCATCAAAAAGATTATTAACAACATCAAGCAGCACGTTATAGATATTGTCAGACTTCGCTATGAACTTTTTTTTTCTTCTTTATATTTACTCTCTTATGGTGAACTGACTGAGGGGCATTTACATCCGATTGCTTCCTTTCAATCTCCTTGGTTTTATCATGGATGACATGCGGGTTTTGAGGGTAATGCAAAGGACAATCTTTAATCAAGTGTCCTTTGTTTGTAGTAGTTGTAACAAGCGTTAGGCAAGTTCCTGTACGTCACTTTTTGAGAATGTAGCTTTCTCCCATATGAGTCTTTGATTATTATCTCGATTTTAACCTCTTTGGATACATCGATCTCTATTAGGACTTGGCGATCCCATTTAGGATTAATCATTTTGGTTCTATTCTTTTGCCTTAAAACCTTCCCCACCATATTTCTGAGGTTCTCAACCCAAGGATAGAATTCTATGGGCATTTTTGGGAATTCGACCCAGACCGAGATTCTACTGGGTTTCAACACTTTGGGATTGAACCCCAAATATCACTTGAAGAATGATAATGGGGTATTTTTTATTATCCATTGACGCTTACTAATCACATGCAAAGCGATGTTCGCATCTTCAAAGAAGAATAAGTAATAGTTGTTGGGGCAATACTGAATGTGTTTGACCACAAGGCCTCTCGATTCCTAGTGTGTCCTTATCTAGGCTTTTAGGGTTTTTTGGGATGGCCTAGGGCCATGACACAACCCTATCACTACCCTACCACTTAGATGACCATGCCAGTTATCAAGGAAATCTCTATCTATGATAAGAGCTTCTTCCTCTTCATCACCACCCATATCGTCTACAACTAATTCGTGGGGATTAACCGTTGTTTCCCACTTTTCCTATATTCTAGTAGAGATAGTAGGGAAAGTGTTACCGAAAATACTTTGAGTGTCGAAAAAAGAGCTACCAAGCTTCCTTGCTGTGTTTGCGTATGAAGAACTAGAAGGAGAAGGCTTTCCTTACTTCAGTAAATCATGCAGCATCGTGCTTCCATTGAGACTAGTATGTGCATGCTCTCGGCTTACGGTGTTATCGACCTGCAAATCCAAGTGGGGGAATGAAAACTCATCGGTGTCTGATTTTTCTTCATTAAAGGTCGTGACATTTGGTTTATCTTGTTCCAACACTCTGTGCGATCAAACAGGTTGTTAGAAGCATAGATGGACACAATCTTGAGCTTATACGTGCTATCAAGCTTGATAGAGAACCATTGATTGGTGTTATTAATAGTGGAACTTTGATAGGCTTGACCAATTTCTTTACCCACGCCTATAAATGCACCACCCTTACCAACATAATGGTTAGTGTACCAACATTTGTACTTATTAGACAACAAGTTGAGATTAAAAAGGAGAGTGTTACTAGCAATCTTCACTTCTTGAAGACAGATCACATCAGGATGCTTAGGCATTCATGGCAGCCACTTGTTTATATCCTTAGGTCTGACTCGATCAGTGAGACCTTTGACATTAAGAGGTATAATATTAATATCACCCATTAAGAACAAAGGCATTCACTTTCTACTATACTTAATGGGCTTGAGGGTCCACTAGGAAGCTCTTAGAACTTCTTTTCTCTTAGTATTCAAGGAAGGAGTCTGATCTTTGGGCAGATCTTCATCCTGGGACATAGGGATAATATCTGTGGTACCTATGTCATCCTCCATACCTTCTATTTTTTCTTGATCCATGACTTCAAGCTCTTGATTGAAAGTATGCTTTTGGAGATCCTCTGGGACTTTTAATTGAGACTAGGGGGGACACCCATGGGAGAAGGGATATTACATTGACATTTGAGGAGGAAGCAATAACCTTATTTTTCTTACCTACCATAGACCATCCCGAGTTTCTAGCTTCAGCCAAGTTCCTCTATGTACACATTTTTCCCCTGGAGAATACTTGTAACGCTCCCTATTTTCCTTGCCTTCAACATCTTCCATCGGGCATTTATCATCAAAAGGATTATTAACAACATCAAGTAGCACGTTATAGATATTGTTAGACTTCGCTATGGACTTTTTTTTTATTCTTTATATTTAGTTTCGTGTGGTGAACTGACTGAGGGGCATTTACATCTGATTGCTTCCTTTCAATCTCCTTGGTTTTATCATGGACGACATCCGGGTTATGAGGGTAAAGCAAAGGACAATCCTTAATCAAGTGTCCTTGTTTGTAGCATTTGTAACAAGCGTTAGGCAAGTTTTTGTATGTCACTTTTTGAGAGTGCAGCTTTCTCCCATATGAGCCTTTGATTATTATCTGGGTTTTAAAAGAAGTTACCATGTTAAAGTCTCCCACTAGCATTAAAGGGCCTAACATTTGATTTCTCTCATTCCAGCACGCACTCTATCCGATAAGAAAGGTTGTGAGAAGCATAGATGGACACAATCTTGAGATTATACAAGCTATCAAGCTTGATAGAGCACCATTGATTGGTGTTACTAACAGTGGAACTTTGATAGGCATGAGAAAGTGCTTTACCCACACCTATAACTACACACCCCTGACCAACAGAATGGTTAGTGTACCACCATTTATACTTATTAGACAACAAGTTGAGATTAAGAAGGAGAGTGTCACCAGCAATCTTCACTGCTTGAAGACAGATCACATCAGGATGCTTAGGCATTGATTGCAGCCACCTGTTTATAACCTTAGGTCTAACTGGGTGAGTGAGACCTTTCACATTAAGAGATATAATAGTAAGATCACCCATTAAGAACAAAGGAATTCACTTTCTACTATACTTAATGGACTTGAGGGACGACTGGGAAGCTCTTACAACTTCCTTTCTTCAAGGAAGAAGTCTGATCATTGGGTAGATCTTCATCCTAGGACATAGGGACAATATCTGTGGTACCTATATCATCCTCCATACCTTCTATTTTTTCTTGATCCATGACTTCAAGCTCTTGATTGAAAGTATCCATTTGGAGATCCTCTAGTTCTTTTAAATGAGGCTTAGGGGGGGGGATACCCATGGGAGGAGGGATATTACATTTAACATTTGAGGAGGAAGCAATAACCTTATTTTTCTTACCTACCATAGACCATCCCGAGTTTCCAGCTTCAACCGAGATCCCCTATGTACACATTTTTTCCCTTGCAGAATACTTGTTAGGCTCCCTATTTTCCTTCCCTTCAACATCTTCCACTGGGCATTTATCATCAAAAGGATTATTAATAACATCAAGGAGCACGTTTTAGATATTGTTAGACTTCGCTATGGACTTGTTTTTTTATTCTTTATATTTAGTTTCTTGTGGTGAACTGACTGAGGGGCATTTACATCCGATTGCTTCCTTTCAATCTCCTTCATTTTATCATGGATGACATGCGGGTTTTGAGGGTAAAGCAAAGGACAATCCTTAATCAAGTGTCCTTGTTTGTAGCAGTTGTAACAAGAGTTAGGCAAGTTTCTGTACGTCACTTTTTGAGAGTGCAGCTTTCTCCCATATCATATGAGTCTTTGATTATTATCTCGGTTTTAACCTCTTTGAATACATCGATCTCTATCACGACTTGGGGATCCCATTTAGGATTAATCATGTTGGTTCTATTCTTTTGCCCTAAAACCTTCCCCACCATTATTTTGAGGTTCTACACCCCGGGATAGAATTCTATGGGCATTTCTAGGAATTTAACTGAGACCGGGATTCTGGTGGGTTTTAGCCCTTTGGGATTGAACCCCACATACCACTTGAAGAATGATACAGGGGTATTTTTTATTATCCATTGACCCTCACTAATCACATGCAAAGCGCTATTTGCATCTTCAAAGAAGAATAGGTAATAGTTGTTGGGGCAATACTGAATGTGTTTGACCACAAGGCCTCTCGATTCCGAGTGTGTCTTTATCCAGGCTTTTAGGGTTTCTTGGGCCGACCAAGGGCCGTGACACAACCCTATCACTACCCTACCACTTAGATGACCATGTGAGTTATCAAGGGAATGTATGTCTATGATAAGATCTTCTTCCTCTCCATCACCACCCATATCGTTTACAACTAATTCGTGGGGGTTAAACGCTATTTTCCCCTTTTTCTATCTAGTAGAGATAGAAGGGAAAGTGTTACCGAAAATACTTTGAATGTCAAAAAAAGAGTTGCCAAGCTTCCTTGCCTTGTCTACGTATGAAGAACTAGAAGGAGAAGGCTTTCCCTACTTCAGTGAATCATGCAGCATCGTGTTTCCATTGAGATTGGTATCTGCATGCTCCCGACCTGCAAATCCACGTGGGAGAATGAAAACTCATTGGTGTCTGATTTTTCTTCAATATTGTGCATGACAGATAAACCATTCCTCAATGCTTCGAAGAGAGCCATTCACTAGCGGAAAGCTCTAGAAGGGGAGAGCTCCAACCCGAGAAGGGTCGGAGGAGGCGACCGTGGAGCCGCAGGCTCCGAGAAAACACAATACCCTAGCTCCAGCCCCAGGGGGTCGGAGAAGGCGACCGTGCAGCCGCAGGCACAAAAACTTCACAAAAAAACCTAGAGTCAAGAAAATTCAGATAAATGGAGTGTTCCTTACCTTCTGTGGCAAGGAGGAAGATGTTAACCACTTGTTTTTTAATTGCCATCATGCCAAACATTATTGGGATAGTGTGGGCTCAATCAAAACTCTGTCATCATTGGATGCTGTAAAAACATGGATGTCCTACTATGGAACATATGGAGAGGTTATATTCTGTGGCATATATGGTGTAGAAGGAATAACGTGGTTTATGGTAAAGGAAATAGAAGTTTCCTTAATTCACTCAATAGAACTTTTAAGAAAGCCTCTGTAAACTGTATACAGTGTATTAAGTCTGCTCCTGAGCACAAGGAGAGCATCTTCACAGTGCTAAAGACTTGTAAATTCTCCAAATGGAGAAGCACTATCTCCTCGATTTACTCTGCCCAGAGACTTGACATGGCTCTTTTCTTGTAACTTAGTGTGTTTGTGGCTCTTGCCCCTTGCATAGATTGTACTTCTTCCATGAATCTATTTTTCCTTCTTTTTTCAAAAACAAAAAACCTCAATCCATCTCCCGCGACTCCAATCTTAGTTTCTTTTGTACTACAATTTTCGTTGTTCCCAACAAAAATAAACAGACAAAATACACGTTCAAGTCGATGATCAGATATGTTCCGGATTAAATATACGCTACACAGAGCAGTCACCAGAGTCGTCCGAGTGGGCAGCACGTGAAGTTTCAAGGCACGGCGGAACAGTGCAAGTCATTTACGAGGTTCCGCGTATGGCATTGCCATTTTCAACGTCTCCGACGGTCGGGGTCACTGGGAAGAGGTTTCCGATAAGCAGCATCCATGCAATGGCAACGCTTTCGTGAGACTCGAGTTGAAGCGTCGATGAACGAGACAGTTGGTGGATTGGCGGTGGAGGAGTTAATGGAACAACGGGGAAGCGCTACTTTGTTGCCTTCGGTGATCTGATGAAGTTCAATGAATGGTTGAATAGTGCTACCCGCCTGGACTATAAAAAGGGATGTTCGTCTCATCTATGCTGCTACCATTGACAGATTACCACTCATACAGAGAGAGAGAGAGGGGTGTTGTGTGCCGAGCAGAAATATGTCTGCCCTCACAAAAGCGTCATTGGCTGCCGTCGTAGCAGTCGTTTTTCTGACGACGTTGAAGCCAGGAGCTGCTGTCATGAGTGGAAATGTCGACTGCATTAAGGTTCAGCAATACTTTACACCGTGCGCCGGATATCTGTTTAATCGTTTCTCATCCAATCCCTCTCCGGGCTGCTGTGCTTCTCTTCGGAGCTTAAACGCTCAGAGTAAGGGTCCCGTTCGCCAAGGCGTTTGCGAATGTCTCAAGCGCAACGCAGCTTCTTTTCCCGGCCTCATTCAAGAGCACGCCACTTCTTTATCAACGAAATGCGGGATCCCGCTCAATACTGCAGTAAGCCTTAACGCTGACTGTCGAAGGTAGGAGCCATATGTCTCTCTATACTTCGATTCTACTTGTCGCTCTAATATCGAACACGTACTTAGCTCTGTTTCTTTCGCGCTAATGTCGAACACGTTCACTTGTTTTTGTACAGGGCCTGAACATCTGATCGCAAGGAGTTTTCATGCTTCCCGAAAACCTCCGTTAACGCTGACTGATTCATCTATTATCCTTCCGAATGACTAGTTTTGTAGCGTCGTGCCTCTTTTCTTCGCTAAGATCTACTTCTCCTAACGCTCCATTCATGGACACTGTCTCCGTTTTGTATCTTCGTGGCTCTTTTGTTAACCAAGCCATCTGTAGCTTCGTCTTTCACAGGCGTCGATTCACTTATGCTTTTGTCCCTCAAAATAATTTAAGCTCATCCCGTCTGATATTGCAAAGTTTTGATCGGTTCTGCGTCAGTGCCTGCTCTACTGTGTAACTGATCAACTCGGCGTGTAAAGCTCTAACGTAAGTTAGTGGGGTGCGTCCCTTCTGCTATTTTTTGTCATCCGGTGTATGTGAAACATGCGCATTGGACTCAAATAACTGAAGGGGTGGAATTTATTTTTGCTTTTTTTTTTTGTTTATTAGACAAGAAGCGAGATGTACTTCTCTTGATTCCGCATGCACACGTCAATAAGCGTGCGAAAGGCAACGTTAGAAGGAACTATCAACCATGGTTGCGTATTTTCTTCTGGAAAACAAAACTGTAATACAAATGAGGTTTGCATTCCCTAGGAGGAAAAACGCTTCTGTTTTACATTATTGCCATTGCTTGTACGACTTTGGATATGAGTTTGTAGCTAGCTAGCTAGAAGGCTCTTTCGAGTCGTGGATTTTGAGGATTCCCAACGATGTCAAGGTTATTGGATGCAAAGAAAATTTGACTTTGGGTCCAAGAAAACAATGTTCAGCTGTCATGTTTTGGAGTTGGTGGCCTTGTTGATAATCTTTTGTTGGTGGCTTTATTTGATAATATTTTGGCATGCAAGCACTTCCAAATGCGGAGTGGAAGTGGGACTGCACATCTTAGTCTTAGGATGGATATGGCTTATTAGGTTTTCTTAATCAAATTGTTATACTTCAGAAAATTATAAGCACACATGCTTCTTGTATGGGGTTTCACCCATAGGGAACCACAAGGATTAGATGTGCTGTTGATGAGTAGGAAACTTATGCCTACATCTAGCCCCGATTGGATGTATTTTTCCTCTCGGTGACCGAATGGGTGCTTAAGAAGGGAGGAAGGTTGTTGGGTGCATGTGCACTTCCTTTTAAGGAACTACCTCTCAAAGTCATTCAAAAAACTTCCCAAGTGTCACGTGAAAATAATGTTTTGAGTCATTCTTTCCGGTCAATGATCATCTCGTGCTTGTACGAATTCGGATATGTGCTTCTCTTTCGTCAAGTGGTGGATTTTGAGGATTTCTAGATACGTAAAAACCTCCTCTTCCAAGCTTCTCAACGATGTCAAGATTATTGGAAGCAAAGAAAATTTGACTTTGTGTCCAAGCAAACAATGTTCAGTTGCTATGTTTTGGATAATCTTCTGGCATGCAAGCACTTCCAAATGCGGAGTGAAAATGCGGCTCCACAGCTTAGATTCTCTAACGCAATGTAGCTTACTATTGAGGCTTATACAAAGCCTCAAGATATAGCTTATATTAGATTTTCTTTAATAATATTGTAATACTTCAAAAAATTGTAAGCACACATACTTCTTGTATAGGGTTTCACTCATAGGGAACCACATGGATTGGATGTATTGTTGATGAGTAGAAAACTAATGCCTACGTCTAGCTCAGATTGGATGTATTTTTTCTTTGGGTGAGGGAATGGGTTCTTAAGAGGGGAGGAAGATGCTTGGGTGCATGTGCACATGTACATGTACATGCACAATCTTCGTTATTGCGTTCATTCCCACTCACGTAGATGCGTCGTGATGATTTATGGATACTTATATGTATCATTGAGAAAATGAGAAGTATATTCTACATAGGAATATGTACACTCTTAGTATAACAATTATGCAAACAGTAAAAGAAAATACAAGATAAAGATTGGAAATTCAAAGACAAGATAAAGATACTACAAATGGAAGCCTTTCATAAGATGAAGTGTGTAAATGTCCTCAAGGAGAAAAACAATAGTATCATAAAGAGAACAAGTATTGCTAGAGGACATTACATTTTTAATTGCTCTCTAGAATGGCATGAGGAGGAAAACCCTTTAGATGACGTGGAACGAAACATGTGTGGCTAACTTTGGTAGGTCCGCTAAAGAGAGGCACATAGAACAATCTCGAGAGTTCCTAGGGAAAAAAAGTTAAGAACTATAAGCATGCTCCCCCCTTTAAACACGAGAGGATATCTCTTTTTGAGAGAAGCTTAAAAACAAGTGGATCCCTCCTCAAAGATATCAAAAGATGATCGATGTGCTTTGTAGTTTCTCCTTTTTTAATTTAAAGCTTTGTTTTCAAGAAAAAAAAAACTCTTGAATGCATTCTTTTATAACATCACCAATTGTAGTTGCTCCACTTCCCTTTCAATGATCAATGGAACTTGCCCTATTTTAGCCTTGGTACTCTCGTCCTTTCTATGCAAGATGGGCCTATAAATCAAGGCGACTTTTCGTATGATCAATCATCCCTCCGATCTTGCACACTCTTCAGGCAAGGGGATAAGTCTTCATCCGCCCTCATCACGTGGCTACGTACTCTACGCGCATTTGGAGTCCTTTGCAAGCAGATCCACAATGCGGATGGCTCCAGCTATAAAGTATAAAAATTGGCGTCCTTCGTGATCATTTTGGCTATATTTCAGCTCTTTTATGAGTTGATTTTACATGCTGCTTCCGTCGGCAAGGGCCATGGAGTTCAAGCATGACTATTAGTTTCGAGTTTCCTATAGGCGATTCTTTGTCTTGTTTAAGCTACCCTAACACTTGACAGTCCCCACTGTTTATTGCCATGGTCATTTCTTGCTCTTGCTTCATGTTGTGCACAGGGTTGTATTGTATTTAACCCCATACACACCGGATTTGAAGATCCCTTCCCTACCATGCTATGTAATAAATATCATTGTGCCTCAATATTTTTCCCCTTTCCCTTTGGGGCATCAAGACGCGTAATTCGCCTTCAATTGCATTCAAGGGCGACTTTTTTGTCTTATACGGCATGTGGGCAACTAATTCCCCTTCATGCGCATCAAGGGCAACTGCATCACCTTAGGCAGATGACATGCGAGGCGACCCCTCACCTTGGGGGGGAACCTCTCTTCTAGTCTTGGAGCATGTGTGACTTGTTGATATATTTAGGTAGTGATGTGTGTGAACACTCTAGGACTCTCGGGGCACTTTCTTCCCTCTTTAGGAGGTTTTTTTTCCTCGGCTTGTATATACACCTATTGCCCTAAAGGGCTACTTATCTTTGTACATTCTCTAGTAATACATTCAGTATTGTGTGTTGTGCTCCAAGCTTCTTTTTCTTCCTTGTGTTGTTTGTGTGCTTTTGCAGATGTCTAACTCCAACCATTCGTATCAGAGCAAGTCATCGCTTCATCTAGGGGGTTGTCTACACCTCTCCGATTGCAATCTTAGATTTACACAAAATTTGGTGAGCATACTCAGAGTGTTTCAAAGATGAAAATAACTTTGGTGTGTGGTGCCGAAATCACGATCTGAGCTCGTTTTGACCTCCAAATGCACTATCACAGTGCTTGTGTAGGCTATTTCATCTTTTTGTGCCAAAGGTATATACTTGTTTGGGTTCACCAGTATAAGCATCTTGAAGCGTGCTACAAGTTCAGTAGAACTCGTCTGGGCAATTCCTTTCAACTTTTTGAGATAGAGTCAATTTTCTACATCAAGGTATTTTACTCGTTGTCCATGGCTGAAAGCAATGATGTTGAGGGCTTATATGTTGGTTGTTGAGGATAAGTTGAATGGTACCAACTACCCGTTGTGGGCTTATATGATGCGACATGTATTGGTTGCAAAAGGACAGTGGAACATTGTGCAGGTTGTTGAAAAACGTCCTATAACACTTGCAACTGTTACAACTACAGGTACTGAAGCTGATGCAGAAGGTGTCAAAGATGATGATATTCTGCATGTTCCTATTTGTGCTCGGGTTTTTGCTACACCTACTCCAAAGCAAATTCGTTGGGATGGCAGAGATGCCCAGGCACATGCATTGATAGCTTTGTCTGTCAAATGTGCCATTATTCCTCACATTCGCTCTGTTAAGGGCACATTGTATCACTTTGTATCTTGCTACCCTTTGGGATATTCTAGAGTTAAGACTATATTTGTGAGGTTCACTTGGAGGGTGAGATAGAGATTGAGTGGGAAGAGCCTTAAAGGCCACCTTCATTTGTATAAATATGGTAGTTTTCTAATGAAAGATATCTCTCTTTTTTCGTGTCGCCAATATGGCTTTCGACGTGTTTCTTTGTATTTCTTTTATTAGTTAGTTTTGTTTCTTCTTGATGTCTAGGTATGCGTGTTGAACCGTTTTCTTGATATTCTTGATCGTAAGCTGTAGCTATGGCGACGACGTCTTCTCTTTCTCCCTCTCTTCTCCTGTTGCAATGAGGCGTAGCCTCTATGTAACACTGGCGTTGTCTCAGTGATCGAACCATGGACGCTCTACCGATTGACAGCATAGAGGGTGACAGCAGTTGTACCGGCGACCACGATGCTCATGCCATACTACTGACGATGGTGCCTTATTCTGACATAGGCTTTTCTTGGCGCCACTATGTTGGATGCATCCCAGCACTGCAGGGTTCGCAGTATGAGCTCCATGCTCGTCAAGGAGCACAGACAAACCTACAAGGGGTCCCGCTGCACCTGTGATCGCGGATCAGGAGTAGCACTGCTGTATACGATCAAACGAAACGCATGAAGGAAATGAATCGGTTTCCAGGATTTTGACTCTGCAACGCACGCACTTATGGTGCTATTACGGTGATCATACAGTGCCCTTAAGGTGTGTTTTTTTCCCTCGTCTGGTGCTTCATCCTCCATTCGGTGTTCATTCCGGTTTTCATTCGTCGTTCCAGTGTTAACCTACTGATTCCGGTGCTAGCTGGGCATTGTTCCGGTGTTCTCTACCTCATTCCATATTCCCTGGATCATGCGTAATGTGATCCCTGCGTTCTTCTGGTCCTACGACCATTCTCGGATAGCACTACGGCTGATTATGGTGCTGATCGACTGTTTCTGACGCCATTATGGTGCGTTTACAGTGCTCTTGACTTGAAGAACGCCACATGCCAGATGTCACGATTGTCTGGGAGACGCCAAGTACACCGATCACTCCTAAGGACTTCCTTCAAAGATGGGGTAATAGACACTAGATTACTAATGCGAGGCAGTAAATGCAGACTTGAGCCACCTGTGATGGGGGAGCCAGTCAGGATCCTCAAACTGAGTGCAGCCGTGATCATTATCAGGATGCCTCGGATTGTCCCTATTCATCCATGTGATTAATATCAGACCTCCTGATTTTGCACAAATATGCTGATCAATTTCGCAAGGAGATGGAAGGGGGGAAAGTAACTAAACCTTATATTGTCAAAGTAAATAGCATTTTTCCAGATGAGGCGGATATTGGAGCTCAAATTAAGGTTCTACCCAAAGAACAAATGCCACCCTCGGTTTCAAATTCGGAGGGGATTGTGGAGCTTTCTGGTAATCCAACACTAGTAAGAAAAGCATTAAAAGATGTCTCATCCAGTTTATATGAAAATCCTCCTCGAGATCGTGCAGTTGCTACTTCGGTAGAAGGCTTTTACATGCCTCAAAGGCATATGTCAATAGTTGCGTATGGGCCTCTGTATTCTTCTAGTAGTTTTATGCATCAAGGTGCACCCTTAACTACTCCGATGAATATTAGAGGCAGTCTGATGGGTGTTGGAACATTTTATGGTACTGGTGGCTATGGCAATGCGTGGCCAACTGTCGCTTTCCCTTCATCATATGGGGCTTCTAGAGGTGACGTAGGAGGTTGTGAAGATGTCGGGAAGGAAGAGTTAGTCTTGAGAATGTTGTGTCCTAAAGACAAAGTTGGAAGCCTTATTGGAAAGGGAGGTAGTATCATTCAGAAGATGCGAGATGACCCTGGTGCCCATATCAAGGTTGGGGATCCGATGCCTAATGCAGATAAGCGGGTAGTTGAAATTACATCGTCCGAGTCTGCAGAGAGTTTGTCCTCCTCAGCGGTTGAGGCAGCCTTACAAGCGCATAATCGGTTGATAAAGATGATGTCAGACAAGGAAACTTGCATAGCTAGATTGCTGGTTCCAGCCAACCAAACTGGGTGCATACTTCGGAAGGGTGGCTCTATTATTACAGAAATCAGAAAGTCTACACATGCAAACATCCGGATTCCTTCCAAAGAAGAGCTTCCCAAGTATGCTAATGAGAATGATGAGCTCGTTCAGATTACTGGAGATGAAACCATAGTTATGGAGGCTTTGTCGGAGGTTCTGAACAGACTTAGAAGCAATGCCAATACTCCTGTTCCTGGAGTAACCTATCCAGGTGGTCCTTAACTAGTCACCTATGGTATGAGATATGGCAAAGGTTCTTATAGAGGGTCAATCTAGTGTCAAACATGGGTTACCAGGGAATCCGTTATGATGTTGTATATGCGCATTAGATGATAGTTGTTACTTTGGAGGGAAGACATGCGTTATGGAAACCCTATCATATGAATATTTGTATCTTGTATTTTGGCTTGTTGCATGAAGGGTGGTGAGATCAGTCTGATTGAAGAAGTATGATGTGAGTGCGAGGTAGCGTTAACTCCGCAGAAGCACTCCTTTGTGTTGTTTTCGGTAATGAGCCAGTGTGAGGTAGCGTTAAGTCGACAGAAACACTCCATGTAGATAGTGAATGTGAGGTAAGGTTCATTTGGAGGGTGAGATAGAGATTGAGTGGGAAGAGCCTTAAACGCCACTTTCATTTGTATAAATATGGCAGTTTTCTAATGAAAGATATCTCTCTTTTTTCATGTCGCCAATATGGCTTTCAACATGTTTCTTTGTATTTCTTTTATTATTTAGTCTTGTTACTTCTTGATGTCTAGGTATGCGTGCTGAACCGTTTTCTTGATGTTCTTGATCGTAAGTTGTAGCTATGGCGACGACGTCTTCTCTTTCTCCCTCTCTTCTCCTGTTGCAATGAAGCGTAGCCCTCTATGTAACAGCTCTTGCAGAACAGATAAGGATGCTTGGGATATACTTACCACATTTTACCAAGCTAGGAATGAGGCTTTTGTTGCTTACCTTCAAAACACTTGGAGAGTGAGCACATGAATGAAGGTGATTCTATGGATAGTTTTCTAACAAAGATCAAAGACTACAGTTGATTTCTGCTGATGAGGTTATACCAGATTTGCTTCTACTCTTCGGTTGATGATGAAAGGCAATCCAAATGCATTGTCATTTGAGGAGTTAATCTCTGTTATGCTGCAGTAAGATCAGTCCGGGTAGAACAGGTCCATTATGCATGTTGCAGATCAATCTTTCCTGGCTAGTCAGAAGGGCAAAGGAGAATGGAGCTCTTCAATTAGTAAGCAGAAATCTGCTAATTCTGCACAATCGAAGAGGGAAGACAAAGATGAAAAGAAATCAGAAAAGTAGAAATTGTTTTGCAAGTAATGTAAAGGAAATGATCATACCATAAAGAACTGTCCAAACCTGGCTGCTAAAGAGGCAAAGAAGAAAGAGCCTGCAATGGTTGTTGTAGAAGCCTCTACACCAAAAATAGAGTCTCCTAATCTTGTGCAGGAACAAGAATGGGCATTTACTACTATTTGCAGTTTTGACCATTCTTCTCATGAACAATGCATGTTTGTAGTAGACTCAAATGTTTGGTACTTTGACAGTGGGGCGACCAAATATATTACCTAAAAACCTCCTCTTCCAAGCTTCTCAACGATGTCAAGATTTTTGGAAGCAAAGAAAATTTGACTTTGTGTCCAAGCAAACAATGTTCAGTTGCTATGTTTTGGAATTGGTGGCTCCATTGATAATCTTCTGGCATGCAAGCACTTCCAAATGCGGAGTGAAAATGCGGCTCCACAGCTTAGATTCTCTAACGCAATGTAGCTTACTATTGAGGCTTATACAAAGCCTCAAGATATAGCTTATATTAGGTTTTCTTTTATCATATTTTAATACTTCAAAAAATTGTAAGCACACATACTTCTTGTATAGGGTTTCACTCATAGGGAAGCACATGCATTGGATGTATTGTTGATGAGTAGAAAACTAATGCCTACGTCTAGCTCATATTGGATGTATTTTTTCTTTGGGTGAGGGAATGGGTTCTTAAGAGTGGAGGAAGATGGTTGGTTGCATGTGCACATGTACATGCACAATCTTCGTTACTCCGTTCATTCCCACTCACGTAGATGCGTCGTGATGATTTATGGATACTTATATGTGTATCATTGAGAAAATGAGAAGTATATACTACATACGAATATGTCCACTCTTAGTATAATAAAGATTGGAATTTCAAAGACCCATGATACTACAAATAGAAGCCTTTCATAAGATGAAGTGCGTAGATGTCCTGAAGGAGAAAAACAATAGTATCATAAAGAGAACAAGTATTGCTAGAGGAAATTACATTTTTAATTGCTCTCTAGAATGGCATGAGGATGATCGATGTGCTTTGTAGTTTCTCCCTTTTTAATTTAAAGCTTTGTTTTCAAGAAAAACAAATCTCTTGAATGCATTCTTATAGTAAACCCTCTTAGCGTAATAATTTCGAGCGCATAGATTGTTAATAATGTATTCAAAATGTATAGCAAATGGATATTTACCTACTATCCTTTTCTATGACTAAAATGAGTAATGAAGCCTCAAAGGAGAAGGTTGCCCTATACCATCACCAATTGTAGTTGCTCCACTTCCCTTTTAATGATCAATGGAACTTGCCCTATTTTAGCCTTGAAAACTAGTAGCCTTGGTACTCTCTAGATGCCAATTGAAGGCCCACACTCACCTTATATTCTCGTCCGTTCTATGTAAGATGGGCCTATAACTCAAGGCGACTTTTCGTATCATCAATCATCCCTCCCATCTTGCACACTCTTCGGGCAAGACGATAAGTCTTCATCCGCCCTCATCACGTGGCTACGTACTCTACTCGCATTTGGAGTCGTTTGCAAGCAGATCCACAATGCGGATGGCTCCAGCCATAAAGTATAAAAATTGGCGTCCTTCGTGATCATTTTGGCTAGATTTCAGCTCTTTTATGTGCTGATTTTACATGCTGCTTCCCTCGGTAAGGGCCATGGAGTTCATGGATGACTATTAGCTTCGAGTTTCTTATAGGGGATTCTTTGTCTTGTTTAAGCTACCCTAACACTTGACAGTCCCCACTCTTTACTGCCATGGTCATTTCTTGCTCCTGCTTCATGTTGTGCGCAGGGTTGTATTGTATTTAACCCCATAGACACCGCATTTGAAGATCCCTTCCCTACCATCCTATGTAATAAATATCATTGTGCCTCAATGTTTTTCCCCTTTCCCTTGGGGGCATCAAGACGAGTAATTCGCCTTCAATTGCATTCAAGGGAGATTTCTTTTGTCTTAATAGGGCATGTGGGCAACTAATTCCCCTTCATGGGCATCAAGGGCAATTTCTTCACCTTAGGCAGATGACATGTGAGGCGACCCCTCACCTTGGGGGAGGGGGGGGCACGTCTCTTCTAGTCTTGGAGCATAAGCGACCCCACCCACCCTCATCAAAACGGAGACCCGACGAAGACAAATATAAGTAGCCAAGGCAACTTTATTCTCATGAATGAGAGGGCGACCACTCATACAGAAGATAAAAAAGGTCAACATGTGGCTCAAATTGGATACCTCCTATAGGTTGGCGCACCCATGCCACAACTCCTAGGTGGCCAAGGTGGCGAAAATGGGCACAAAAGTTTTGTGGCCAAAGTGGAAAAAATGGGGGTGCCTAAATTTGAATGAGCAGGCTGAAACTGGGTGACTCATTTTTTGTAGTTCTCAAGAATTTAGGCACCTTATTTTGGGTGATTCTCCTCAAGTTGGGGGACTAAATCTTAAAGGAACACCACAAAGTACAGGACACTTATCACATACTAAACATGTGGGAAGGAAGCATTATTTTGTGCTAATTGGACCAATTTTATCACTAGAGGTGACTCCTTTTGTAAAGTAAGCTAGACAAGTACATTTTTTTGTAGACACCTCTAGGGAGGAAGGCACTTCCATTTGGGATACTTAATCAAAGTGACCAAATCTTGTCCAAAGGCACCACTGCATTGTTATGCTAGGAGAAACTAAGTAATCAATCCAAATTCAATGGTTTCATGGATGTAGGCCACAAAGTTGTGAAACTCATATAGACATATTTGGAGGCTAATTTTGACTCTCGAACCACAGATGGCCTTCCATTTCTAGATATTCTAGATGGATGGACTGAGCAATATATCATGGAGCACAAGCTCAATGCCACTCTGGCACACAGTATTGATGGTTTCTCAAGTGAGACTTCCACCAAAGTACTTGTTCAAGAAGTGAACCTTGGAGATGAAGAAAAACTGAAAAATACTCCACTTCACCACATGATTGTGGCACTACCCATTTTTACTAAAAAATATATTTTCTCTTCTTTATACCTATAAAAGTCACTTTGCTTGGTCCTATAATGATCTATCAAGTATTCCAAAAGAGCTTGGAATACATCGAATCCTCTTAGTAGAGGGAGGTTCACCCATAAGAAGTACACCATATCGACTCAATCAAAAAGATGTAGAGGTAGTCAAGATGGAAATAACCAAATTAGATGAAGTAGATATTATTGTTCTTATAGAGCACTGAAGATGGCTTTCATGGTTTTATACCTAAGAAAAATAGCAGAAAGATAAGAGTGTGTGTTGATTTCTATGCCCTAAATAAAGTAAATTTTCAAGATGGTTTCCTGCAATTCTTCATAGAGCAAGTATTGAAGGACGTAGGTGGCCATACTCTATACAATGATCTTAATGGATTCAGTGGCTAGGATCAAATTCTTATCCACCATGAAGATAGAGACAAAACTCCCTTCAGCATTCCATGGCAAAATTATGTGATTTGAGTCATTCTTTCCGGTCAATGATCATCTCGTGCTTGTACAAATTCGGATATGTGCTTCTCTTTGGTCAAGTGGTGGATTTTGAGGATTGCTAGATACCTAAAAACCTCCTCTTTCAAGCTTCTCAACGATGTCAAGATTATTGGAAGCAAAGAAAATTTGACTTTGTGTCCAAGGAAACAATGTTCAGTTGCTATGTTTTTGAATTGGTGGCTCCATCGATAATCTTTTGGCATGCAAGCACTTCCAAATGCGGAGTGAAAATGCGGCTCCACAGCTTAGATTCTCTAACGCAATGTAGCTTACTATTGAGGCTTATACAAAGCCTCAAGATATAGCTTAAATTAGGTTTTCTTTAATCATATTGTAGTACTTCAAAAAATTGTAAGAACACATACTTCTTGTATAGGGTCTCACTCATATGCAAGCACATGGATTGAATGTATTGTTGATGAGTAGAAAACTAATGGTTGGATGTATTTTTTCTTTCGGTGAGGGAATGGGTTCTTAAGAGGGGTGGAAGATGGTTGGGTGCATGTCCACATGTACATGCACAATCTTCGTTATTGCGTTCATTCCCACTCACGTAGCTGCGTCGTGATGATTTAGGGATACTTATATGTATCATTGAGAAAATGAGAAGTATATACTACATAGGAATATGTCCACACTCTTAGTATAACAATTATGCAAATAGTAAAAGAAAATACAAGATAAAGATTGGAAATTCAAAGACCCATGATACTACAAATAGAAGCCTTTCATAAGATGAAGTGTGTAAATGTCCTCAAGAGAAAAACAATACTATCATAAAGAGAACAAGTATTTCTAGAGGAAATTACATTTTTAATTGCTCCCTAGAATGGCATGAGGAGGAAAACCCTTTAGATGACGTCGAACGAAACATGTGTGGCTAACTTTGGTAGGTCCCCTAAAGAGAGGCACATAGAACAATCTCGAGAGTTCCTAGGGAAAAAAAAATTAAGAACTATAAGAATGTTCCCCCTTTAAACACTAGAGGATATCTCTATTTGAGAGAAGCTTAAAAACAAGTGGATCCCTCCTCAAAGATATCAAAAGATGATCGATGTGCGTTGTAGTTTCTCCTTTTTTAATTAAAGCTTTGTTTTCAAGAAAAAAAAAAAACTCTTGAATGCATTCTTTTATAACATCACCAATTGTAGTTGCTCCACTTCCCCTATAAATCAAGGCGACTTTTCGTATGATCAATCATCCCTCCCATCTTGTACACTCTTCAGGCAAGGCGATAAGTCTTCATCCGCCCTCATCACGTGGCTACGTACTCTACTCGCATTTGGAGTCGTTTGCAAGCAGATCCACAATGCGGATGGCTCCAGCCATAAAGTATAAAAATTGGCGTCCTTCGTGATCATTTTGGCTACATTTCAACTCTTTTATGAGTTGATTTTATATGCTGCTTCCCTCGGCAAGGGCCATGGAGATCAAGCGTGACTATTAGCTTCAAGTTTCCTATAGGCGATTCTTTCTCTTGTTTAAGCTACTCTAACACTTGACTCCCCACTCTTTATTGCCATGGTCATTTCTTGCTCTTGCTTCATGTTGTGCACAGGGTTGTATTGTATTTAACGCCATACACACCGGATTTGAAGATCCCTTCCCTACCATCCTATGTAATAAATATCATTGTGCCTCAATGTTTTTCCCCTTTCCCTTTGGGCATCAAGACGAGTAATTCGCCTTCAATTGCATTCAAGGGCGACTTTTTTGTCTTATAGGGCATGTGGGCAACTAATTCCCCTTCATGCGCATCAAGGGCAATTGTATCACCTTAGGCAGATGACATGTGAGGCGACCCCTCAACTTGGGGGGGGGGGGGGGGGGGGGGGGGAGGGGGACCTCTCTTCTAGTCTTGGAGCATAAGTGACCTGTTGCTATATTTAGGTAGTGATGTGTGTGAACACTCTAGGACTGCCGGGGCACTTTCTTCCCTCTTTATGAGGTTTTTTCCCCGGACTTGTATATATGCCTATTGCCCTAATGGGCTACTTATCTTTGTACATTCCCTAGTAATGCATTCAGTTTTGTGTGTTGTGCTCCAAGCTTCTTTTTCTTCTTGTGCAATTCGCGTGCTTCCGCAGATGTCTTACTCCAACAGTTGGTATCAAAGCAGGTAGCTGCTTAATCTAGGGCATCATCTACACCTCTCCGATTGCAGTCTTAGATTCGCACAAAATTTGGTGAGCATACTCTGAGCTCGTTTCGCCCTCCGAATGCACTATCAGAGCGCTTGTGCAAGCTATTCATCTTTTTGTGCCAAAGGTATATACCTATTTCTATTCGCCAGTATGAGCATCTCAAAGCGTGCTACATGTTTAGTGGAACTCGTGTGGGCAGTTCTGTTCAACTTTTTGAGATACACTCAATTTTTTGCATCAAGGTTATTTAGTCGCCGACCATGGCTGCAAGCAGTGATGTATTTCGTATGTTAGTGGTTGAGGATAAGTTGGATGGTACCAACTACCTGTTATGGGCTTATATGATGTGACATGTATTGGTTGCAAAAGGACTATGGAACATTGTGCAGGTTGTTGATAAAGGTCCTATTACACCTGCAACTATTACAACTACAGGTACTGAAGCTGATGTAGAAGGTGTCGAAGATGATGATATTCTACATTTTTGTGTTCGTGCTGCGGTTTCTACTGAACCTAATGCAGAGCAAATTCGTTGGGATGGGAGAGATGCCGTGGCACATGCATTGATAGCTTTGTCTGTCAAATGTGCCATTATTCCTCACATTCGCTCTTGCAGAACAACTAAGGATGCTTGGGATACACTTACCACATTGTGCCAAGCTAGAAATGAGGCTCGTGTTTCTTATCTTCAAAAACAGTTGGAGAGTGAGCACATGAATGAAGGTAATTCTATGGACAGTTTTCTAACAAAGATCAAAGACTACAGTTGATTTGTGCTAATGAGGCTATACCAGATAGCTCAATTGTGTAGACCACTCTGAATGGTCCTCCTGATTCATATCAGAGTTTTGCTTCTACTCTTCGGTTGATGATGAAAGGCAGTCCAAATGCCTTGTCATTTGAGGAGTTAGTCTCTATTTTGTTGCAGGAAGATCAGTCCAGGCAAAAGAGGTCTATTATGCATGTTGCAGATCAAACTTTCCTGGCTAGTTAGAAGGGCAAAGGAGAATGGAGCTCTTCAAGTAGTAAGCAAAAATCTGCTAATTCTGAACAATCGAAGGTTGAAGACAAAGATGAAAAGTTATTGGATGGCTAAGTGGGCAATTCTATTAAACAAAATAATAATTTTTATCATCAGCGTGCATCCATGCAATGAATAATATTCCTGATCTGGGAAGTTAATGAGGATTTGTGTGCATGAAAAACGGAGGCGAGTGTGTGCATGAAAAACGGAGGCGAGTGTGCAAGGTTTGAAGGCAAGTTAGAAGGAACTATCTTTTTTTTTTTTGAGAAAACAGGAAGTATAAAATTGATGCTAGAAAAAGATTACAATTCTGACGATCTCATCTCAAGAGAGAGAGAGGGAATTCACTTGAGATAGTGATTGACATAATCAACAAGAAAGGTGATCAAGTCACTCCTAGGTTTAGAATACGTGAGGAGGAGTTTGGTTTTCCAAACATTATAGCGGTTATTCTTCATTATCATAAAGGGACTCATAGGGGCCACATGAGGACTTTGGCAAGAATTAAGGTAGAGGTTGAGGATTTTTCTCAAGCCCATAAGACAGGAGAAAAAGTGATTTTTACAACTTAAACTGAATATGGCATTATTCCTATTTTTCCAAATAGACCAAAAGAGGTGGTTTCTGATAATTTGCCACAGAAGGATGTCCATGCCACAGGATTCACCAATCAAAATATCTCTGCAACTGGGAATTTTGAGCCCCTGAATCTGACAGAAGGACCAGATGCCTTCCCAAAATTTGACAGCAAATTTACACTTGATAAATAAATGCTCCAAATCCTCTTCTTTCCCACAGAGCTTACAGAGACCAGCATCAATTTTATACTTCCTAGCATGGCTACCAGTCCAGACACCTTTGTGAAGAATGAGCCAACAAGAAGGAACTATCTTTGATCAACCATGATTGCGTATTTTCTTCTCCAAAACTGTAATATACTATATATAAATGTACAGAAGAAGTAAGGGAGTAATATAAATGAGCTTCTGTTTTCTATTATTGCCATTGCTTGTACGACTAAAATGAGTAATGAAGCTACTAGTTTTAATGACTATGCTACCCTTCTGTAGCAGCGTGGGCGTGCTATAGCTAAGGGATGCTTGGCTCAAAGGTGAAAGTTGCCCTCTACCATCACCAATTGTAGCTGATCCAGTTCCCTTTCAATGATCAATGGAACTTGCCCTATTTTAGCCTTGAAGATTAGTGGCCTTGGGACTGTGTGGATACCAACTGAAGGCCCACACTCACCTTATTTTCTCCTCCTTTCCATGTAAGATGGGCCAAATAACTCAAGGCGACTTTCCGTATGTCTTCATCCGCCCTCATCGCGTGGTTACGTACTCTACTGGCGTTTGGAGTCGCTTACAAGGACATCCACAATGCGGATGGCTCCAGGATCCAGCCATAAAGTAAAAACATTGGATTCCTTCGTGATCATTTTGGCTAGATTTCAGCTCTTTTATGTGTTGATTTTAGATGCTGCTTCCCTCGGCAAGGGCCATGGAGTTCATGCATGACTATTAGCTTCGAATTTCCAATAGGGGATTCTTTCTCTTGTTTAAGCTACCTTAACTCTTGACAGTCCCCACTCTTTATTGCCATGGTCATTTCTTGCTCCTGCTTTATGTAGTGGACAGGGTTGTATTGTATTTAACCCCATACACACCGCATTTGAAGATCCTATGTAATAAATATCACTGTGCCTCAATGTTTTTTCCCTTTCCCTTCGGGGCATCAAGTCGAGAAATTCGCCTTCAATTGCATTCAAGGGCGACTTTTTTTTTCTTATAGGGCATGTGGGCAACTAATTCCCCCTCATGGGCATCAAGGCAAATTTTTTCACCTTAGGCAGACCTCACCTTGGGGGGGGGGGGGTACCTCGCTCCTAGTCTTGGAGCATAAGCGAACCCACCCACCCTGATCAAAAGGACGACCCTACGAAGACAAATCATAGGCGACCTCTCTACCCTCAATAAGTAGCCAAGGCAACTTTATTCTCATGAATGAGAGCGCGACCACTCATACAAAAGGTTATAAAGGCTAACAAGGTTGAAAAAATGGGCACTAATTTTTTGTGGTCAAAGTGGAAAAACTGGGTGCCTAAATTTTAATGAGGAGGCTAAAACAGGGTGACTCATTTTTGGTAGTCCTCAAGAATTTAGCCACCTTATTTTGAGTGATTATCCTGGAGTTGGGGACTAAATCTTAAAGGAACACCACAAAGTATAGGGCACTTATCACATACTAAGCAAGTCGGCAAGAAGCATTATTTTGTGCAAATTGGGCCAATTTTATCACTAGAGGTGACTCCTTTTGTAAAATAAGCTGGACAAGTACATTTTTTTGTACATACCTCTAGGGAGGCAGGTACTTCCATTTGGGATACTCAATCAAAGTGACCAAATCTTGTCCAAAGGCACCACTGCATTGTTATGCTAGGAGAAAGTAAGTAATCGCTCCAAATTCAATAGTTTCATGGATGTAGGGCACGAAGTTGTGAAACTCATATAGATATTTCTGGAGGCTAATTTTGACTCTGGAATCAGAGATGGCCTTCCATTTCTAGATATTCTAGATGGATGAACTGAGCAACATATCATGGAGCACAAGCGCGATGCCATTCTGGCACACAATATTGATGGTTTCTCAAGTGAGACTTCCACAAAAGTACTTGTTCAAGAAGTGAAGCTTGGAGATGAAGAAAACCTAAAAATACTCCACTTCACGACGTGATTGTGGCACTACCCATTTTTACTACAAAAGATATTTTCTCTTCTTCATACCTATAAAAGTCACTTTGCTTGGTCTTACAATGATTTATCAAGTATTCCAAAAGATCTTGGAATACATCAAATCCCGTTAGTAGAGGGAGCTTCACCCATAAGAATTACACCATATCGATTCAATAAAAAATATGTAGAGTAAGTCAAGATGGAAATAACCAAATTAGATGAAGCAGGTATTATTGTTCTTATAGAGCACTAAAGATGGCTTTCATGGTTATTGTACATAAGAAAAATAGCAAAAAGATAAGAGTGTGTTGATTTCTTTGCCCTAAATAAAGTAAAGTTTCTAGATGGTTTCCCGCAACCCTTCATAGAGCAAGTATTGGAAGAAGTAGGTGGACAAAATCTCTACAGTTTTCTTAATGGATTCAGTGGCTACGATCAAATTCTTATCCACTGTGAAGATAGAGACAAAACTCCCTTCATAATTCCATGGGGAACTTATGTATATATGCGCATGGCCTTTCGTTTGAAAACTCCACGTCCATCATTTTATAGAATAATGTATCTAACACTGGGTTACACTCCACCTCCATCAAATTCTTCCTTGTGCCGTTCGCTGTCGGAAAGTTTTCAACCTTTCCGTTGACGATCAGGAAAAATAAAAAATGATTATTAGTTAATTCTAATTTCTCATTATTACAATGTTTTTTCTTGGAACTAAACTCTTGTTAAGTATTTGCAGGATCACATGGATGAAGAAAACAAAAGTTCAAATTATGGTTTACCCTAAACTGTTCGAATAATGTGTGTTTAGGTCATAGAAGTATTGAATTATGGTTTAAAACCCTAGGTTTACGTTTAATCATGTGCATTTAAGTTAGTAGCATTAATTCTTGGTTAATGTTAGGGTTAGAGCCATGTTTTTAATGGGTTATCAGGGATTTCCAAAGGGTTTTAAGAAGATTTCTCAGGGTTTTTATTGAATTTTAAGGGTTAAAATAATAGGTATTTAATTAAATTAATGTTTAAAAAGAGTATTTATGTATTAAAAATTAAAATATGATTTATTGAATTAATTTACTCATATGTGTGCATTTAAATATTAAGGTTCTAATTAATTAAAATCTTAAACTAAGCTTAAAGGAAATGATTTATTTCAATAAGAAATATAGGATAATTAAATTAAAACGATAAAATAAATGGTTAAATAACTAGTGGTGTGTATGAGTGCTAGGAAAAAGAATGGTATGTGAGTAAAATGTAATTAAAGTGATTTAAGGAGTGGATCATAATAGATATGCATTTAAAGTAAATAAAGATGGTTAAAGAAAAGAATGGTGAGAGTTAGTGTAGATCAAAAGAGAGGAGGAAGTGTGTTGTGTGAATAAAGCTAATTTAAAGTGTGGTGAATGTTAATGGGAAAAAGTGTGGATGATGAAATAAAGTAAAATCAAAGGAATGGTTTACAAATGACTTGTGCATGTATAAATATGTGTGTTAAGCTCTGTTATTACCTAATGTTTTTTGCAGAAACATTGAAGATTAAAAAGCAATTGAAGTGCAGTGAAGTGAAGCAAAGTGAAGATTTCATCAATTCAATTATCTGACAATCTGAATGAAATCCATAGATATTATCCTTGATTAAGATTTTGTATAGGATTCTCTAGTTGTTAGCAATCTTTTAGAGAAATTATATCATTGATTTTATAGCATTGTAATCATCCATGATTATCATTAGCATTAATTCAATTTCAAGTTGCATTCTCTTTCTTGTCCATGTCATCTGAAAATCCGATTCATCTGAAAATAACGCATCTTTAGAAGTAGAAGTTGAAGTAGAAGTAGTTAAAGATATTATTACACACGAATCGTTAATATCAATATCTCATGATTATTGTCTTAATAGATTTATAGCATTATTTTCAATTGCATCCAATGACCCCCAAGATAACATAGATTCATTTCCACCACCCTTAATTAGGCGTACACAACCTAATCATTTAGAAATCCAAGAAGACGAAATTATAAAAGAAAAATTAACTGAGAAAACTTTATATTACCTATACCTCAAGAAGCTATTGATAGATATAGAGCACCCTAGCCTTACGATTCTTAGACGTTTAAAGTGTTACAATTACCTAATCCATATTTCCTAGATTTAAGAGTAATTTAGAATTTCTTTTACCTTAGACGAAAGAAAAATATGCCTAAAACACCTACGATTGTCTCATACACCCTGCGTGTGCTGAGGGATTTAGTGGCTGACTGGTCCACCAGCCTTATGTCCGCAACTTTCCGACAAATTGGTGAACCCGACGTGAAAGTTCGACATGACACTGTAGGTATAAAGGTATATTTACTTTTTGTTTTGCATATGCATATATAGGCAAGTTGGCGATTGAAGAAGAAGCGTCGACATCCTTTGTAAGCTGCAACTGATTGTTCCTCGTCACATCACCTTTATCCATCAACTTTTGTGAAAGACGATTGCACATGCATATAAAAATTTTGCACAGATCACATTCATAAAGAGCCTCTTCATCAAAGGTTGATCAGGTATATTTTCTTTATTTCTGTTTGCCAAAAAGTAGGAATAGTTTTTATACTTTTATTGCAAAATAGTAGGAAAGCTTGCTTTATTTCTATTTACAAAGTAATAGGGAAAGTTTTTTTATTGCAAAATTGTAGGAAAAATTTTGTTTTGTTTGCAAAGCAATAGGAAATACGTTAGTTTTTTCTATTGCAAGATAGTAGGAAAGGTTTTCTTTATTTTTATTTCTAAAGTAGTAGGAAAGGATTCTTTATTTCTATTTACAAAATTGTAGAAAAAGTTTCTTTATTGCCAAAGCATAGGGATATTTTCTTTTTGTTTGCAAAATAGTAGGAAAATTTTCTTTATTTTTGTTGGCAAAGGAGTTGGAATATTTTCTATATTTCTGTTCCTTTTACCACGGAGTCGTATCAGGATCAAGAAATAGACGTACTATTACGAGAGTTATATACTTATATTTCATATTTATCTGTAAAGTTAGACTTATCTACTATGGCTGACCACTTTGAAGAGCAGCGCATTTGGAAGATCATAGATGCAATTAAAACGGATAGGGGGGAATTTACTGGAATAAATGTAACAGCTTATCTTAAATATTATGAACAATTGACAGAGCAATATGGGTTACCTGAAGACAATAAAAAAGACACATTTATACGAATTGCTCATGGTTTCACTAGAGAGAGAATCCAATTGAGAGTAGTTCAACCAAACATGACTTGGGCGGATTTCAAGACTCGGCTTCTTACTGAATTTTCGCATGAAGATTACAGTAAGAATAATAGAGCCACATTCATGCGATGGGTAGGAACTACGAAGTTAGACCAACACATAACTCAGGGATTAACTGAGTTTGATATCAAATTTAACCAAATGCCTCAAGCAGACCAAACAGCTCTAGAACTAGATAAATTAAGAAATTTTCTAAACATGCTAGATCCATCTCTTAGACGAGAGTTAGAACCAATGCTTGAGGACGGAGCGACTGCGAGTGGGCTTACTGGAAATTGGGATAACGTTCGAGCAGCTGTCCATAGGTTAGCCCAAAGACAGGAGCGAAATCAGATGCAAACTCCAAGAATATACGAAAGAGATGCGCCAGGAAAGATAGATAATGACCCCACTTCTCATAACCCTAGAAAAGATGACTCAGAAATTACAATGTTAAAAACATCAGTAGAATCACTTGTCAAACATGTGGAGACTTTGGCGACTGAAATAGCAACTATAAAGAGTATGCAAGAGCTTAAATTGAGAGATCAGGAGAAACCAAAAGAATTAGAACAAAATCCTAGGAATCAGATGCCAGCTAGAAGACCATTTAACCAAGCACGTAGATGTCTCTGGTGTGATGATTTGGAGCATCCACACTGGACATGCAACTTATTCAAAGAGGCCAAGGATAAGAATTGGTTCACAGAAGTAGATCGAAAGATCTGTGACTATGTAACAAAAAGGCCTTTGGCATCAAACTATGGAAAAGGAGGTATGAAAACCTTTTTTGAAGCCTCCACAAGCCAAAATACTTATGCTTGTAGACTTGATAGTGATGACTCTAATTGTGACTTTTGGAATCAAGTTTATGATACTGCTAGTAGAGGAAAGTTATCAGTTGAGAACTTATATGCTACGAGCTCAGATATTAGATCAAAGACATGTTGGAATGAGCCAGTGGATATGTTCTCTGTATATGCTCATGAAATTAATGTAGACGAGAAAAGAAAACGGGATGAAGAGGGACAGTCTAAACGAACAACTAGGGCTAGAAAAGAGGGTGAAATGACTGATACAATTAAAGAACCGCCTATGATGGAGCCTAGTCAGGAACCAAAACAACAGGAACAAGAAAAGAAACCTCAAAATAAGGATAAAGGAAAGAAAGTAGGAGAAAATTTAGAAAAGAAAACTACAAGTGAAGATAAAAGTGAAGATAAACCTAATGAATCGCAACCCATACGAGAAGAAGGTAGTAAGGAAGAAAAACCAAAGAAGAAACCTCTGACTTTTCGATTGATCTCGCAAATTGACAAACAAATAGACATTCAGAGGGTTATGGATGAAAAAAGTATGAAGGCAGAGGTAACCATGACATTAGAGGAATGGTTAGCATTTTCAAGAATAGATGTGAAGGAAGATTTCATGAGTATCATTAAAAGACAAAGAGAACCTATAGAGTATAGAACGGAAGATATAGAAATGGAGGAAAGGAAAGATCAGGATGAATCAAAAGTGAGTGTTGTGCAAATTAATGAATCTGAGTATCGAGAATCTTCTGATCGTAAAAATTATTTGGGTCCCGTAATTGGACATTTGGAAAAAGGAAATGATGACCCAAATAGCCATTATACTCAGAAACATTGGGCTAGGGGTACCACTGAAACTATGGTTAAGATAGGTAATAATAATAAACCGCAAGTAGCATTAATCGATTAAGGATCAGAAATCAATGTAGTCTCAAGGGAGATTTATAATGAGGGAAAATGGCCCATAGATAGGGACCATGGATGGAAAATGAAGGCAGCCAACAATGCTTCTGGCTATTTACTAGGAGCTTGTGCAAATGCTCCTATTACTATTGGAGATGTTAAAGAGGAACATAATTTCTTTGTTCATGATGACTGCTCTTACCCAATTATTTTGGGGCCACCATTCATTTGTGAACAAAGAATGGAGACAAAAGTTCTAGACGATGGAAGTGCTTTCGCAAGAATTCGTTCTTGTGATGGCCTTAAATCTTTCCAATTCATGTCGCTTTGTATAAACCATCCTCGTAATCGAGATGACAGTGGACTTTGGTTCGAAATCTCACAAAATCTTGTATAGAACTTAGATAAAATGACTGTTTATTTTCCATCTACTACGTTAAATATTTCTCATTTTAAACAAATTCCAAGAAAACGTATAAAAAAATATGAAAAACATTTGAAAAACAAAGGAGATTTGTTAATGGATGAAAGTATTGAATATATTATTGAAACTACACATTGCTTCTCAACATTAGAAGAATTAGAACTTTGTTATCAAAGTAAGTCTAATTCCCATATTCTTATCTCTTCACTTGATATATATGAATTAATTCAAGAATATGCCTCTAGTATTAATCATGAGTATGATGCCTTAGTGGAGACCAAATACAAAACCGTTAGTAAGAAGGTTAAACCCGTAGCACAACCACTACCAAAATTTAGTAATGATACTATAAAGAATGTAAGTCAGAGCCAATCCTCAGAAATCCGACAAATATTGGCCATGTATTTACTAAAGAATCCTTAAATCAAATTAAATTAGATGCTAGTGGTTTCCTTCTTCTAGCAGAAAAAGAGTATTTTCTGAAGATTATTAAGCAGCATGGAAGAGCATTTTCCCTTGAGCCTTCAGAGATAGGATGTGCAGATCCTCGGATAGTTGCACCGATGATAATTTTCACTATCCCCCATATTCCTTGGAATTTGCGCCCTATTCCTGTACCTAAAGCTCATCTTCCAGAGCTGATTAGATTACTTAAAGAAAAAATTCATATGCATATTTTAGAATCCTCTTCAGCTCCCTATTCAAACCGTTGGTTTACTGTGCCCAAGAAGAGTGGAAAACTTTGGTTTATCCAAGATCTTCAACCAGTTAATAAAGTGACTATTAGAAATGTGGGTACAGGTCCAATTGTGGATGAATTTGCGGAAGCATTTTCAGGCAATTCTATATATTCAATGGGTGATCTCTACTCTGGGTATGATCAATTTCAATTGGCATTAGATTGTAGAGACATTACTACCATGAAAACACCTTTGGGATTAGTTAGGATGTGTACATTACCTCAAGGTGCGACCAATTCAGTAGCACACATGATGAGTGCAATGAATTTGGTTTTGCACGATTTTATTCCTCACATTACTATGTCCTTTATCGATGACATTCCCATTAAGGGTTGCTTGGAAGAAGAGAAGATAGCACTCTGGATGAAGATGGTTGTCGTAAATTTGTAAAGGCTCATATCCTTGATTGCCAAAAGATCTTTCAGCGATTTATTCAAGTTGGCTTAACATTATCAATAGAAAAATCTACTTTTGGTGTTAATGAGGTCCTAATTGTAGGTCATCTTTATGGCTATTATGGACGAAAGCCATACCCTCATAAAATTGATGCCATTAGTAAGATTTCAGAGATATGTCAAAATGTGAGTGAAGTTCGTCGATTTTTAGGAGCTTGTATCTTCTATGTTATATGGATACCACATTTTGCACATAGAGCTGACTGTCTTTATGATTTATTAAGGAAGAAAAGAAAATTTTTATGGACAGAAAAACATACTCAAGCAATGCGTAGATTAAAGAAGTTGTTACAAGAAGCTCCAATCCTTAAATGAGTAGATTATACGAATAATAAGCCTATTATTTTGACTGTTGACACTAGCCCTATTGGGATAGGCTGGGTCATAAGTCAGGACGATGAAGAGGGTAGAAGATATGCTGTGAGATTTGGAGCTAAAATTTTGCATAACACTCAAAGACATTACCCGCAAATTAAAAGAGAACTTTGGGGTTTAGTCACAACTCTAAAGTCTGATAAAGAATATTTCATAGGAGCAAATGTGATTGTGGAGACAGATTGTTTACCGCTAATTGGAATGATCACAAACTGTTCTTCACCAGATATTGCAATGCTTCGCTGGATTTCTTATATTAAATTTATAAATCCAATTTTAATCCATATTTCAGGAAAATCTAACTCTGTTGCTGATATGCTCTCAAGAGCTAGGTATGATGAGAATGATGAAGCCAAAGTAGATACTAATACGATAAATTATGATTCCCAAGTTTATGTATATCAAAAATTTAATTCAGATGAATACGAAGGAGAGTGGCTACAGATTGGAAAGTATCTTAGTACTTTAGTTAGATCACCTTCATGGTCTTCAAATAGATTTAGAAATATTAGAAAAAGAGCATTTAACTTTTTCTTAAAAGATGAGTTAATTTGGAGACATGCAAGGGGGAAGATCAAAATGCCACAAAGAGTACTAGGTACTAAGAATCTTCAGATGCAAGTCATGAAGAGCATGCATGATACTTTATGGGCCGCGCATAAAGGTTTTGTTGTCACTTATGAAAAAATTAGAGAGTGTTACTGGTGGCCAGGTATTTATGTTAATGTAAAGAATTATGTGGATTCTTGCGATGTATGTCAAGTTTATTCGTCGGTTAAGCATAGGGATCCACTGCATCCTACGTATCCACCATGCATACACTATAAGTGGGTAGTAGACTTAGTAACCATGCCCAAAGGTATCGATAGAATGAGATACATAGTTGTTGCTCGAGAAGATCTTACTAATCATATTGAAGGCCGAGCTCTAAGATAAAAAACTACTTTCAATGTATGTAAATTTCTTCTTGAAGATGTGATTTCAAGATTTGGGTATATTGAAAAGATAGTAGCTGATAGGGGCGAATTAGACGCACAAGAGGCTAGAGAATTCTTTGCTAGGCATGGAATTCGTTTAGCTCTTACGACTGCATATAACCTTGAGGCTAACGGAAAGATTGAAAGAGGGCATTCCCCTATCATAAAAGCGATTTCTAAAGCTTGCAACGGAGAACTGAAGAATTGGCCGAAATTTTTGCCATTCGCTTTGTGGGCTGATAGAATGACCTGTACTAGAACGACAGGGTTTATGCTGGCAGAGCTAATGTACTGCCAAAAGCCAATTTTTCCAGTAAATACCCAAATTCTTATTTGGACTACACTTCCTTGGAAAGATAATTTATCTACTGAAGACTTATTAGCTTTAAGGATTCAGCAACTAAAGCAAGGGAATGAGAGATTGGAAGACACTAGAGCTAAATTAAAAAATTCTCGACTTAAAAATAAAAAATATTTTGATAAATCACATAGGTTAAGGCCAAAGCCAATAAAAATTAATGATTGGGTATTGATATATGATAGCACATTCGATACATAGTATGATGCTCGTAAAAAATTAAAAAAGCGATGGTTTGGACCTTATGTGGTGGTCAAAATCTATGAAAATGGAACGTATGCCTTAAGAGAGTTAGATGGAACTCCGCTTAAAAATTTAATTGCAGGTAAAAGAGTTAAAATATTTAAACAAAGAAATGAAGAATTTTATGATTTATTATCTGATGAAGAAAATGATGAATGAATGTTTTAATCAAAATAATGTTTAAATTTTCTTTTATATGTAAGAAAATAAAAATTTTATTTAAACTAATTTTCTTGTGAGTTTACATGTTCTTGCTTGATAGCAAGAGTTGAAGATGTTTTTTTTTTAAACCAATAAATTAAAGACTGATTTATGATAAAGATAAAGCACAGGAGATTGAAGATAGTACATGTAGTTTAAAAATTCCAGCAATCAAAGCGATATTTGGATGAAAGGCGATACTAAAGATGGAATCAATATAGATCAGGTGAAACAGTTCTAACGCTGATTAATGTTTTAAGTTTTGTTTTTCCCTGCATTCTCATAATTAGATATGTACATTCTTCAGATAGGTTAAGAAACTTCTTAAAATTATGAAAAAAAGAATTTACACTGAAGTAGGAATGTGCTTGAATAGAAGATAGGAATTAGAGACCTATGGCTGTCATATGAATAGTTGAAGGAACCCTTAACTTGCAACTCCTAGTAGAAGTAGGCTTGTTTTATATAGGTAAGCTTCCTTAAATCTGACCCATTTAGCTAAAGAGATCCTAGTTCCAGCTTAGCTTACCTCTAGATCTTTTGCTCTGATTAGGGGTTAAGCCTTTCCCCTTCATCAAAAAAGTTGTGAAGAAAAATTGAAAGCAGTACATTAATGGTTGCTGCATAAGAAAATGGGAAAAAAAAATGACACAAAGAAAAATTATGATGAAAAAAAAAATGAAAGAAAAAATCAAATAAATCAGTTAAGGTCTTGAAATCACTTCTGAATTGAAAAGCGGGCTATATAAGGCGGATGTATGCTAGAGGGGAGTTAGTTTTTTGAATCTTAATGGCAAGTGGCTAGGAGATGAGGATAGAAGACTTATATAACATATGTTTTACTTATGAACATAGTTAATAGAAGAGTTAGTACGAACACTATTTAAATGACTTCTATAGTTTCCTTCTAAAACCTGTTTCCAATTCATGCATTGAACGAAAAGGTTGAAATTCAAGCTTACATAATTTTATAAGTTTTCTTTGCTATCAGAAGATGTACTAATGATAGAAGCATTTTTTTTTATAGACTATTTGCATTTGAGTCATGAATAATTTTCAAAAGAATTTGATATTGCCTTCTATGATATGCAGGTTTGGCCCATCGAGGACGATGTGCAGGTTTGGTCGCGGCGAATGTCGGAAAGTTTTCAACCTTTCCGTTGATGATCAGGAAAAAAAAAATGATTATTAGTTAATTCTAATTTCTCATTATTACCATGTTTCTTCTTGGAACTAAACTCTTGTTAAGTATTTGCAGGATCACATGGATGAAGAAAATAAAAGTTCAAATTATGGTTTACCCTAAACTGCTCGAATAATGTGTGTTTAGGTCATAGAAGTATTGAATTATGGTTTAAAACCCTAGGTTTACGTTTAATCATGTGCATTTAAGTTAGTAGCATTAATTCTTGGTTAATGTTAGGGTTAAAGCCATGTTTTTAATGGGTTATCAAGGATTTCCAAAGGGTTTCAAGAAGATTTTTCAGGGTTTCTATTGAATTTTAAGGGTTAAAATAATAGGTACTTAATTAAATTAATGTTTAAAAAGAGTATTTATGTATTAAAAATTAAAATATGATTTATTCAATTAATTTACTCAATGTGTGCATTTAAATATTAAGGTTCTAATTAATTAAACCCTTAAACTAAGCTTAAAGGAAATGATTTATTTCAATAAGAAATATAGGATAATTAAATTAAAACGATAAAATAAATGATTAAATAACTAGTGGTGTGTATGAGTGCTAGGAAAAAGAATGGTATGTGAGTAATATGTAATTAAAGTGATTTAAGGAGTGGATCATAATAGATATGCATTTAAAGTAAATAAAGATGGTTAAAGAAAAGAATGGTGAGAATTAGTGTAGATCAAAAGAGAGGAGGAAGTGTGTTGTGTGAATAAAGCTAATTTAAAGTGTGGTGAATGTTAATGGGAAAAAGTGTGGATGATGAAATAAAGTAAAATCAAAGGAATGGTTTACAAATGACTTTTGTATGTATAAATATGTGTGTTAAGCTCTGTTATTACCTAATGTTTTTTGCAGAAACATTGAAGGTTAAAAAGCAATTGAAGTGCAGTGAAGTGAAGCAAAGTGAAGATTTCATCAATTCAATTATCCGACAATCTGAATTAAATCCATAGATATTATCCTTGATTAAGCTTTTGTATAGGATTCTCTAGTTGTTAGCAATCTTTTAGAGAAATTATATCATTGATTTTATAGCATTGTAATCATCCATGATTATCATTAGCATTAATTCAATTTCAATTTGCATTCTCTTTCTTGTCCATGTCATCTGAAAATTCGATTCAATCTGAAAATAACGCACCTTTAGAAGTAGAAGTTGAAGTAGAAGTAGTTAAAGATATTATTACACACGAATCGTTAATATCAATATCTCATGATTATTGTCTTAATAGATTTATAGCATTATTTTCAATTGCATCCAATGACCCCCAAGATAACATAGATTCATTTCCACCACCCTTAATTAGGCGTACACAACCTAATCATTTAGAAATCCAAGAAGAAGAAATTATAAAAGAAAAATTAACTGAGAAAACTTTGATATTACCTATACCTCAAGAAGCTATTGATAGATATAGAGCAGCCTAGCCTTACGGTTCTTAGACGTTTAAAGTGTTACAATTATCTAATCCATATTTCCTAGATTTAAGAGTAATTTAGAATTTCTTTTACCTTAGACGAAAGAAAAATATGCCTAAAACACCTACGATTGTCTCATACACCCTGCGTGTGCCGAGGGATTTAGTGGTTGATTGATCTACCAGCCTTATGTCGGCAACTTTCCGACATCGTGTGCTTCCGCAGATGTCTAACTCCAACAATTGGTATCAAAGCAGGTCCCCGCTTCATCTAGGGCCTCGTCTACACCTCTCCGATTACAGTGTTAGTTTCACACAAATTTTGGTGAGCATACTTAGAGTATTTCAGAGATCAAAACAGCTTTGCTGTGTGGTGCCCAAATCGCGATCTGAGCTTGTTTCCCCCTCTGAACGCACTATCACAGTGCTTGTGCAAGTTATTTCGTCTTTTTGTGCCAAAGATATATACCTATTTCAGTTTGCCAGTATAAGCATCTCGAAGCGTGCTATAGGTTTAGTAGAGCTCGTTTGGGCAGTTCCATTCAACTTTTTGAGATACAATCAATTTTCTACATCAAGGTATTTTAGTCGCCGACCATGGCTAAAGCAGTGATGTATTTCGTATGTTGGTTGTTGAGGATAAATTGGATGGTACCAACTACCCGTTGTGGGCTTATATGATGTGACATGTATTGGTTGCAAAAGGAGTGTGGAACATTGTGGAGGTTGTTGAAAAACGTCCTATTACACATTAGGAAAAAAGGTGGAACCCTGGATGGGCCTTTTAGCTTGAGGAGTGATTAGTGATGGACCAATCAGAAGAGGGTGGTGGCCATAGTCTATACCCTATAAAATACTAGACTGAAGGGGGAAGAGGAGACAAGATTCCTCTATGTTCAGGGTTGTCTTCTAGAGAGAGAAGAAATCTCGTAATCAAGCTGTGCCCAAAAATTCAAATTTTTTTGAAAGTTGTAAAACTCATCATAATACCATTACATGACCTCCATATCGCTTTTCAGGGTGAAAAGTGCTATTTTTGAGGCTTCTAATTCAAAATCCGTGCATGTTTTTGAACTAAAAAACGGACTTTTTTCAAAATAACTCAAAAAACTCTATTTTCCCTCTTCAAACTCCCATTTTCATACCCAAAACCCAAAAAGTCATATTTTTCACCTCTATTCCCTCGATACCATACAACAGAAGCGTTGTTTCTCCTCCTACCATTCTCCCAACTTCTGCAACAATGACAACAACTCTTACTCCCATGGAAAGCTCCAGAGCTCATAGGAGACCAAAAGATGAAGTTCACACAATGACGTGCCACAACATCAAAACAATGGAAGGAAGTTGGCTACCACAAGAGTTTTGCAAAGGTGCATGGGTGTACATGCAACCATCTCGACTTGGTCCTCATCGTGTTTGAGATTGTGGAAATTTGGATCTTCATTGGAAAGGTAAGCGCTTAGGCTTCAAGCAGCAAACACATGGTGAGATGGTTGCTATTGTACAACATGTCTTCAGAGTTTCAACCATGAAGTTAGAAAACTCCAATAGAATTAGATATCCAATCCATTGTGAGTATTTCTATTTTTTGAATGCTTCATGGTGTTAAATGTCTTAATTACTCATCTCATATGTTTTTCATTGCTACAGTCATATTTCCTTCTAGTTTAGTGGAAGAGCAACCACTTCATAGTCTTACAGGAACTTTCAAAGCATTACATGCAGACATTGGGGCATTAGTGTTTCCAGATGTACCTCCTGCTAAACTTATTCGTGAAAGGATCTTCTTTTACACTCACAGGTACATTGTTCCTTCCAGAGATGGTGAATATGGAAGGTTGGAGATTATCAAAGTTGACTCTCTTCTTAGTTTAGAGTCGCCAAAACATGATCTTTGGTCCATATCATCTTTCAAGCGTAAGATGGTGATGGACATATATAACTCTTTGAAATTCACACGAGTGTCTAGATCAATAGGTCTTCATTGGACTCTACCAATCCATTGCTTTCTTTTCATATTTCAAGGCATTCCTTTTGTAGAAACTCCTACAATGTTCCTATGTAAAGATATTACATACAAAGCAATAGAAGGATTGTTAGGGGAAAACTGGGGTTATGTAGAAGGACTGTCAAAAGGGGATAAATATCGTTGTAGAATTGGTGACACAGGTATAGGGTTTTGATATTTAAAACATCACACCTCATTGTACATCAGATTTTATTATGATCGTTGGATGTGTAAACTAGGAGAGTGGATACCTTTGCAAAGCTCCGAGGGATCTTTAGCTTCATTTGAAATTAATGTGAAGCTACCAAACAATGATATGGAGGTGGTTTTAGTTAATAAACATTGGAACTTGGCCAACTTGAGAGAGCACTGACTTATCATGGGATATGATGATCTCAATGATTTGAAATTTCGAATACGAGGGAACAAGGTAAGAGTTGTATTCCATATATACATATAGATATATATATATATCTTATTCTATCACTATTGTTCATGATTTGAAAATGTTTTACTCTTTTATGAATTGTCCACAGATTGGAAAGAGATTGGAAGACAAAATCAAGGTTCTTGCAGATTGGAGCATTTATGGAATTGAAATTTCATTGTCATAACTCTTTTTTGTAAAGATACTGTGAAACCTATAAACAAACCTATTTTTGCAATGAAAATTTTTTCACATTTGCTTCAAGGATATTTTGGCCACATTCTACTTGTATCTGTACATTCTCAAGGTTTTTCTTGAAAGAGCATTCTTATTGTTTATTTTCTTTGATGTGATCTCAAATGTCAAAGTTTTCCTTTCCAAGACTCTTATGTTTTAATTTGAGGAAAAGTCACTTCTATGAAAAAGTGGGACCCATCACTTAAAAATTCTAGAAAAGTTATAAATAGGAGTTCTCTCTCCTCATTTCTCACTTTTGCAACTACATTGAGTGTTAGAGCAATCTGCATTTGCAAGCTATGGCTTCCACCTCTGTACCTACTAAGAGTGCACGCCACAAGTTTCTAGAATATTTGGAGAATTTAGATTATAAAGGCCAACATGACCTATATGATCTTTTCTCCAAGGTTCCTGACCTCCATGGAACCGTACAAATGAATGCCGATGCTTTGGAGGAGCTACTTCAATATATGCAAGTTCATATGTTGCGTTTCTCCATCGAAATACCACGATATGATGGAACTTGGGTTCCATGTGACCTTCTCACCTACATTCACAAAGGTGATAAAGCATTTGCAAAACGATTGAAATGGTTCCAGGTAATTGCGGAGGAAGCAGGGCACCTTCTTGATGAAATTATGCCACTTATAAGGAGATTGAATAGGAAATGCAAGATGGGTGCAAAATATCTTTCATTCATTGCTGCAACAATATTCTTTGTGAATGAGGAACCAGAACCAATTCCTCATGAGATCCCTCATCTTCTTACAGGTGGTTTTGTGGAGGATAAAAAGGAACCACCTCAAGATCCCTTGAATCTCCTATTAGAGAGAGAAGCTATTGAGAAAACTTATCCTCTTGGTGTGGATGATAAGTTGAAAGAAGTGCCTAAGCCATCCACCTCTTTGGAGCCAGAAGCAACTATTCCAGAGGTGGAGATTGAAACGTTTTCAGTGGTTCTTGTCGAGCGACAAGAATATTTGTTTTTACATGATGTAGAGAAGGCATTTGGGCTACAGCTGGATGAATACGTAAGTTTGTTTTGTACTTTGTCAGAGTGTCCTTTGGATAGTACCTCTGACTTGTTGGAGAAAAAGTGTTTTCCATTTGGTGAGTGAGTGGCCGACACAATAAAATTTTTTTGCAATGACATACTCACAAGTGAACATCAACATATCACAGAAGAACAATTAAGTAATGCACAAGAAAGGATATTGGAATCAAAAGTTCCCGCCTCACCAGAAATCGAGTAGAGTGGGATGTCCCACTCCAGCATTAATTTACATCCTCAAGAGAGAGGAGAAGAAGAAGATAGAGTTCAAGATGTAAGTATCTTCAATTCATGTCATTCATTCTTACAAACACATGCAGCTACTAATCATAAAACTTTGTGTAGGAGGTGATTGAAGTCAACAAGTTTGCAGCAAGGAGTGGAGGTGATCGAGTGGCTCGTGGAGGTGGCTCATCCCTTGCAAACTACATTGGGAAACTTCCCAAAGAACATTTTGTAATTATCCATAAAGAGTTCAATCCTCAGGGCCACTTCATGGCATGGTATTTAAAGGCCTTAAGTAAATTGCTTTGTTTATCAACCATTACACGGGGGAGTAATTGTGTCTTTTTAGTTAAGACATCCCTTGTAACTACAACCTTAGGTTCCAACTTTCGTGGAAAGGTCTTAGGTCAAATAGGTATATCTCTAGGTCTAGGAGTTAGAAATGTTGATGAAATAGCAAACTCAATTTTGACTTACACCCTACCCATGGCTTTGGAGCGTCAAAAGAGAGTCATTGAGAAACTCAAAGCCAATTGATGTAAACAATTGAATTAATATCAATTTTTCACTTTGCTTTATTTACAATTGTCTCAAATATTTCTTTTTGAGTATATTATCTAAAATTCTTTTGGACTTGCATGTGATGTATTGAGGTCATGTAGGGCATTGGGAGGATCTTTACTTTCATTCTTTTGGACCTTCTTTCTCTCATTTAAGGTCTTGTAGGGCATTGGGAGGCCAAATAAAGCCCTACCACAGAAACGCGGGAGAAGGCCCTGCAAAACGTTTGCAGGGCCTTCCTCGCGTTTTTGTGGCAGGGCTTTATTTGGCCTCCCAATGCCCTACATGACCTTAAATGAGAGAAATTTTACTAGATGGATATTATCAAGAATGCAAATGCCCTAGGTCACCTTACATGAGAGTGAAACTTCACTAGATGGATATTTTCAAGAATGCAAATGTTCTAAGTTTCAAAATACTCTACTCATATGTTTCAAAGGTATAGGAGGGTCAAAATTTGTTCATATTAACTACTCATGAACTAGCTTTACTACTCATGATCCTTCTTTTATATTTGAAAGGTCTTGTAGGGCATTGGGAGGCCAAATAAAGACCTACCACAGAAACGCGGGAGAAGGCCCTGCAGGCGTTTTGCAGGTCCTTCTCCCGCGTTTCTGTGGCACGGCTTTATTTGCCCTCCCAATGCCCTACATGCCCTACATGACCTTAAATGAGAAAGAAATTTCACTAGATGGATATTATCACTAGATCAAAATGACAAGATAAGAAAATACTCACTAATATATGAGAGATTATCACAAGAAAACACATGGAAATGTAAAATGACTGCTCATGTTTCATTCTAAATAATGAGATTATAAAGGGAATAGAGGAAAAGTGCTAATGTTTCATTGAAAATGGCAATATTTACAAAAAATCTCTTGCCCGTAGAGATCAATTACAAAACTTAGCTACGATCACCCCTAATTCTCCTAGCTAACTGTATGTCCTTCGGTTGTAAAGTGACTCGCTTAGCATGGATGGCGCACAGGTTGGAATCCTCTAGCATTGATATCAAAAATGCTTCAGCTGCCTCTTGTAAAGCTTCTAAAGCTAGAGGTTGGATCCTTAACCCTGCACAATACCTTTGTAGCTCTTCTTTACCACCCTTGCAAAGGGTCTTTTAGGTATGAGAAGCTGTCTTTTGATAGTGCATTATCTCTGCAAATGCCTTCGTATATCTTCTTCTTCCTTGTGGTGCTCTAGCTTGTGGTGGTGGTGGTCTTCGTTGGACATTTTCTTGTGGTCTTGGTTGGGGTTGTCTACGATGAGGTTGAAAGACTTTCTTCTTCCGTTGCACGCGTTTTGAGCTTTCTCCTTGTTCAGGATGTTGTTGCTGGCTTTGCTCCCTCTCTTGATCATTGGGTATGGCCCCCTGATTTGATGGTAGTGTCTTTCCCGCTACAGTAACCCTATGATTTGTAGGTATTTCTTTGTTACCCCATGGTGGCAATGTTTGACTCTCATCACTTGATTGTGAATGTTGTTGAGACACATCCTCATGCGATTCATCAAAATCATCATCAAAAACTACCTGTATGTGAGCACGCTCCTTCACCCTTGTCTTTGTTGGTCTCTTTGGTGATGGAGGCTCATCATATGATGATGGTGGTGATTGGGGTTGATTTACAGCCTCTTCCCTAGATTGCCCATGTTCCACTTGTTCATGCAACTGTTCACTCCCAGAGGTATGGCCACCACCTGTTTCGCGATGGGATGCAGAGTGCGAGACACTACATCGCCTTTTGTGGTGATTCATCCATGGTGGCTTTTGAGTGCCTTGCACATAGGTAGGAAAGTTAATGGGATCCTTCCTTGCAGTTTGCTTTGTTTGTGCCATCCTCGATAGTACTAGAATGTTTTTTTTAATGTAAAGGAAGTTCGGCATTAGCCTACTCTCCCGGACTTGAATTAAATTAAGAAACAAAGGTACAAAAGACGGGGACTAGTGCCCTCGGGACCCCCCAAATCCCACAAAGCAGGGGAAGCTTGAATGGATCCTAGGTTGCATTACAGAGAAGGTTAATCACCCTCTCATCGCCCTCATGCGGGGCCCACTTGGGTTTGAGCTTGTTGTTGATCCACAGGAGGACTTGGTGATGCTTGAAGGGGGGGGACTTCTTACTGTTAACAATCCTTTTGCCAAGGAGGAATAGTGATTTCTCAATCGACCACTCCCTGGGGGGATCGCCGAAGTTGAGAGCACACCTCTCCCGCCAGATTTTCCACAGGACTTCCCCTCTGATGGCGTTCCAGAGTGTCGCAGAGCAGCCGATCGCTTCTCCCAAGAGGACTTGTTTCCAACTAAGCTGTTTTTGAAGTCTGATTTTCATTCCAACCGTCTGCCAGATTCTGTAGGAGTTGGGAGAGGTAAGGAAGATGTGTGGGATATCTTTGATAGCCCGGTGGCAGCGTTTGCACCAGGGAGGGGTCCCACAAAGTTTGCGAGCCTTATGGTTGGTCCAAATTCCTCGATGAAGAATTTGCCATAAGAGGACAGACTTCTTAGTCTCTAAAAGGGGGTGCCAGATACCCATGAATTTCATGTCCCACCGAAGCCGCGTCCAAGACAGGCACCACTTCTTGTTGAGGCTGATCTGGTGGTCAGTCGTTTCTTTGATGTTCGGGATTTTGAGTAGGCTATTTCCGTTGTGCCATTTGAGACCAAGCGAGTTCGGTGTGTCGTGTCCCATGAGGAGGCGAGTCTTGTGACGATCCCATGCGAGGCATCTGCTTTGCAAAGTGTTCCATTCTTCGTAGGAGATGTTAATGCGAGGGTCAACATCCTCGAAGTTGATCCAGCTGTTGGTGTCATGTTTCCAGAGGTGTTTCCATTTTTTGAATCCTTTGTTCCATAGCTTCTTGGCTTTTTGAATGTTCCACCACTCCACCCTCCGGATGCCATGTATCGGAAACCAGATAGAGTCGTTTTGTCTGATTCCGACCGCCCACTTCCAATCCTCACTAATTCTTATGAAGCTTTTGACTTTATTCCAGCCCTTCCAAAGGGAGCACACGAGATTGGAGCCTTTCGGGAAGACGGGGATCGAGGAAAATAACAGGGTCATGATGTCAAGATTCTTCCAGTTCGGGAACCCCATGAGGGCCAGCTCATCCTTGTTTCTGAAGATCAGTTTGGCCCACGAGGCCTCCCTATTGCACCAAGCCTTAATCATCCATTTGGCTGCCAGTTTGTTAGCCATACACCCAATGTCCAGGATACCAAGCCCCCCGCTATCTCTAGGGCTAGTGCAGATGGCCCATTTGATTTTAGGCACCCCCCTTCTGTTATGATCGCCCGTCCAAAGAAAGTTTCTACAAATACTATTCAGTTTGGACAAGCCCTGCTCATTCGGTCTCCAGCAAGAGAGGAAATAGATTGTAGAAGAGAGGAGGAACGTGTTGATAACCATCGCTTGCCCAGCGAGATTGATTTGCATACCTCTCCAATAGTTAAGCTTGTTTTCGAGTTTGGCCAACACCCAGTTCCAACGCTGCTCCATAGAGACGCCAAACCCCAATGGGATTCCAAGAAGTCGAAAGATTTGACCTTGCGGAATGATTTGACAGCCATGATCAATGAGAAGGCCAGGATGATGTCCCACAATAGCCCTAAAGGCGGTCTTAGAGTGGTTGATTTTGGATCCAGAAGCGTCACAAAAGGTACCAAGACACCTCCAGAAAGTCTCCAGGCTGGTATTATCATTATGGACCAACGCGTTCATATCATCGGCAAAAAGTCTCATGATGACTTGATTGTGGTCGTGAGGCAGCCGGAGGCCTTTGACATTGCCAGCCTCCACATGATGTGCCACTAGTCTACTCAGCCCCTCAGTGGCGATGGCAAAAAGAAGGGGGGCCAGAGGGCACCCTTGTCTAATAGATCTTCTAAGATGGATCGCCTTCGAAAGTTTGCTGTTAACGTTAATTTGGGTCGTTGCGTTTCCGAGAAGGGTCGCGATCATCTTGGTGAATTTCTGACTACATCCGAGATCTTGGAGTGACTGCAGGATGTAATCCCATTCTAGCCTGTCGTAGGCTTTGTCAAAGTCGATCTTGAGGAAAACTACATCTTGATTAGACTCATTTGCAAATTGAATACCTTCCCAGATATCCATAATGGTTTCCAGGATAGACCTGCCTTTGATGAAACCTTTTTGGTCCTCACTAAGCCAAGATCTCAGGTGGCACGAGAGTCTGTTGGCAATGACTTTGGCGATGATCTTGTATCCTGTTTGGAGCATCGTAATAGGCCGCCAGTTCTCGATTCTGTTCTTTTCCCCCTTCTTGTGTATCAACTTGATAATTCCGTTATTTAGACAAGAAGGAAGAGCACCAAACTTTAGCGCTTCTTGCCAAACCATCCGAAGAGGGGTGGCAACCACCAGCTTGAAGGACTTAAAGAACTCGTTAGTGAGTCCGTCGGGTCCCGGGCTTTTACAGAGAGGGAGGGCGTCAATGACCTCAATGATTTCTGATTCAGAGATAGGGGCATGAAGCAGGGAGTGGAGGTTGGGTGGTATCCTCCGGGGGGAGACCCTAGAAATGGCAGCCATACAGTCCCTTCTATGGTGGGAGAGGGGGTTTGAGGTTCCCAAGAGTCTCGTGAAGTGCCCTTCGATGATGCCAAAATTATCTTCTTCCGAATTGGCAACATTGCCGTGCGGATCTAGCAGTAGGGGGATCGATTCTCTGTTGTGTTTCCTTTTAAGGATACGGCACATCTCTTTGGTGGGTTTGTCGGCTCAACAGTGCTCTGACTTTTCGGAGACCTTTTTGGGCTTGGTGTTTTCCTTTGTTCACTTCCTCCTCGAGCCGCCAGAGTCTGTGGTAAAGAGCTTCCCTACGAGCCCGCCGCACAGTCTCGAGCATCTTCTTAGTTCTGATCATGATCTTACGAGACTTGTCGACCGCACTTCTCCAGCACTTGGCTGGGGCCAAGCCAGAGGCGAACGTCATCTTCCACACATCGGCAATTTCTTGATGGACGGAGGGGAGAGAGAAGGTGGTTGCGTTGGCATAGAACCACGGAGCCTTTTGGATCTTGTTGGAATGTTGAAAAGAGATAACGATCGGGTAGTGATCAGAGATAGTGAGGTCGGTGCGTTGCGTGATGGTAGGGTGGCCCCACTGATGAGTAAGACTCTGAGAGATGTAGCATCTATCGAGAATGTTGAAATGAGACAATGGGTCTCCTTTTATAATGTTTGACTTAAAAAGGTTCTGTTCACATTTGAATGGACAGAAAATAGTTTAAAAAGTAAAAATTACCTTAAAAAGTAAACAAGAGATTAGTGTGTAGCAAACCTTATGAATTATTCAGAAAATGCCATGAATGTATTAAATGACTTCACTTCCATGATGAACCCTGTCGTGTTCTTGTAGCCCACCATTGAGCATGACGTAAAGGTCCCAATGATGACTTCCATTTTTCACTAGCTAAGTTGTGTTGATTAAATCTTACAAGTTTTGCAACTTTAGACTCCTTGGCTCGTTCCATTGCATAGGTCCTTGAAAATGCAGTACGATAAAACCAATTAAACATCTCTTCCATATAGTTTGATTGCATTGCACCACCACCATGTCGTGTGTTCTTGAAGTAAACACCTCTAGCCTTGTAATGTGACTTCTCCATTCCTTGTGTAGTAAAAATCTCCAATGAACCATATCGATGCATAAAAAATGCTCCATGTGCAAATAAAATATGCTGAAATGATATAAGTACATATAACACAATCTTATCAACAAGAAAATTGAAAAAATAAGAAAACTTACAATGTAATGTGTAATATTGCTCTCTCCCCAAGATAGGATGAAACACTTTGCAAACTCCATTAATGTATCTTGAAACAACTGACGGTCATTTTTGTTGGAGCTATTAAGACTCATTAAACCTACCAACTTATCTAAGCATGACCAAACCTTCTTTCGCCTATTACTAAGGTCAATTTGAGAATCATTATCAATGTTGATCATGCACAAGTCTTTCTATAGCTCCATGCATTCATTTTTCTTAGGGCTTACACCTCTTCTGGAAAATTTTCTTGCCTTCTTCCCTGTCATTGACACTTGTTGCAAACTATTTTGCGATTCACTAGGTTTTTTGACAACTAGAGTTACATTACCACCATGACAACCAATCGAATTAAGCAACTCTTCCAATTTTTTGATTGCTTGTACATATTTATCAATTGGCTTCATGGAAAATGCATATTCTATGTGGAGCTTCAATAATCTATCAAATATTCTCATGAAAGCATGCAATGTGCAAAAGTGAACATTAACTAATGGAAATGGAATAATGGGATTCCAATCTTTATCTAATGTGTCACGGTTAGGTATTTCTAACATTGGACACCTTAACAAAGGTCTATCCCATTCCGTGGAAGTAGGTGCATCTATGTATTCATCTAAGCTAGATAGTACTTTTTGTTGTCCCTTCGTTACTTTGTAGCCTCGAGTACAGAATGGACATGGATAACAAGCAGATGCACCTTGCTTGCAACCTAACATGCATTTGATAGTTTTAAAATCCCCACCCAAGTGCCAATCGATCTCAAAATCACCAAAGATTTCTATGTGGAGCTTTGCACCATGAATTTGAGAAACTATTACTTTAGTGATCCATGGGGTCCTACTAAAAATCCATGAAAGAACATCATTGGATTCTTTAGGTACTTCAATAGCACCTAGCCACCATATTTCTTTCTCGGATTAAACACTATATGTAGACTTAGAGCTAGAGTTACTACTTTCATCACATATGGCATTTCTCATAGCTTCATTCATGAGTGTCAAACTCAATCTCTCCATTCATCGTCCCTTTATGATCTGGCATTCATCTAACTTCAATATAAACTGTAATTTGGTATTACAATTTGCATAAATTAGCAAATTTTTTATAACATCAAAATACAATGTTTATCAAGGTAACAATAGTGCGCATACCTGGTATAGTAGATATGTAAAATCCAACCATTCCCTGTTGAAGCCTCTCCAAGTCCACGAATATGTTGTTGTACTTTGTGTAAGAAAATCCATTTCCAATTGCGCTTTTCAACTCTTTTTTGGATGTAGACAAATGATAAATAGACATAGGCATAATATCCTCTATATATAAGTAGTTTCCAAGAATACTAGTTATATCTTCATTGGACATTGACTTCTTTAGCGATACCTTGTAAGGAGATGGAAACATATTCTGCAAAATACCTTCTCTTTCCAATCAATGCTTCAAAAGGTTGTACAATGCACTGTATCCTTTAGTACTAATTCCTGCTTCATCACATACCATCTGCACGTCTCTAGGAGTGATAATATCTTGTAACTTTTTTGTGAAATCTTTAATCACTTGCTTCTTGATAAGGTTTCCTATCCGTGACTCCAAAATGCTAACCACTTGCTTGTTGGTCAAACAAGAATTTAATAACTTGAATTGATCCTCTGTTGTTGACGACGCACTAACATCTTCAACGAATGACCTACATAACAAATATATATATATATATATATATATATATATATATATATATATATATATATATATATATATATATATATATATATATATATAAGTCTTCCAAAAAGAGAAACAAATACAAGCCAAACCTTATCGCAAAAACTCGTCGTTTGCGTGCTCCACCACCAATTGAAAGAGAGTCAAAGGATGTTAATGATCGTCTCCTACGTCGCATCCCAAGTGGAGTCTCTCTCAAAGTTTGGACAATGTTTTTTAATTTCTCAATTGTTCTCTCCTTTTCTTCCATATTCTTTTCAAGCTCTCCAAGCTTTTTTTTTTAAGATATGATTGTTCTTTCAAAAGTGACCAACCTTGTATGATTTAGTTGATATTGTTGAATCCAATACTTAGTAATGACATTTGAATGTGTAGATAATCGTTGACAATAGCCTAAGAGCCCAGCTTTACCGACACCGATGAACTGAAGTAAAGTTGAGAGGTTATGGAATGTTGAATGGTAAGAAGACATTGGATCAAGAGGGTATAATGAACCATGAGCCCAAAGATCAATATTCTTTTCTCCAGCTTCACAACGCTTATTTTGAGAGTTCACAACGCTCATTTTGCACTGTGTATTTGGAGCAAACTCTCTGGGCACACGAACATGGATACTTGTTGATGCTGGGGCATGAGGACGTCCTAATGTGAGGTTTGTAATAGGTGTCAACACCATCTTCTCCAACAATTAAACAATACTGAGAAAGAGACCAAAAATTTGTTTGGAAGAGATGCTAGAGCATGATTTTCTCAGGAAAAGTTTGTTTTCTTGGATGCGGATGGGTCACAGTGTGTTTTTCCACTGAGAATAGCCAAAAATGTTGAAATTTTGAAAAATTCATTTTTTGGGTGAAGAGTAGTTACGGATTTGATGATGTGGCACTCTACTTTTGGAGGGATTTTAAAAATATTACTTTTTCAAAAGGAAAATTAAAAACTAAACTAAAAAAAAGTCACTTCTCACATATATATTAAAAAATGAGCCCTTTCAAGTAAATAAACACTGAAATTGAGACTTAAAAAAAAATCATTTTTTTATTCCCATACATGCTCGAGTTTGATGATGTGGAAAGCAGATTCCCTTTCTCTCTCTCTAATAGAAGAGAGAGAGGAGCCTAGTAAGCCTTAAAAAAAGCCTACTCCAGCCTACTGAAAAGTGCCCTATTAAATGCACTTTGTCCCCTTAGACAACAACAGAATTAGGCTGAATCCCTAGAAATTAGGAATCCTTACAAGGCCCATGCAGGGTTCACCTTTTTTCCTAATGACCTGCAATCGTTACAACTATAGGTATTGAAGCTGATGTAGAAGGTGTCGAAAATGATGATATTCTACATATTTGTGTTCGTACTCCGGTTTTTGCTGCACCTATTGCAGAGCAAATTCGTTGGGATGGTAGAGATGCCCAGGCACATGCATTGATAGCTTTGTCTGTCAAATGTTTCATTATTCCTCACATTCCCTGTTGCAGAACAACTAAGGATGCTTGGGATACACTTACCACTACAATTGATTTCTGATGATGAGGTTATACCAGATAGCTCACATGTGCAGACCGTTCTGAATGGTCCTCCTGATTCATATCAGAGTTTTGCTTCTACTCTTTGGTTCATGATGAAAGGCAATCCAAATGCCTTGTCATTTGAGGAGTTAGTCTCTGTTCTGTTGCAAGAAGATCAATCCAGGCAGAAGAGGTCCATTATGCATGTTGCAGATCAAGCTTTCCTGGCTAGTCAGAAAGGCAAAGGAGAATGGAGCTCTTCAACTAGTAAGCAGAAATCTACTAATTCTACACAATCGAAGAGGGAAGACAAAGATGAAAAGAAATCAGAAAAGTAGAAATTGTTTTGCAAGTAGTGGAAAGGAAATGATCATATCATAAAGAACTGTCCAAAATTGGCTGCTAAAGAGGCAAAGAAGAAAGAGTGTGGAATGGTTGTTGCAGAAGCCTCTACACCAAAAACAGAGTCTGCTAATCTTGTGCAGGAAGAAGAATGGGCATTTACTACTGTTTGCAGTTTTGACCCATCTTCTCATGAACAGTGCATGTCTGTAGTAGACTTAGATGTTTGGTACTTTAAGAGTGGGGCGACCAAACATATTACCTTGCAGCAGAGTTTCTTCTCTTCACTCGAGCCTGCCCCTATAGGGAATACTGTTACATGTGCCAACAACTCCTCTTATCCTGTTATGGGAGTTGGTAAATTCATTTTGACTATTGCTGATGGTAGTTCTTTCACTTTGTCAGATGCTTTGTTTGTGCCAGGGATCAAGAAAAATCTATTATCAGTTTTTGCATTAGCCAAGATTGGCTTGGTTGTGAAATTTGTTGATGACAGATGTACAATTCATGATCTGTCAAATGGCGATGTGATTAGTGCTTCTGACATTTTATGTTGTGGGCTATATAAGCTCATAGACTATGAAAGATCTGTAATTGAAAGGGTGGAATTTTCTTTTTTTTTTTAATTTGGATTGGCTCAACATGATGTACTTCTTTTTTTAACTGAAGCGGTGCATATTTTTGTTTTAATAGAAAATTATGATCGCGCACGCAGTTATCATCAGCGTGCATCCATGCAGTTAATGAGGATCTGTGTGCATGAAAAACGGAGGCGAGTGTGCGAGGTTTGAAGGCAACATTAGAAGGAACTATCTTTGATCAACCATGATTGCGTATTTTCTTTTGCAAAACTGTAATATACTATATATAAATATAGAGAAGAAGTAAGGGAGTAAAATAAATGAGCTTGTGTTTTATATTATTGCCATTGCTTGTACGACTTTGGATATGAGCTTCCAGCTAGCTCAAAGGCTCTTTCAAGTGGTGGATTTTGAGGATTTCTAACTAGCTAGAAAAGCTCCTCTTTCAAGCTTCCCAACGATGTCAAGGTTATTGGAAGCAAAGAAAATTTGACTTTGTGTCCAAGAAAACAATGTTCAGCTGCTATGTTTTGGAGTTGGTGGCTTTGTTGCTAATCGTTTGTCGGCGGCTTTATTGATAATATTCTGACATGCAAGCACTTCCAAACGCGGAGTGAAAGTGGGACTACACATCTTAGTCTTAGGATATGGCTTATATTAGGTGTTCTTAATGAAATTTTTATACTTCAGAATATTATAACCACACATGGATTAGATGTGTTGTTGTTGATGAGTAGTAGGAAACTAATGCCTACATCTAGCTCCGATTCGATGTATTTTTGCTCTGGGTGAACGAATGGCTGCTTAAGAAGGGAGGAAGATTGTTCAGTGCATGTGCACTACCTACCGTTTAAGGAACTACCTCTCAAAGGCATTCAAAAAACTTCCCGAGTGGCACGTGAAGATAGTGTTTCGAGTCATTCTTTGCAGTCAATGATCATCTCGTCCTTGTACAAATTCGGATATGTGCTTCTGTTTGGTCAAGTGATGGACTTTGAGGATTTCTAGCTACCTAAAAACCTCCTCTTTCAAGCTTCTCAACGATGTCAAGATTTTTGGAAGCAAAGAAAATTTGACTTTGTGTCGAAGCAAACAATGTTCAGTTGCTATGTTTTAGAATTGGTGGCTCCATTGATAATCTTTTGGCATGAAAGCACTTCGAAATGCGGAGTGAAAGTGCGGCCCCACAGCTTAGATTCTCTAACGCAATGTAGCTTTCTATTGAGGCTTATCAAAAGCCTCAAGATATAGGTTATATTAGGTTTTCTTCAATCATATTGTTGTACCTCAAAAAATTGTAAGCACAGATACTTCTTGTATAGGGTTTCACTCATAGGGAACCACATGAATTGGATGTATTGTTGATGAGTAGGAAACTAATTATAAGAACACATGGATTAGATGTGTTGTTGTTGATGAGTAGGAGGAAGATTGTTGGGTGCATGTGCACTACCTACCGTTTAAGGAACTACCTCTCAAAGTCATTCAAAAAACTTCCCGAGTGGCACGTGAAAATAGTGTTTCGAGTCATTCTTTCAAGTCAATGATCATCTCGTCCTTGTACAAATTCGGATATGTGCTTCTGTTTGGTCAAGTGATGTACTTTGAGGATTTCTAGATACCTAAAAACCTCCTCTTTCAAGCTTCTCAACGATGTCAAGATTTTTGGAAGCAAAGAAAATTTGACTTTGTGTCGAAGCAAACAATGTTCAGTTGCTATGTTTTAGAATTGGTGGCTCCATTGATAATCTTTTGGCATGAAAGCACTTCCAAATGCGGAGTGAAAGTGCGGCCCCACAGCTTAGATTCTCTAACGCAATGTAGCTTTCTATTGAGGCTTATAAAAAGCCTCAAGAGATAGCTTATATTAGGTTTTCTTCAATCATATTGTTGTACCTCAAAAAATTGTAAGCACAGATACTAATGCCTACGTCTAGCTCAGATTGGATGTATTTTTTCATTGGGTGAGGGAATGGGTTCTTAAGAGGGGAGGAAGATGGTTGGGTGCATGTGAACATGTACATGCACAATCTTCGTTATTGCGCTCATTTACACTCACGTAGATGCGTCATAATGATTTATGGAATATGTCCACTCTTAGTATAACAAATATGCAAACGGAAACTCAAAGGTCCATGATACTACAAATAGAAGCCTTTCATAAGATGAAGTGTATCATAAAGAGAAATAGTTCCAAAGTAAGTTCGGGCAATAGATAATGCTCCTTGAGTCTTATGAATGGAAAAACCAAGAGACATACCAATCCTTAAAGGTATTGTGAGGATTTGGAAACAAAAAGGCATGAGAAGATGCTTAAACCTGATTGGAGCTAGGAGAGATCTCTACAAAATGACGTTGGCTAAGTTGATAAAGGATATTTCAAGTTAAAAAATATAGAGAAAGGATATTTCAAGATAAAAAAATACACTCTTTATCACTATGGCTTAATTAATAGGATAATAGGAAATGATTAGACTTGGAATAATACTATCCTAGCGATTGTGATTGGAAACCAATAGGGAAAGACACTCTACAAGAGAGACAATTTGACTTATGTGCCCATAGAGGATGGTGCTGCAAACCTTTCACACCTAGGGGGAAATTTGAAGCTTTTCACAAAGCTTTGGGCATACTTCCTTTTATGATTGATTGCAAGGTCTGCATATCCGTTTTCCCCTATGGAATACCATCATATTTATTTTTTTAGGCATTTTTAATCAGCATGAGCTAGAATATTTCATCTCTTTCTTGATTTTTTCACCTTCAAAGAGCTCCAACATCCTCTTGTAGAATATAAGAAATCGGTGTTTATATGGAAGACTCTCCATGAAAGGATTTGGACCTATCGATGATGCCCTTTGTTTTGCAAGGGATCTTAGAAAGGGAGAGAAGACATTGAGGACCTTCTTTTCTTGCAAGAAGACTAAATCTCTATGGAAGAAAGTCCATAGGTCTCTTATGCTTGATTGTCCCATGAAGCATAAGAGATCTCTAGTAGAATGTATTGAACACCTCTTCTTTTATTGCTAGAGGACTGAATCTCTATGGAAGCAAGTCCATAGATCTCTTATGCTTGATCGTCCCATCAAGTATAGACCTCTCTTGTGCAAAAGATGCTACAGAGCGAGAGAAGAGTTTGAACACCTCCTTTTTTCTTGCAACAAGGCTGAATCTCTATGAGAACAAGTATTGCTCGAGGAAATTACATTTTTAATTGCTCTCTAGAATGGCATGAGGAGGAAAGCCCTTTAGAAAACTTGGAAAGAAACATGTGTGGTTAACTTTGGTAGGTCCCCCAAAGAGACGTCCATAGAACAATCTCTAGAGTTCTTAGGGAAAAAAAATTTAAGAACTATAAGAATGTTCCTCCTTTAAACACGAGAGAATATCTGTATTTGAGAGAAGCTTAAAAACAAGTGGATCCCTCCTCAAAGATATCAAAAGATGATCGATGTGCTTTTTTCAATTTAAAGCTTTGTTTTCAAGAAAAGAATTCTCTTGAATGCATTCTTTTATGACATCTTTCTTTAGATTTCAACCATGCTACAATTCCCTAAAATGTTGATAGGACCAAGAATTGAGATAGCGCATTCTTATAGTAAACCCTCTTAGCGTAAGAGTTTGGAGCGCATAGATTGTTAATAATGTATTCAAAAGGTATAGCAAATGAATATTTATCTAGTATCCTTCTGTATGACTAAAATTAGTAATAAAGTTACTAGTTTTATTTAAATTCTTAATGACTATGCTTCCCTTCTCTAGCAGGGTGGGTGTGCTATAGCAAGATCAATGCCACTCTGGCACATAGTATTGATGGTTTCTCAAGTGAGACTTCCACAAAAGTACTTGTTCAAGAAGTGAGCCTTGGAGATGAAGAAAACTTGAAAATACTCCACTTCACCACATAATTGTGGCACTACCCATTTTTACTACAAAAGATATTTTCTCTTCTTTATGCCTATGCAAGTCACTTTGCTTGGTCCTACAATGATCTATCAAGTATTCCAAAAGATCTTGGAATACATCAAATCCTGTTAGTAGAGGGAGCTTCACCCATAAGAAGTAGACTATATCAACTCAATCAAAAATATGTAGAGGTAGTCAACATGGAAATAACCAAATTAGATGAAGCAAATATTATTGTTCTTATAGAGCACTCAAGATGGCTTTCATGGTTATTGTACCTAAGAAAAATAGTAGAAAGATAAGAGTGCGTGTTGATTTGTGTGCCCTAAATAAAGTAAATTTTCAAGATGGTTTCCCACAACCCTACATAGAGCAAGTATTGGAAGAAGTAGGTGGACATAATCTATATAGTTTTCTTTGTGGATTCAATGGCTACAATCAAATTCTTATCCACCATGAAGATAGAGACAAAACTCCCTTCATCATTCCATGCAGAACTTATGTGTATACGTGCATGGCCTTTGGCCTGAAAAATCCACTTGCATCATTTGATAGAACAATGTATCTAACATTGGGTAAATGGCTAACAAGATTTCTCTCCGTTTTCATGGATAACTTTTAATTATTCTAAGGTATAGATAGAAGAGTCATGGCTCAATATTTTCATCAACGTTTGGAAAAATTGAGGGAAATAGCAATGCTTCAAGGCATGTTTGAAGTTGAACCATACTAGATGCCAATTTTCGGTCATGAGAGGTACTCTCCTAGGCCACATAGTTTCTCCCGAAGGTATAATTGTTGATCAAGCTAAAGTAGCGACCATCTTATCCATGTCCATTCCACACACTTCTAAGGAAGTGCAAACCTTTCTTGGGCATGCATGATACTACAAGAGATTTATTTGAATGTACTAAAAAATAGCTAAACGTTTAACAAGACTTACAAGCAAAAAGATACCTTTCTCATAGAGTCCTGAAGCAGAGAAGGCATTCAATGACCTAAAACTAAGGTTATATACTACATCGCTCCTAAGTATTCCTAATTGGTACAATGAAATCCTAGAATTTGAATTCTCTATGAGCATGTCTCCTTTAGAGAAGAGGCTATTCTTTAAAGAAAATCCTTTCTCACTCATAAATGACCAATTGTATAAGTATTGCCTAGATGGTATTTTGTGCAAATGTGTTTATCTACAAGAAGTAAGACTTTTTCTTGAAGCAACAAAGAGTGAAGGACATCTAAAAGTGGAGGACTTGGTGCACAAAATCCTCCATAAAGGGTTATGGTGGCCTTATATTTATAGGGATGTGACTTTATATGTCAAAGAATGTGACACCTATTAGAGATGTGTTCCTCATCCAACAAGGCTAAATCTCCAACCTTTCGTGATTTCAACTAGGTGGCAAACTTTTGCATGGCAGGGTCTTGATAGGCAGAAAGCTCCAATAGATTTTGATTGGGCTACTATGCAAACTTGCTTTTGACCATGAAAGTTCTTGGCCACAAGCCCTCATAGGAGCAATTTAGGCATTTTCTATAACAAGAAGGGGTACTATTGGTGAAAGCCCCTTTCTATTGATATATCGTAAGGAGGCACTTGCTCCTTTTGAATTCATCATCATAAAAGATTTGGAAGCAAAATCACATTAGGAGTCTAGCGTCATTTGATGAATGCATGGAAGCAACAATGAAAAGATAAGAGATAAATTAAGAGGATCACAAAAGAGTTCATGACATGTATCTGAGGTCTAATGAAGTGAAGGAAGGATCCTTAGACTTGCTATACCAGATCCTATTGGTACTAGCTAAATTGGTACCCAAGTGGGTAGGAGTGTAAAAATTGACATAGATACTACCTCAAAGAGCCGCTCAAATGGAAGACTTGTAGGGTGAGAAGATGCCTCTTGTAACAATTTTTGGGGTGAAGACCTACTTCAGTAGAAGTAATAAATAGGGAATTCATTGACTCTACATACCATCAATTCATTTTGTTTTCTTAGTTCATTTTTGTTGGAAAAAGGAATAAATGGAAACTTGCATTGGGGCATTGCATGGGCTTGATGCAGGGGCTATGGCAGGGTGGGTGTTCTATAGCTAAGGGATGCTCAGTTAAAAGGAGAAATTTTCCCTCCACCATCAACAATTGTGGCTTCTCCACTTCCCTCTCAATGATCAATGGAACTTGCCCTATTTTACCTTGAATATTACTTTCCTTGGTAGTGTGTGGATGCCAAACCCTCAATAAGCTACCAAGGCAATTTTATTCTCATGAATGAGAGGGCGAACACCACTATGTATGAGGTGACTCTTGAACCATCTTCTATTGTAATGCAAGAAGGGGTTGTCCACTCTACCATGTTCGAAATGAATCTTCTTGGGGTGAAGTTCCACATGTCATCATGCCAGTATTTTCAATCAAATAATCATTGAAGAACATAGGATTTTGGAGCCATGTGCTTGTGATGATATTCGTGATCATCATGGCATGGATATAGGCCATGCACTTATGTTGGAGAGCACTATGAACATCACAATGAGTATCCACATGAAACTTTGAAAAGTCCGCCACTTCTCAGGATCAACTAACACTACATGAAGCCAAATCTTTCTACACTTCCAAAAGATGGTGACTCTACCATACATTTTTGGCCCTTCTAAATTAAGGCATCTCTACCACTAGTTTTAAAATTCACCGCTTGAAGTCTATATAAGTAGACGATCCATCATTTTCCATTGCTCTCATACATATTTGACATCTTGGAAATAGGCAATCTCTATCTCCAAAGTCTCATACACATTATCTCTCTATCTGCTCACTATGCATTGTGGCGACTCTGGTCACTATGCATTGTAGCGACTCTATGGTGATTGTATAGAGTATAAGCTACTTACCTATGTAGAAAATATTATGTCAATGTAATTGGGTATTCTTTGGCTAGTTGTTTCTAAATCCAAGAATACATTGTGATGCTTCATACACATATTGTTGCTTTCGAATGCTCACTACTCTTTTCTAAGTGGTTATTGTCCTACTTTGTAATGTTCATTAGGCTATTTTGATTCTATTGGAGCCTTCCTGAATCATTAAGGTTTAGTGATTCTCTCATCATTGTATTCTTCATTTTCAATTAGTCTCTCTACACACAAGCATGTTATAGGGTATACTTCCCTAAGGAAGGATCCCCTTGAGTAGAAAGATTCATGGGAATTGTGTGTGCAAATCTTCTTAAAAGAGATCCCAAATCTCATTTCTACACCTTTGTTGAGGGATTCATAGATACAAAACAATTAAGAGGTACACCAAATTTTTGTTGGATTTCCAGATCTACGGAAGCACGTGAACAAAACAAGGAAGAAGAAGAAGCTTGGAGCATAACAGGAAATACTGAATGTATTACCACTAGAATGTACAAAGATAAGTAACCCGCTAGGGCTATAGGTGTATATATAAGTTGGGGGAAAAGAACCTCCTAAAGAGGGAAAAAAGTGCCCTGGCATTCCTTGTGTGTCCACACACATCGCTACCTAAATATATCAACAAAGCTCTCATGGGAGTGATGCAAAGAACAAGGAGTTGGGAATCATGTATAAGGAAGTGCCAAGCTATGTGGAATCAATCCACAAAAGGAAGTAAGCCCAGAGCTTTGTAGAAAGCTTCAAACTTCTCCCTAGGTAGAGCCTTTGTGAAAAGGTCTACAATTTTCTCTTGTGTGGGCACATATGCCAAACTGATCTCTCTAGTAGAGAACCTATCCTTGGCATAATGATAGTGCACCTCAATGTGCTTAGTGCAAGCATGGAATAGAGGGTTCCTCACAACTACCAATACGCTCTGCCTGTCAGTGAAGATGGTGTTGGTAGAAGACTGACTAACACTCAAATCATCCATAAGGCATTTGAGCCCCACATACTCAATAGTCATTGTGAAAGCTGCCCTATAATCATCGTCACAACTAGAAGTGGCCACAACAGGCTACTTCTTGCTCAATGAAGATATGCATGAGCTACCAAGCATGAAGCAAAAACCACTACTAGACACATGAGTGTCATAGCAACCAGCCTAGCGAGAAAAAAAGTGCATGTAAATCTCGTAGTAGTGATCCCCCCTTGGGATAAAACAACCCAAGTAGCTAGGTACCACTCAAGTAGCGAAAGACGTGCTTAACCATCTACCAATGCTTGACACCTGGGCAATGCATAATCCTGCTCATCTGTGAGATAGAAAACTGAATATCTAGCCAAAGAATGCATAGGTGAAACAAGCATCCAATAGCCTATTGATAGAGAGTAGTATCAAATGCATCTCCAACATCATGAAGATTCAATCGTAAACTTGTCTCCATAGGAGTGGAAATAGGTTTACAGTCTTCAAGCCCAAAATGATGCAATAATTTGTCAATATATTTCATTTGGTACAAAGTTATTCTGCCATCAACTTGCATAAAATGAATGCTCAAATAATGATCTAAATGCCCAAAATAAGACATCTCAAATGAGGCATGCATATCAACCTTAGAATCAGAAATATGCTTCTCATAAGGATCAATGAGGAGCATGTCATCAACACACAACAATGATTAGAAGCACATCATTAGCACACTTAACATATAATGTGCTCTCAGTTGGACTATTCTCAAAACCATGTGCAATCAGATAGGCATGTATCTTTTCATACCAAGCATGTGGTGCTTGCTTCAAACCATATAATGCTTTTTTCAATCTCCACACTTGGTTTTCATGCCCTTTTTGTGCAAAGCCAGTACAGGGCTAAAAAATGTACATTTCTTCATGTGAATCACCATTCAAAAATGCATTTTTAATCTCCAACTCATGATGTACATTCCAACCATGATGAACTGCAAGTGAATAGATGCTATGAACAATAGTCATTATGGATGAAGGTGCAAGGGTCTCATCAAAATCTATGCCTCTTTCCTGTGCATAACCCTTTGCAACAACCCTAGACTTATAACTCTCAATTGTTCCATCAGGCTTATGTTTTGGCTTGTATACCCACTTATTTCCAATGGCCTTCTTGCCAGAAGGCAAGTCACATAAAGACCATGTACCTATTTTCATGATAGCATCATATTCTGAATGCATAGTAGTAATCCAATTTTTAGAATTTTGTGCTTCATCAAATGAAATAGGTTCATTCTCATCATAGAGACTAGAGGAAGCCATAGCATAGCAATCTTATGCAAAAGAGACACTATGAGAGCATGAATGAGTACGATATGACAGAGGTGCATCTAAGTTGTTGTCGTGCAAAGTCCGCACCAATGATTTTGGCATAGTTTCTGCCTCCTCAATATCGACTCTCTCATCAACAACTGCATCATGTAAATCTGCATCCAAAATGGAATGATCTGCATCATCACATGAAACCTATAAAGGTTGAGAAATTGCCTCATTAAGACTAGCAGTAGACTATTCACCTCTAGAAAGAGGTAGCAAAGTATCATTCATGTCTTTGGAGCTAATAGATGTCTCCTAAGTACATGAAACTAATGGTTGAATCACATCTACCACAAAAACAACATCACGGCTAACCAAAATTCATTCAGTCTATGGACGATATAGATGGTAGCCTTTTCTTTCAAAACTATACCCAACAAAAACACATTTTGTTTTGGATTGCCTTTGATCATCAAACAAAGAGCAGAAGCAAAACTCTGATATGAATCAAGAAGACCATTCAAAACAATCTGCACAAATGAACTTTTAAGCAAGACATCATGAGTAGAAATCAATTGTTCCTTCACATCTTTGATCTTTATTAGAAAACTTTCCATGGAATCACATTCATTCATATGCTCACTCTCCAACTATTTTCGGGGGTCAACGACACGAGTCTCATTCCTTCCTTGATATAAAGTGGTAAGTGTATCCAATACCCTGATGTAAGAAAAAGATTATATTTGAAAAGGCTGAAAATAACTAGCCTAACAAGTTTTGCTAAACCTATAGCACACTTCATAGTGCTTATACTGGTGAACCAAAACCTGCATATATCTTTGGCACAAAAAGATAGATTGCCTACATAAGCATTATGATAGTGCATTCGAAGGATCAAACGAACTCAGATTGCGTTTTCAGCACCAAAAAGCAAAGCTTTGATCTCCTAATCAACATGAATATGCTCACCAAATTTTGTGCGATTCTGAGACTATGACTGAAGGGTGTCGACAATGCCGTAGATGAAGTGGCCATTTGATTGTGATACCAATTGTTGGATTTTGAGGTCTGCGGAAGCACGCGAATAGCACAAGGAAGAAGAAGAAGCTTGGAGCACAACACACAATACTGCATGTATTACCACTAGAATGTACAAAGATAAGTAACCCATTAGGGCTATATTCATATATACAAGCCGGGGAAATAAACCTCCTAAAGAGGGAAAAAAGTGCCGTGACAGTCCTAGTGTGTTCACACACTTCACTACCTAAATATATCAACAATCTCTTTAGATTAAAGTCTAAGACCTTATTTATGCTTTGACCTCCTGGAAACATAGGGTACCAAAATCCTAACAAAAGTCAAATGTTCATCATTTTATAGCATTCTTTCTTATGGAATTAATGGTTCCTTTACAAATGCAACACACACCTTTCATATTACGAATAATTGTTTTATGTAATTCTTTGAAGGTTTAAAGTTTCTCACTGATATGCTATTTTGAGACATAAATTTTACTGCATTTCGTTTAAACTTGTTGTTATCATGTTTGGAATTTCTTCTTGACGTGGATTTCACATATTTATGCCATCATCTTTACCAACAGGGCTATTTGATCCCACAACCCAAGATCATAGGTGTGCAACATAATACCATAATTACAAGATATTCCTTCATGGAAATGAAGAAGAAGTAAGATAGAACTAAACACAGTCTTGTAGTAGGGTACTACAAGATTAAAAGCCAAGATAAGACTAGCAGAAGGAAGTAGGAAAGAATAAGAACTAGAACTTGGAAGGTACTTGAATACTTACATTGGCAATTATGAGGATCTCTATGGTCAAACTCTCCTTATATAGGATTTCAAGGCCAAGTAAGGGTGTTTTAGAATGCTCCATGATGACACCATCAATTATGCACATAACGAGAATGCATATTTTCTAGAAGATTCAATAATGATGTGGCTCATTCACATGTGTATCCAACGTGCTCCAACCAAGGTATGTTCACATGGGAGACGACATATGATACAAGATAAATTCCATGACCTTGATGCAAAGTTTAATCAATCAGAAACATGTGATGAATGAAGGCATCATGCATCTGGGACATAAGTGGTTCGAATTGTCTATTAAATTGCGTCACTGATTGATGTCACATCGTCTACACGAAGCATTGGATCTCTCCCCTATCTATCTTGAAGTATAATTTGGTTTCAACACTGATCACATTAAGGATTGGTTTGATTCTCATGGTACTTTGTTGTTATAAAATCGCCTCTCCAATGCTAATACCAAGATAGCATTATGATATTTTTTTGTATTAGACAAGGAATGAGCTAAGCCTAGTCGCTAAGACTCATAGATGGAAAGGATGAGGACTTGGGCCCAATTCACATGTTTATTGTGGATATTAGTTGGCCAAAGAATCGTGTAATTGCACATGCAATGGTGGACGTTAAATCTCCATCTTTGGACTCCAATTAACACTAGATGTTTACCCTCAGTCTAGATATCTATTTAATGCCTAGGTCCGTGGAGGTTGACAAGTCATTTTCTGATGCGTTTGTGGAGAGTTTCAAAAACTGATATCAGAACTATAAGCTTTCATGGTGACCTTAGTGGCTTCACTATCTTCTTCAAAAATGAAATATCATTGTGGCTTCATCGTCATTTTCTATAAATGAAGAATCTTTTTGACTTCCTCATCGTATTCATAAATGGGGAATCCTAAGCATTCCCTTCAACACCCGAGAAAGGCATTCCTTTCATACAATTCCCTTCTCATACTCTATGCTTTTGTAGACATAAAAGATTTTGGAATCTTTCATCCACTCCATTCTATGCATGATCTATGCCTCCAATATGCATGGAATTATCCATTTGTTGGGTAGTAATAAAAGCCTATCCGCTTCATGCAGTCATAAATATGTATCCTTCCCAAAATAGTGATTTTGAGTGACAAGGAAATTTCTACCTTATCCTCGGCTTTTGGAACATTGGACACATCATTCTTCATATCCATTAGAAGGACACATTAAGTCTCATTCTCCTCTCTGGTGGACATAAGTCCTCTTCAGCTCCAAGCTCTTCTATAGTGGGTTCACCCTTGAAAAAAATATCAAAATTTTCCCCCTCTGATGTAGCTATGGGTTTGACATCTGTATTAGGCAAATCTTTATACACACAAGGCTAGAATATTGTAAAGCACATTTTAGTGGACACAAACATTTAGTTTCTTTTATATAAAGGGTAAGAACATCTTCACTTTCTTTTTGAAAATTTCTTATGCATTTGCTTTCCATTTTTCTCTTACTCCAAGAAATCAACATTTCTCGTCTTCAACTCTCATTGGATGCATCAGGGCAAAAAATGACAAAAAATAGGTTGTATAAGGATTTTAATTTGTTATACTTTATGGAATATTGGATGAGGATTTTAATGTGTTTTGTGTTTTGATTTAATAGATGAAGATCCATGAGGGCGTGAATGCGCATGGACTTATTCAAATATTTCCAAAGATATTTAGAAGAATACTTTTAGAAGATAGTTATTTTTGAGAAGAAAGTATTTTTAGTTATTTTTGTAACAAAAATAATACATCGCTTTAGAAAGCAATGTTTTTGTAAAAATAGAAAATTAAAAATTTGTAAATAATGCAAAAGCATGCTTTTCAAAATGCGGCCCTCATGTATCATCTATTCAGGATGTAATATGAATTTCCTATGAATACACACACTTTGATAGACCTTTCCATTAGAGTATCTGGGGGAATATTGTACTTAATCTGGTGTCATCTCTTGTCTCTTCCTAGTCTCTGAGTATTTTTGTGTGGTTTTGTTTTTGAACTATCCTCTACGATCATTTACAAAAATAACTAAAACTACTTTCTTATAAAAATAACTATCTTCTAAAAGTATTCTTCTAAATATCTCCAAAAATATTTGAATAAGTCCATGCACGTTCACACCCTCATGGATCTTCACCTGATAAATCAAAACACAAAACACATTAAAATCCTCAAGGAATTAAACCTTCATTCCAATATTCCATAAAGTATAGCATAATTAGTTGTGCTTAATCTAGATTAGGTTTGCCAAATCATCTCTCAAATGCACATGTAGGTTTATTTAAAGCATATCTTACATGAATATTTGGTATTCAAGAGAGTGGTAAAGCTCGCGTGAAGATCATAAAGTGATATACCTTAAATTTTGTGTTCATACAAGATTTAGTAAATTTTGACTCCTTCATCTCGTTCTTCAATCTATATAATGTGCTTTTAACATGTGTTGTAATTTTAAAATCTATTTTTTGAAATGAATTTTGAAAAAAATCTATTTTCTCTTTTTCACAATGTACTCCTCATGAAGCATCTCAATCTAAACAGATTCAGTAAGATTTTAATGAGTAGAACTATGTATGATAAATCCCATACCAATATTGTGCTAAGTGAAGATACCCACCTTTTCATAGTCTTCATGATCTAGCTAAATTTTTTAGGAGATGGTGAATATTGTTTAAAAGGATATTGTTCAAGGCTCTATGAATTGTGCGACAACTATCTGCAACACATTAGGTATCTGCAAAATATATTAAATCACAACGACTCACATATCGAGAAACTAGAAAAATAGTTTGTATTGCTTTTGACTTCTAAGATAAAAAGTTAAGAAACAAGGAAAGAAACCCGTGTAGGATTGATAATGTTCTCAAAATGAATTAAGCCTTTTCGGATTTGACTTAAATATTTGGCAAGAAGAAAAAGAGGATAAAAATTGATAGTGATCATGTAAAGAATGTATTAGGTTGAAACTTAATGAGTAGTTATGAGAAACAATTATGAACCAGCATGATGTTTGGAAGTTGTTGAAATAGGAGGAGAGCTCCTGCTTTAAAAAGTTCATTTTTCAAAAACAAATGAAGGAATTGGAACTATTGTTAAATGCATGTCAAATTCAAGAGGTTACATAATTATTTCAATTTTATGCTATCAATTTCTTAAACTTAAAAAGAGGTATTGGAGTGATTAGAAAGGGTTACATAATATTTTCAAACTTATGCTATCAATTTCTTCAATACAATAAATTAAAGAGTTTTGGATTTCTTGGACCTAAATATGTAGGAAAGTATAGAATTTTCATGAATTAAAAAAGCCGATCCATATTTCATGATCATAAACATATTCAGAAAAGCATGCCTTATCAAGTAGGAAAAGAAACTTGTCATTTCACTTACAATATGTTTAGAAATACATGGATAAATATTAGGAGACTTCATAGATATATGGTTGAATACTATGGTATAAAAGAAAATGAATGTTCTAGTCTTTGAAATTTATAATGAAACTAGATGAAGCTCAAATTCAAAAGCATCAAAAAACAAAACGTTTGAGTATTACACTAATCATTATCCAATTAAAGAGCTTTTCTATTAGTTTCTAGGGCTCAAATAGAAAGGAATACAAGACAAATATCAACAAAAAATTGAAAATATAGAGATAATGACATTACAATCTCTGAGGACATGTGAGGAACAAAGCCCATCCATGATTATATTAGGCTTTGTTCCTCACATGCATAGCTAGACTAATAAAGAAAGTAACCAACTCTTGAAGCACTAAGCCCTAGGGCATGGTTGAATATAAAGTGTAGGTATTCTCTAAAGAAGAAAAATTTTAAATGCATTAAATGGGAATGTGCAATTTTTCAAAATGTCTTAGAGAGAAAGCTGCAAAATCTGGTTCTTCACTATAAAAGCAATGAACATCAAAAAATAAATTTGGTGAATCATCTTTGGAAGATAGTGGATTATTGACTATATATCCTTTTTATCTTTCCTCTAATCTTTATATTCATCCTTGATTCTTTCCCTTTGCTTAGAGAATTATCTTCATAGATAGATAGCTGCAAAATAAATAAGAAAATAAGTACGTTTGACTTATGATTCTACCATACAACCAACGCAAGTGATTAAGCCCATTAGAATTATTTGCATTGTTCATGTCTTAGAATCATATAATTTCCAAGCTCCTTTTGGGTTTGTCGAAGTAATCATCTTTAACTATTGGCTTCTCTTCAAGTGCCGTCTGAAAGAAGGCAGAGAGTGTTGTCGAAGAATCTTCAAATGAATCATTTGACAAGCACAATTCAAGGTTAAGAAAGTATATGATTATTGTGCATCATCAATGCGATCGTTTAGGATCATTAAGAAAAAAGGGATGGGGCTGATTGCTTGCATTGTCATGTACTCAAAAGTGTAGCTGAATCAAATCCATAATTATTTGAAACACTCTTTACCTAATTTTACATCATCTTTCTCTGTAATCGTCTCCTCTTTGTGACTTCTTATTATGCCACTGCCCTCGTAGTTGATGACCCTCTTGCAGCATGATATCAAGTTGTTTGTATAATTCAGAAACTGAGAATAGCACTTTTCTTCTGCATGTTAGCACTTTTAAGTTTGTAAAGGTGAGGGTCAAATCCATGACCAATGCAAGAAACTAAGGACACTCAAACTTGTTCAAGAAAGCACTATTTCTTGAATTCTTCATGTATAAAAAGGCTATGAGTGAAAAGTTTGCGTAGTGCACAAATTTGGAGATTGAAAATCGACCAAAACCAAAAGAATTGTATCTATAGAGGACAATAAACATTTTAAAACTCAGTGGTCAATGATGTGGACCAATAGGAACTTTCCACATGATGAAATGGTAGTTGGGATTCATGAAATGACATGGACCAATGAGAGTGTGAAACTTGTTAATGTATCTTGGGATTCAAAATGATAACATGACATGAATCAATCTAGAACTATGAGATGTCAACAGCAATCATCTTCCCAAAAGAGCCTACATAATCTCCTCATTTAATTTGTGGCTTTTTTTTTTGTGCACTCTCTCAAGTGTCCTCAGTGCTCCTTGAATCCTCTATGTTTTAACCACTCACTCTTTTGAAAGGATCATCCGCATTTTGCAGATATTGTAAGGTAAGCTTTTATAATGTTTTTCTTTGATGGAAATGACCAACGCAAGTGATTAGGGTGATAAAAATTCTCAGATTGCCCTAATTCCTTGTATTGTTTGTGTCTAATGTGGATGCATGTAGAAATGCTTTGACATGTTTCCTTGTTGAAATCTCCATTTTTATAGCTTCTTTCACTCAAGAAAAGCTTAATATACACCTTTCACTTGTTTTCTATGGACACAACTAATGCAAAAAATTTGGGCGATGCTTGTTTTCTATGCACACATCCAATGCATGCAAGTAGGGTCATTCACAAAGCATTTGATTGCCCTAATTCTTCATGTCTTGTATTTCCTTTTAGCAAATTTTTTTAATTTCTTTCCTTCCTATAATGCTTATTTTGAAGCTAAATGTACATTTAGAAACTTAACCCTTTCTCCAATAACATAACCTATTTTCGGACATGGCCAATGCAAGCAATTAAGCCATTGAAAATGTTTCGATTGTGCTAATCACTTGAATCAATCACGTTATGTCTTTCTATATTTTTTTTTTGTTCTCAGCTCCTCTTCTATATTTTTTCTTATATTCCTCTGATCATATTTCTTTCAATCAAAGAAATCAAGGAGTGCATTCTACACAAGCATGGAGATGTGGAATATCTTCTTTACCCATATGTTGAGGTGCAAACTTTCAATTATCGTTTCTATATAACTTCATTCTTTTGTAAGTGTGAAGTTTCATTTACAAGTAGGGCTTACCATTTAAATGATCACTGAAATATAATTCTAATTGATTTTTTTCATTATCAAGATTTAACTATTTCCGTACCAACATAACATGGCAATTTCAAACTTGAAGTTGTAGTGAATATGTCTCTTTATCTATCATCTCATTTCCATCTATTGTGACATTTGTTGAATTTGAAATGTTAATAAATCTACTTAAGATGCACATTGACAAAAAATTCGTAGAGATTTGCAAAATTTATAAGATCAATCAACATAAATAGTTCGATTATAGGTAGATAATGGTGTCATTAGAAAAGGACTCTACATCATGTGTATGAAGAAGGATTGCAACTGTATAAGATTCTTAAAGTGCGTATTTATAACCTCGAACTTAATCTTGCAAAGTATCTAGATTTGTGCCTTCATTTGATGAGAGTAAAAGTGATAAAACTCTATATTATGCTATATCCAATCTCTAAATGATACACCTCAAAGTTAAGTAATTGTCTTCTCACAATTTTAAATTCTTCATGGTTATTTTATTTATTTAAGGTTTTATATCTTTCTTTTTCTCAAAAAACCTGTAATACTCATTCGAGAGGAAAACCTATTTGAGAAATGCACAAAGAAATTTAAATTGAGCAATACAAAGGAATTAGCCTAAGGGACTTAGAATATTAGGCAACAAAAAGAGAGATAGAGGGAAGGGGAGAGAGCCATGGAGATCCTAAATAGGAGTGCCACAAGAGAGAGGGAGAGATAAAGAAAGAGAGATCTTCTATAGGAAAATGATAGAGAAGGAGAGAGACCTCTACAAGAGAAGATAGTGAGGAGATAGTATGTAGGGTTAACAAAGAGGGCCTTCATTGCATGCATAATGTAAATTGTTTTCTCAGATAAATTTGTTTTCATTCATTTCTTATGTCATAGACTTATGACCAAATCCTACTTTTATATATGTGATTCAAGAAAACTAGGACGAATCCACCAAATCTTCCATTTCTTTATCTATTTGTTGTTCTTCCCCCTCTTTGACTAGCATTTCCTTGTTGTGCTTGATCTTCTTGGTTGCTTTGATGTCTTCCTCGTTTACATGTTGAAAAAGGCATTATATGTTTTGAAGAAAGCATCATGTGCTTGGTATGAAAATATATATGCCCACTTGATTGCACATGGTTTTGAGAACAATCCAACTAAGACCACCTCATATGTTAAGTGTGCAGATGATGTACTTTTGATCATTGTTGTGTATGTTTTTTTTAATATAAAGGAATTTCGGCCTTAGCCTACTCTCCTGGACTTGTATTAATAAAAAGAAAAGAAAAGTACAAGTGAAGGGGATTAGCGCCCACGGGACCCCACATTATTGTGTATGTTGATGACATGTTGCTCACTAGTCTTAATGAGAAGCATACTTATGAATTTAAGGATGATTTGCATGGCTCTTTTGAGATCTAAGATTTGGAGCATTTGCATTTGGGCATTCAGTTTATGCAAGTCGATGGGGGAATAGCTTTGTGTCAAACAAAATATATTGACATGCATTATTGTAGTGTTTTGGCCTTAAAGATTGCAAACCTATTGCCACTCCTATGGAAATAGGTTTACAATTGAGTCTTCATGATGCTGGAGATGCATTTGATGCTACTCTCTATCAGCACTCTATTGGATGCTTGATTAACTTATGCATAACGCGGCATAATATTTAGTTTTCTCTCTTAGAGATGAGTAGGATTATGGATTGCCGAGGTGTTAAGCATTGGTAGGTGGTTAAGAATATCTTTCGTTACTTGAGTGGTACGTGATTAGTTGGATTGTTTTATCCCAAGGGGGATCACTATGACCACATTTACATGCTTTCTTTGACTCAAACTAAACAGGTTGCTATGACACATGTGTTTATTTGTGGTTTTTTCTTCATGATTGGTAGCTCATCATATCTTGTTTGAGGTAGAAGCAGCCTAGTATGGCAACTTCTAGTTGTGATGCTACGTATAGGGAAGCTTTCACAACAAATGTTGAGGTGTGTGGGTGACATGCCTCTTGATTGATATGGGTGTTGATCAGTCTTTTGCCACCATCGTCTTTACTAACAGTCAAAGCACATTGGCACTTTCCAGGAACCCTGTGTTTCATGCTTGCACAAAGCACATTGAGGTGTATTATCATTATGTCAGGGAGAGGTTCTCTGTTGGAGAGATCACTTTGGCATATGTGGCCACCGAGGATAACATTGTAGATCTTTTGATATAGACTCTACCTCCCAAGAAGTTTGAAGTTTTTTGCAAAGCTTTTGGATTACTTCCTTTGGTGGATTGATCTCTTTCCACATAGCTTGGCACTTCTTTATACATGAATACCAACTCCTTGTTCAGTGCATCACTCGCAAGGGTGATCTATTCATATATTTTGATAGTGATGTGTGTGAACACACTAAGGACCATCGGGCATGTTTTTCCCTCTTTAGGAGGTTCTTTCCCCCGGCTTGTATGTATGTCCATAACCCTAACAAGTTACTTATCTTTGTACATTTAGTTGGTAATTCATTCAATGTTGTGTTGTGTTCCAAGCGTCTTCTTCTTCCTTGTATTTTTTGTGTGCTTGTGCAGACCTCAAACTCCAATAGTCTATGGTACTTCTACAAGATGTGTACCTATACTAGGAGTGTAGAAGTATCAACTTGCCTATTATAGTTGAAGTAAAGACCTGATGTGAAATGATCCCCCACGTTGATTAGTGCTTGGAGAAAAATTTTGATCTCTCTAGGGATTTTTCTATATCTAGGTGACCATTGGTACATTGTATTAACATTCATTATTGCTCCAACCTTTTTTGGACTTTGAGCTCTATGGAAACACATGAACAACACAAGGAAGAAGAAGAGTCTTGAAGCACAACACACAATACTAAATGTATTACCACTAGAATATACAACAACCCATTAGGGCTATAGGCATGTATACACGTCATGGGAAAAGCCTCTTAAAGAGGGAAAGAAGTGTCTCAACAGTCCTAGAGTATTCACACACATTAGTACCTAAATATATCAACAAATCCCCCCGGGGCATGATATAGTGAACGCCGAGCTTGCACTCATGTATAAGGAAGTGTTAAGCTATGTGGAATCAATCCACAAAAGGAAGTAAGCCCAAAGCTTTGTGGAAATCTTCACACTTCTCCCTAGGTAGAGCTTTTGTGAAAATGTCTACAATGTTCTCGTGTGTGGGCACATATGCCAAATTGATCTCTCAAGTAGAGAACCTCTCTCAGACATGATGATAGTGCACCTTAATGTGCCTAGTGCAAGCATGGAACATAGGGTTCCTCGCAATTGACAAGGCACTCTCACTATCAGTGAAGATGGTGGTGGTAGAAGATTGGCCAACACCCAAATCAGCCATAAGGCATCTGAACGAAACACACTGTAGAGGAGGTACTGGGGTATCCACTTTTATCAAAAGTAGAGAATAAAGATTAAACACATCCAGTACGTCGCCTACTCAAGGGGGGTTCTCTTTAGGGAAGTATACCCTTTAACATTTCTGTGAGCAGACAGAGGAATTGTACATACTCTATGAACATTAATCAACAAATGACTACAGAAGACCATATATTTCTTGATTCGAATGAGATGATTACAAGGTTGGGCAGAGTGATGCTCACATGTGCAAGCTTAGGGCTAACATGCCACTCTAAAGTAAATAACCTCAATGCAACAGAGTCTTCCCATCAGCTTAAGGGGCCAATTATATGCAGACTAACTCAAAACAATACAAATGGTAAAGGATTTCTCAAGAGAATAGAGCTTAACAACAACACTGACTCACAGAAAAGAAAAGAATCCAAGCCACTCTTTTACACTATAGTGCTCATAGCCCTCCACTGAGAAGCCTACCCTCTGTATCCACACTACAGAGTAGCTCCTACAATAGGCTTGAAACCACAAAGGGCAAGAGAGGACTTCTACACGTACGTACGAATCACTGTATCTCTAAAAAAATTGTACCTCAAATGAGCACAAATCCATTGTTTTTATAGGCCCCAATAGGCCAAGAGGGTCTTGCCGATTCTTCACGTCCATTGATCGCGCGCCAATTAATCACCCAAAATTGGGGGTAGGTCAATTATTCCACTTGATTTGAATTAGATCCACAAAAATAGGTAGTCGCCGTGAATGGTTGGCGGCAACATTTGTTTATCCACTTTTACTTTTAACAATTCACTTTTACCTCTTCACCTGCCATCTGAGATTCTCATTTTCCGGGAAATTCAATTGAAGCCGATTGGTCCAACTGCTTGTCCGCATGGAAAGGCCCATGAATAGCATCTAGGTCATGCCTTGAATTTGTGAACAGAAGGTCATATCTAGGTGTGATAAAGACTCCCTTCTGAAGATCAAGAAGAGCCTCTGCATGAAGCTTTCGAGTGTGGCCTTCAGCTTTCACGAACAATGCCTTCATTTACTAGCAAAGAGCCAAGCCGTTCATATGCTTCCATCATCTCATGATCTTCCTCATCTTCATAGCCTACTTGAAGAATTCTGGGTCCATTCACAGAGGAACAGAAGCACTCTTCTCTTTCTTTCTTGGTGATACCGGGCCGTATGTGTGTGGGTGTGTGTGTGGGTGTGTGTGAGTATGTGTGTGTGTGGTTGTGGGTGTGTATGTGTATGCGAGGATGTGCATGTGTGTATGTGAAGGAGTGTGTGTGTGTGGGAGTGCCTGTGTGTGTATGTGAATGTGCATATATGTGCATGCATGTGTGAGTGTGCGCCTATGTGTGTGCATGAGTGTGTGTGTTGCATGTGAGAATGCGCATGTGTGTGTGTGGGTGAGTGTATGTATGGAGATGCATGTGTGTGATAGTGTGGGTATGTGTATATGAATGGGGATGCATGTGATTGTGTGGGGTGTGTGTGCATATGAATGTGCATATGTGCATGCATGAGTGGGGGTGCGCATGCGTGTGTGTGTGTGATTGTGTGTGAGTGTGTGTGTGTGTATGTCTTTGTGTGTGTGTATGTGTGGGTGCATGCGTGTGTGTGAGTGTGTGTGTGTAAGTATGTGCATGTGTATGTGTGGGTGCATGCGTGTGTTTGTATATGTGTGTGTGAGTGTACGGGTAGGTATGTGTTTGTGTTTGTGTGTATACGCGGTTGTGTGTGTGTGTGAGTGGGGGTGTGCGTGTGTGAGGGGAGGTGTGTGTGTAAGTGTGCGCAGAGGTGTGAGGGGAGGTGCGAGGGGAGGTGTGAGGGGTGGGTTGCGAGTGAGTGTGCGGGTGTGAGGGGAGGTGTGAGGGGAGGTGTGAGGGGTGGGTCACGAGTGAGTGTGCGGGTGTGAGGGGAGGTGTGAGGGGAGGTGTGTGTGTAAGTGTGCGGGGAGGTGTGAGGGGAGGTGCGAGGGGAGGTGTGAGGGGTGGGTTGCGGATGAGTGTGTGGGTGTGAGGGGAGGTTTAAGGGGAGGTGTGAGGGGTGGGTTGCGGGTGAGTGTGCGGGTGTGAGGGGAGGTGTGAGGGTTGGGTTGCGGGTGAGTGTGCGGGTGTGAGGGGAGGTGTGAGGGGAGGTGTGAGGGGTGGGTTGCGGGTGAGGGGGCGGGGGGTGGCGGGTGTGCAGGTGTGCGGGTGTGCGGGCGGGTAGAGGCGGGGAGGCGGGGTGGGGCAGCGGGGGATGCGGGGTGGAGCAGCGGGGGGGTGCGGGGCTGCGGGCGGAGAGAGGCGGGGAGGCGGGGTGGGGCAGCGGGGGATGCGGGGTGGAGCAGCAAGGGATGCAGGGAGGGATCGGCGGGGGTGGCGGGGGAGGAGAGAGAAGCAGGGGAGGGAGAGAGAGAGAGAGAGAGAGAGAGAGAGAGAGAGAGAGAGAGAGAGAGAGAGAGAGAGAGAGAGAGAGAGAGAGAGAGAGAGAGAGAGAGAGAGAGAGAGAGAGAGAGAGAGAGAGAGAGAGAAAGAGAGAGAGAGAGAGAGAGAGAGAGAGAGAGAGGGGATGACGCGGGGTAGCGGAGAGAGAGAGAGAGAGAGAGAGAGAGAGAGAGAGAGAGAGAGAGAGAGAGAGAGAGAGAGAGAGAGAGAGAGAGAGAGAGAGAGAGAGAGAGAGAGAGAGAGAGAGAGAGAGAGAGAGAGAGAGAGAGAGAGAGAGAGAGAGAGAGAGAGAGAGAGAGGGAGAGGGGGTCACGCGGGGTAGCGGAGAGAGAGAGAGAGAGAGAGAGAGAGAGAGAGAGAGAGAGAGAGAGAGAGGAAGAGAGAGAGAGTGAGAGAGAAAGAGAGAGTGAGGGACCGAGAGAGAGAGAGGGAAAGATAGTGAGAGGGGAGAGAGAGAGAGAGAGAGAGGGGAAGAGAGAGAGAGAAAAAAAGAGAGAGAGAGAGAGAGAGAGATAGAGAGAGAGAGAGAGATCGAAAGAGAGAGGGAAATAGAGAGAGAGAGAGAAAGCTTTTAGAAGCTGAACAGAAGGCACTTGGTGTCCGAGAAGGCTGAGTTTAGCAGTAACAAAAGGCAAAGGCCTAATCCAGCAGAGAGATAATTTAAAGCAGCTACTGGCAGAGAAATCGGCAAAAATGGAAGCTATGGCATCATCATATCAACAAGAGATCCATGCCAAGATAATGGCTTTAAATGAAGCTGAACAAAAGGCAAAGCTTAACCTTGAGGCTGGAGAGTGTGTTGAGGCTCTAGAGTCAGACCTATCATACACACGGAACTCAGCAAATGCTTTACGTGAGTCTTTTCTGCAAAAGGATGCTGCTCTTCAGAAAATTGAAGAGCTATTAGAGGATGGAGGCCTCCTAGAAGAGTTTCAAATGAAAGATACTTGCGAAAAGGTTGAGTGGGTGATTCTCTATCAAACAAAAGAGAGAGAGAGAAAAACGGAGGGGCACTACACACTCAACAATCGCTTTGAAAACTGCCATGTATTTAGCTGCACAACTAGAAGTGGCCATAGTAGGATGCTTCTTGCTCAACCACAATATGCATGAGCTACCAAGCATGAAGCAAAAACCACTAGTGCACACATGAATGTCATAGCAACCAGCCTAGCCAAAGTAAAAAAAAGCATGTAAATTTGGCAATAGCGACCCCCCCTTGGGATAAAACAATCCAAGTAGCTAGGTACCACTCAAGTAGCGAAAGATGCACTTAATCGCTTGGCAATGCTTGACACCTTTGCAATGCATAAACTTGCTCATCATTAAGACAAAAAAACTGAATATCTAGCCGAGGAACGCCCCATAAGGCTAGTGATAGGTTTGCAATCTTCAAGTCCAAAACTTTACAATTATTTGTCAATATATTGTTTTTGACACAAAGCTATTCCACCATCAACTTGCATAAACTGAATGCCCAAATAATGACGCAAATGCCCCAAATATGACATCGCAAATTAGGCATGCAAATCAGCCTTAAAAACACCAATATGCTTCTCATGAGGACCACTGAGCAACATGCCGTCAACATACACAACAATGATCAGAAGCACATCATTTGAACACTTTACATATGAGGTGCTTTTAGCTTGACTATTCTCAAAACCATGTGTAATCAGATAGGCATGTATCCTTTCATACCAAGCACGTGGTGCTTGCTTCAAACCACATAATGCCTTTTTCAACCTCAACACTTGGTTGTCATGCCCTTTCTGCACAAAGCCATGGGGCTGAAAAACATACACTTCATCATGCAAGTCACCATTCAGAAATGCAATTTTAATGTCCAACTGATATACATTCCAACCATGATGAGCAGCAAGTGCACAGATGCTACGAACAATAGTCATTCAAAGTGTAGAAGCAAAGGTCTCATCAAAATCAATGTCTTTTTCCTAAGCATAACCCTTTGCAACAAGCCTAACCTTATACCTGCCAACTATTCCATCAAGCTTACACTTCAACTTGTATACCCGCTTAGTGCCAATGGCCTTCTTGCCAGGAGGCAAGTCACATAAAAACCAAATACCATTTTTCATAATAGCCTCATATTTTGATTTCATAGAAGCCATCCAATTTTTAGAATTTTGTGCTTCATCAAACAAAACAGGCTCATTCTCATCACAAATACTAGAGGCACCCATAAAACAGCAAAGTCGTGTGAACGAGATTGATCAGTACGATATAATAGAGGTGCATCTAATTTCTATCACACAAAGTCTACATTAGCCGTTTTGGCATAGTTTCTGCCTCCTTAATATCAACTCTCTCATCAACAAGTGCATCATGTAAATCTGCATCAGAAATGGAATGACTTGCATCATCACATGAAACCTATAAAGGCCAAGAAGTTTCCTCAATAGGATGAGCACTAGACTATCCACTTGTAAAAAGAAAAATAGTAAAGTGTCATACATGTCTTTGGAGCTAACTGATGTCTCCTTAGTACATGAAAGTAATGGATGAATAGCATCTTCCAAAAAAACAACATCATGATTAACCAGAATGCATTTAATCTGTGAATTATACACATGATAGCCTTTGCTTTCATAACTATGCCCAACAAAAATACATTTCACTACCTTATCATCCAAATTTCCTATGTTGTTGTTCAGGCACTAATGCATATGCTAGACAACCAAAAAATACACAGGTGAGCCAAAGATGGCTTGCGACCATGCCAAGCCTCATATGGAGTGATAGACTTCATGGCTTTAGTGGGACACCTGTTAAGTACATATGTTGCATAGATTACAACCTCAATCCAGAAACTATGTGGTAAAGCATGACTCTTCACCATACAACTCGCAACCTCAATCCAGAAACTATGTGGTAAAGCATGACTCTTCACCATACAACTCGCCATCTCCATGAGTGATTTTTTCTTCCATTCAACAACTCCTATTTGTTGAGGTGCATATGGCACTATACACAGATGTTTTATTTGTGTTCAACCAAAAATGCATTAAAATCAGACGACATATATTCCCCCCTCGATCAGAATGCAGGGTGCCCATTTTACATGATGACATATTTACAATCAAAACCAGAAATTGTTTGAAGCACATAAACACATTTGGAATTTGCTTTCAGTGGATATACCCATGGATGCCTACAAAAATAATCAATGAAAGTCACAAAGTACAGATCATTCCAAAAGTTGGGTGTCTCCATAAGATTGTAGACATCACTATGAGCGAGCTACAATTTCTGAGTAGCTCAAACCAAACCATCTTTTAGCAATGAGGAACACTAGATTTTTCCCAAAATGAAGCCTTCACAAACATGTTTGCCAGGTGCCTCAAGTTTGGGCAGAGAGGACACCATTTCAGATTTCTGTAGGCATAGCAAACTAGCCAGATTTAGATGCTCAAAGTGTGCATGCCAAAGCTTTGCATCTCACATAGACTCAGAATCATGTGCTGCACATGTTGAATCATTCACACATTTTTCATAGTCTATGAGCTTATACAACCCATGACATAAAATGCTAGAAAAAATAATGTCATCCCCATTTGACAAATCATGAACTATACATCTATCATCAACAAATTTCACGACGGCTAATCTTGGCTAAAGGTGAAACTAATAACATATTCTTCTTGATCCGAGACACAAATAAAGCATCTGACAATGTAAAAGAACTACCATTCGCTATAGTGAGAATGATCTTAGCAACTCCCATAACAAGATAAGAGGAGTTGTTGGCACATGTGATAGTATTCCTTGTAGGGGCAGGCTTGAGTGAAGTGAAGAAACTGCACTACAAGGTAATATGTTTGATTCCTCACTATCAAAGTACCAAACATTTGAGTCTACTACAAACATACACTGTTCATGACAGGATGGATCATAACTGCAAAAAGTGATAAATGCCCATTCTTCATTTTGCATAAGATTAGCAAACTCTCTTTTGGTTATAGAGGCCTCTGGAACAAACATTCCAACCTCTTTTTTGCATCTTTAGCAGCCAATTTTGGAAATATCTTTATGACATGATCATTTCCTTTACAATATTTGTAACACAATTTCAACTTTTTTGTTTTCTTCTCATCTCTATCTTCATTCTTTGATTGTGCAGAATTAGCAAATTTCTACTTACTAGTAGAAGAGCTCCATTTTCCTTTGCCCTTTTGACTAGCCAGGAAAGCTTGATCTGCAACATGCATAATGGACCTCTTCTACCTAGTCTAATCTTCTTGCAACAAAACAGAGACTAACTCCTCAAATTTTAAGGCATTTGGATTTCCTTTTATCATCAAACAAAGAGTATAAGCAAAACTCTGAAATGAATTGGGAAGACCATTCAAAATAGTCTGCACAAGTGAACTGTCAAGTAAGACTTCGTTAGTAGAAATCAATTGTTTCTTCAAATCTTTGATCTTCGTTAGAAAACTATCCATGGAATTTTCCTCATTCATGTGCTCACTCTCCAACTATTATTGGAGGTAAGCAACACGAGCCTCATTCCTTGCCTGGTATAAAGTGGTAAGTGTATCCCAAGCATCCTTAACTATTCTACAAGAGCGAATGTGAGGAATAATGGCACATTTGATGGACAAGGATACCAATGCATGTGTCTGAGCATCTCTGCCATCCCAACAAATTGCTCTACAGTAAATGCAGCAAGAACTGTAACTAGAATAGGAGCATGAAGAATATCACTATCTTCAATGCCTACATCGCCTTCAGAAACTATTTTTGTAGGTGAAACAATGCTTTTGCAACCAATACATGATGCATCATATAAGCTCACAATGGGTAATTAGTACCGTCTAACATATCCTCAAGAGCCAATATACAAAATATATCACTACTCTTAGTCATGGCCACTGGCTAAATACCCTGATGCAAAAAAATGACTATATCTAAAAACGTTGAACATAATTACCCTCATGAGTTTTGTTAAACTTGTAGCAAACTCTGAGGCACTTATACTAGCAAACCAAAACTTGTATATATCTTTGGCACAAAAAGACAAAATTACCTACACAAGCACTGTGATAGTGTGTTTGGAGGGTGCAATTTGATGGGTGTTGATGATGCCCTCGATGAAGTGATGAACTGCTTTGATACCAATTATTGGAGTTCAAGGTGTATGGAAGCATGCTAACAACACAAGGAAGAAGAAGAAGCTTGGCACACAACACACAATACTGAATGTATTACCACTAGAATGTACAAAGATATATGACCTGTTAGGGCAATAGGCGTATATACATGTCAAGGACAAAAAAACCTCCTAAGGAGGGAGAAACCTGCCTTGATAGTCCTAGAGTGTTCACACACAATATCAATACCCAAATATATGAGCAAACGCTTACCTATTTCATTGTATATCTCATCAGTTTCATTATTGTATCATTGATGGAAAGTGGTCGACACCTTCTACCATTGTTTGTATAACTTCTACATCTCATGATATGATGGTTTCACCTTCTCAACCTTATGTGGCATCTGTTATTATGATGTAAATATGTCTTTCATTCATTATTTCCTTTTGCCACACCCGTGAAACTCTCTGCTTCCCCTAAATCATAGGTGAGGGACCTCCGACTATGTGTAAGACACACCAAGCATGTTATGCCTCATGATAGACTAGGAGCAAGACTCATCCACCTAGGTGTCACATTGCACCCCCCTTCTCCTTCTCTACAACGTGCCTATACAAGTTGAGAGAAATAGCCTTTACATTGCCTATGTAGATAGCTAATACTCTATGATGAGTTCAAGTATTCTATTTTGATGAATCTGCTTGTGGTATCATCCATTGTCCAATTGAAGATTTTACTTTCACTTGAAAGCTCTATAAGTCTAGGTTAAGTATCAAAAAGCCCTCTAAGCCTTGTTTGAGTACAATCGTTGCATGTACTCAAAGAAAATCAGAAAAAAACTATATCTAAGAAAAATCATGATCCTAGGAGGGTTCATTTGCTTTCATGTCCACATAGGAATGTTTATCCTCTAACAAGGTGAGATTTATCAGTATAAAATTTTCATTTTTCACATTGGTACTTATGAAGCTGCTACAAATTGTAAGCAATAATATTTTTATGCATGTGAAAAAAAGAAGTTATAGTGTATATTATTATGGATTTGTTGTTATTATTCCAAACAATCTATGCTTTCTAAAACATATCAATAGGAAGAAGTCAATAATATTCATACATTTCTATCTATGAATGGGTAGTTGAAATTTAATTCATCATTTAAATGTCTAATCTATTGAGCCTGATTGCAATACCACTAGAATCACGTGTGAGTTGCTTATATATGGAACAATCAGAACTCTATCTTATGGATTGTAAAATCCCAAAAGTTTTTTGCACACTTCGAATTTTATTGAGCCTTTCACCATGAGAATAAAGGTGCTTGATTTCCCATATATATCTCCTCATAATAATTGCTCATGATTGAGTGCTTTATCAACGTGAGATGAAATAAAATCATGGTGAAAAGATATATATAAATAAATCCGAGAAGATGAGGAGAGTATTAAGTGTTGGAATATATACATTAAGCAGGCATAGAGATATCAACAAGATTTTAATATCCTCCATATCAAGGGAAGCCAATTTCAACACGAATTCGTAATATCCTCCATATTCGTGTAGAACATAATCTCAACACGAATCCTTAATAAAATGCTTCTACTCTAATATTATCACGTGCTCCTTGATTTCTTCTATTTGATTTGAATTATTGCTATTTTTATTGATTTTTCTATCAAACTTGTTGCTTTTGCCTTGCTATTCACATTGTGTAAAAGTTCCATTGGTGACTTTTCTTTAGGTTGTCCGATAGCTTGCATGAGAAAAACCTTTACCATCTTTGAAGTAGAGAAACAATCAGATGGATGAAGAACCTTTTCATATGCCCATCCTAATATTTTCAAAATTTCCTATCCGTTGGCATGATAGACCACATGCTAGCATAAGAAAGGATTTCCAACTCATTGAGGATCTTTATTATAGAATCCTTTGCAATGTCTTGTAAGCACAAGAGTGTAGTCCTCTTCCATCAATATTTCATTCCCCAATCCTCATAAATCTATTAGTAGGGCGTATGGAATGGGATCTTCTATATGCATAAGCTACTGACATGTGTGTTGTCCTATAGTCTTGTAGGAATTCCAAGTTTGAATCAACCCTCTTCACTCTACTCTACTTCATTATGTGAACTAGTTTGAGCTTTCCTATTGCTTCATCTCATTGCTACATCTAGCAATCTAGATCTTTACCTTTGTCTCTTGTATCGTCTATATCCATTGTTGATATATTTTGGTAGTGATGTGTGTGAACAAAATTAGGTCTATAGGGGCACTTTTTTCCCTCTATGGGGTTTTTTCCCCCCCGGCTTGTATATATGCCTATAACCCTAATGGTTTACTTACCTTTGTACATTGACTTGGTAATACATTTAGTATTGCGTATTGTTTTCCAAGCTTCTTCATCTTCCTTGTGCTTCTTGTGTGCTTTTGCAGACCTCAATTGGTATCACAGTTAGATGCTGCTTCATCTAGGGAATCATCGACGCCCCTCCCGTCATTGTCTCAAAATCACACACACACTAGTGAGCTCGTTTCTGGCTCCAATTGCACTATCACTATGCTTGTGCAAGAAATTTTGGCCTTTTGTTCCAAACATATATTGAGGTTTTGGTTTGCTAGTACAAGCACCTCAAAGTCTGCTATAAGTTTAGTAAAGCTTGATAGGATACTTCTATTCAAATTTTTGAGATAAATTCATTATTTTGCATCATGGTATTTTAGTCGTTGGCCATGGATGAAAGTAATGATGTATTGTGTATGTTTGTTGTTGAGGACATGTTGGATAGTACCAATCAGCCATTGTGGGCATATATGATGCATCATGTATTTGTCACAAAAGGACTATGGAATATTATGTAGGGTGTTGAAAATGACCTACTACACGTACAAATACAATTATTGAACATGATGTAGATGGTGTTGAAGATGATGATCTTCAAATTCATGTTTTTGTTGCAATTCCTACTATAGCTGCAACTTCATTGGGATGGAAGAGATGCTCACACAGATGCATTGATAGTTTTTTCAGTCAAACGTGCCATTATCCATCATATTTTCTCTTCCAAAACAACAAAGGATGCTTGTGATACACTTAACACTTTGTACCAAGCAAGAAATGAGGCTCATGTTGCTTACCTCCGAAAACAATTGGAGAGTGAGCGTATTGTAAAGGAAATGATCATGTCATAAAGAATTGTCCAAGACTGACTGCAAAAGAGGCAAAGAAAAAAGAGGTTGGAATGGTTAATGCAGAGGCCTCTACACCAACAATTGAGTCTGCTAATCTTGTGTAGAATGAAGAATGGGCATTTACTACTCTTTGTAGTTATGATCCAACTTCTCCTAAACACTGTATGTATGCAATCGACTTAGATGTTTGGTTCTTTAATAGTGGGGCAACCAAACATATTACCTTGTAGTGTAGTTTCTTTAGTTCACTTGAGCCTACCTTTATAGGGAATACCTTCACATGTGCCAACAACTTCTCTTATCCAGTCATGGGAGTTGGTAAAATCATTTTGACTACTGATGATGGTAACTTTTCTATTGTCAGATGCTTTGTTTGTGACAAAGATCAAGAAAAACCAGTTATCAATTTCAACATTATCCAAGATTGGCTTGGTTGCAAAATCAGTTGATGAAGGATATAGATTTCATGATCTATCAAATGGTGGTGTCATTATTGATTCTGGGATTTTATGTGATGGGCTATATATGCTCATAAATTATGCAAAATCTATGAACGATTCAAAATGTGCAGTTCACGATTCTCAAGCTATGTCAAATGCAAAGATTTGGCATGCACACTTTGGTCATCTCAATTTTGTTAGTTTGCTACACTTGTAGAAATCTGAAACGGTGTCCTCTCTGCCCAAACTTGAGGCATTTGGTAAAGATGGCTGTGAAGGCTGTATTTTGGGCAAATTGCAGCATTCCTCCTTCCCAAAAGATGGTTCAGTTTGAGCTACTCAAAAATTGTAGCTTGTTCATAGTGATGTCTATGGTTCTATTGAGACACCTTCTTTTGGGGAACTAACCTTTCTTTGTGACTTTATTCATTGATGATTTTCTAGGCATGCATGGGTGTATCCATTGAAAGCAAAATCGGAAGTGTTTATGTAATTCAAATAGTTTATGGTTTTGGCTAAAATATGTTAGCATGTAAAATGGGCACACTCCATTCTAATTGGGGGGGAGGGATAGATGTATTTTGATTTTAATGGATATCAATTTATAGTGCCTTATACACCTCAATAGAAAGGAGTTGATGAAAGGAAGAATAAGTCACTCATGGAGATGGTGAGGTCAATGGTCAAAAGTCAGGTGCTACCACATAGCTTATGGCTTGAGGTTGTTATGTGTTTAACATATGTACTTAACAGTCATCCCTCCAAATCTTTTCATTCTATCAATGCATATGTGGCTTGCCATGGTTGCAAGCCATCTATTGCTCATCTGTTTGTCTTGGATTGTTTGGGATATGCATTAGTGCCTAAATGACAATGTAGAAAATTGGATGATAAATCAGTAAAATATATTTTTGTTGTATATAGTTATGAAAGCAAAGATTATGGTGTGTATCATCCACAAACTTAATGCATTTTTGTTAGTTGTGATGTTGTTTTTTTGGAAGATGCAATTCAGCGATTACTTTCATGTACTAAGGTGACACCAATTGGCTCCAAAGATGTGGATGATGCTTTTCCACCTCTTTTTACATGTGGAATGTCAAGTGCTGGTCTAAATGAGGCAATGTTCTCAAGCTTTAAAGGTTTCACATGATGATGTAGATAATTCCATTTGTGATGGAGATCTACAGGATGCAGTTGTTGATGAGAGGGTTGATATAGAGAATGTATTGTCTTTTGCTACACAATAGCATGGGAATGTTGATGTAGCAAGAGAGGACACACTCTGCCCAAAAACCTTTTTGCAGATATGGTCATCGGTATAGGCGATGGTATAAGTGTTGGTATCCCCAGACACATACCGATGCTTATACCGACTATTTCGCCTAGGGGCATACCATGGATTATACCATCGCTTATACCGATGCTTATACTGTCGCTTATACCGATGCTTATACCGATGCTCATACCGATGCTCATACTGATGCTTATACCAATGCTCATACCGAGGCTTATATCGACGCTTTTGTTCTGATGCCTACATCGACCCTTACACCGACGTCGGTGCAAATTCGCGCCCGTTCATTTTCCTCGGTAGAAGCCTCGGTATATGGACGATTTGTTGTAGTGGGTGTCATCATGGAGCATTCTACAACACCCTTACTTGGCCTTGAAATCCTATATCAAGAGAGTTTGACCATAGAGATCCTCATAATTGCCAAAGGAAGTATTCAAGTACCTTCCAAGTTATAGCTCTTATTCTTTCCTAATTCCTTCTGCTAGTCTTATGTACTTTAGTTCCTACTTATCTTGACTTTAAATCTTGTAGTACCCTAGTACAAGCCTGTGTTTAGTTCTATCTTACTTCTTCTTCATTTCCATGAACGAATATCTTGTAATTATGGTATTATGTTGTACACGTATGATCTTGGGATGTGGGATCAAATAGCCCTATTGGTAAACATGATGACATAAATATGTGAAATGCATGTCAGGTAGAAATTCAAAACATGATAACAACAAGTTTAAACGAAATGCAGTAAAATTTATGTATCGAAATAGCACATGAATGAGAAACTTTAAACCTTCAAAGAATTACATAAAACAATTATTCGTAATATGAAAGGTGTGTATTACATTTGTCAAGGAACCATTAATGCTATAAGAAAGACTGCTATAAAATGATGAACCTTGACTTTTCTTAGGATTTTTGTACCATATGTTTCCAGGAGGTCAAAGCATAAATAAGGTCTTAGACTTTAATCTAAAGAAATTGTTGATATATTCAGGTAGTGATATGTGTGAAAAGACTAGGACCGTCGGGGAACTTTTTTCCTCTTTAGGAGGTTTTCTCCCAAGCTTGTATATACGCCTATAGCCCTAATGGGTTACTTATCTTGGTACATTCTAGTGGTAATACATTGAGTATTGTGTGTTGTGCTCCAATCTTTTTCTTCTTTCGTGTGCTATTCGTGTGCTTTCGCAAACCTTGAACTCCAACAATTGGTATCCAAATTAGGTTGCCAATGCATCTAGGGTATGATTGACACCCCTCCGGTCACAGTCTCAGAATCGGACAAAATTTGATGAGCATACTCACGGTGATTAGGGGATCAAAAGTGCTTTGCTTTATAGTGTCGAAACATGATCAGAGCTCGTTTCATCCTCTGAATGCACTATCACAATGCTTATGCAGGAAATTTCATCTTTTTGTGCCAAGGATATATACAGTTTTTGTTTGCCATTATAAGGACTGTGAAGTCTGCCACAAGTTTAGCAAAACTTGTCAGGATAGTTCAATTCAACTTTTTCAGATAAAGATATTTTCTTTCATCTAGGTAATTTAGTTAGTGGCCATGGCTAAAAGAACTGATGTATTCCGTATGTTGGCTACTGAGGATAAGTTGGACGGTACAAATTACCTATTGTGGGATTATATGATGCATCATGTATTGATTACAAAAGGAATATGGAATATTGTGGAGGGTGTTAAAAAATGTCTTATTTCATGTGTAATCATAGTTGTTGAAGGTGATGCAGATGGCATTGAGGATGGTGATATTATTCATGTTCCTATTTGTGTTGCGGTTTCTACTGCACCTACTACATAGCAAAATTGTTTGGATGGCAGAGATGCTCAGACACATGCATTGATAGCCTTCTCTATCAAACATGCCATTATTCCTCACATTCGCTCATGCAAAATAGCTAAGGATGCTTGGGATAGACTTACCACTTTCTATAAGGCAATGAATGAGGCTCATGTTGCTTACCTCCGAAAATAGTTGGAGAGTGAGCACATGAATGAAGGAGATTCCATGGAAAACGTTCTAAAAAAGGTCAAAGATTTGAAGGAATAATTGATTTCTACTGATGAAGTCTTGCCTGATAGTTCATTTGTGCAGAGTGTTTTGAATGGTCTTCTCAATTAATATCAAAGTTTTGCTTCCACTCTCCATTTGATGATGAAAATAAATCCAAATGCCTTAACATTTGAGGGGTTATTCTATGTTCTATTGGAGCAAGATCAATCTAGGCAAAATAGGTCCATTAGGCATGTTGTCAATCAAGATTTTCTCGCTAGTCAAAAGGGCAAAGGTAAATGAAGTTCTTCTAGTAGTAAGTAGAAATCTGTTAATTCTACAATAATACAAGAAGGAAGACAGAGAAGAGAAGAGAACATAAAAATAGAAATTGTTTTGCAAATACTATAAAGGAAATGATCATCTAATAAAGAGCTGTCCAAAATTGGTTGCTTAAGAGGCAAGGAGGAAAGAGGCTAGAATGGTTGTTGTGGAGGCTTCTACAACCAAACAGAGTCTGCTAATCATGTACAAAATGAAGAATGGGCAGTTATCTTTGTTTGCGATTATGACCCATCTTCTCATGAACAGTGTATGTCTACAATAGACTCAGATGTTTGGTACTTTGATAGTGGTGCAACCAAACATATTCCCTCGTAGTGTAGTTTCTTCACTTCACTCGAGCTTGCCCCTACATAGAATACTATCGCATGCGCGAACAACTCCTCTTATCCTGTTATGGGAGTTGGTAAGATCATTTTGACTACTGCTCATGGTAGTTCTTTTACATTGTCAGATGCTTTATTTGTGCCAGGGATCAACAAAGACTTGTTATCAGTTTTTGCAGTAGCCAAGATTGGCTTGGTTGTGAAATTTGTTGATGATAGATGTGCAATTCATGATCCATCAAATTGTGATGTCATTATTGCTTCTAGAAGTTTATGTCATGGGATGTATAAGCTCATAGACTATGAAAAATCTATGCATGATTTAGCATGTGGAGTACAGGATTCTCAGACTATATCAGATGCAAAGCTTTGTCATGCACACTTTTGTCATTTGAATTTTGCTAGTTTGCTATGCTTGCAGAAATTTGAAAGGGTGTCCTCTTTGCCCAAACTTAAGGCACCCAGTAAACATGTATGTGAAGGCTATATTTTAGGAAAAATGCAGCGTTCCCCATTCCCAAAGATGGTTCAACTCGAGCTACTCAAAAATTGCAAATCATTCATAGTGATGTCTGTGGTCCTATGTAGACACCCTCTTTTGGAAACTATCTTTACTTCGTGACTTTCATTGATGATTTTTTCCAGGCATGCATGGATATGTGCATTGAAAGAAAATTCCAAAGTGTTTATGTGCTTCAAACAGCTTCTAGTTGCAGCTAAAAATCTGTGAGCATGTAAAATGGGCACTCTCCATTCTAATTGGGGGGGGGGGGGGTTTATGGCTCCTGACTTTAATGCATTTTTTGCTTAATGTGGGATAAAACATCAGTGTACATTGTCGTATACACCTCAACAGAATGGAGTTGCTAAACGAAAGAACATGTTACTCATGGAGATGGCAAGGTATATCGTCAAGAGTCATGCTTTACCACATATTTGCTTGCTTGATGCTGTTATGTGTGCAGCATATGTACTTAACAGGTGTCCCACTAAAGCATTGTAGTTTATCACTCCATATAAGGCTTGACATGGTCGCAAGCCATCTCTTTCTCACCTGCACGTTTTTTGTTGTTTGGCATATGCATTAGGTCCTGAACAACAATGCAAGAAATTGAATGATAAAGTTGTGAAATGTATTTTTGTTGGGTATAGTTATGAAAGAAAATGCTATCATCTATATTATCCATAGACCAAATGAATTTTGGTTAGTCGTGATGTTTTTTTTGTGGTAGATGCTATTCATCCATTACTGTCATGTACTAAGGAGATATTTGTTAGCTCCAAAGACATGAATGATACTTTGCTACCTCTTTTTATAGGTGGATAGTCTGGTGCTAGTCTTAATGAGGAAACTTCTCAGCCTTTAGAGGTTTCATGTGATGATGCAAATCATTCCATTTCTTATGCAAATTTACATGATGCACTTGTTGATGAGTGAGTTGATATTGATGAGGCAAAAACTATGCAAAAATCATTCTTGCAGACTTTGTGTGACAACAAATTAGATGCACGTCTATCATATTGTCTTCATTCATGCTCTCATAGTGCTTCTTTTGCATCAGATTGCTATGCTAAGGTTGTCTCTAGTCTCTTTGATGAGAGTGAGCCTAATTCGTTTGATGAAGCACAAAATTCTAAAAATTGGATGGCTGCTATTCAGTCAAAATATGATGCTATCATGAAAAATGGTATGTGGTCTTTATGTGACTTGCCTCCTCACAAGAAGGCCATTGGAAATAAGTGGGTATACAAGGTGAAGCATAAGCATGATGGAACAGTTGAGAGGTATAATGCTAGGTTTGTTGCAAAGGGTTATGCGCAGGAAAGAGGCATTGCTTTTGATGAGACCTTTGCACCTTCATGCAGAATGACTATTGTTCATAGCATCTGTGCACTTGTAGTTCATCATGGTTTGAATGTACATCATGAGTTGGACATTAAAAATGCATTTTTGAATGGTGATTTGCATGAAGAAGTGTATGTTTTTCAGTCATGTGGCTTTGCACATAATGGGCATGAAAACCAAGTGTGCAGATTGAAAAAAGCATTATAAGGTTTGAAGGAAGCACCACATGCTTGGTATGAAAAGATACATGCCTATTTGATTGCACATGGCTTTGAGAATAGTCCAATTGAGAGCACCTTATATGTTGAGCGTGCTAATGATGTGCTTCTGATCATTGTTGTGTATGTTGATGACATGCTGCTCATTGGTCCTCATGAGAAGCATATTGCTGATTTTAGGGTTGATCAACATGCCTCATTTGAGATGTCTAATTTGGGGCATTTGCATCATTATTTGGGCATTCATTTCATGCAACTTCATGGCAATATAACTTTTTGCCAAATTAAATATATTGACAAATTATTGCAACGTTTTGGCCTTGAAGCTTGTAAACCTATTTCCACTCCAATGGAGACAAGTTTACAATTGAGTCTTCATGACGCTAGAGAAGCATTTGATGCTACTTTCTATCAGTAGTTTGTTGGGTGCTTGATTTACTTATGCATCACTTGGTCAGATATTCAGTTTGTTGTCTCACAAATGAGCAAGATTATGCACTGCTGAGTTGTCAAGCATTGGCAGATGGTTAAGCTCGTCTTTGTGCTACTTTAGTGGTTCCTAACTACTTGGGTTGTTTTATCCCAAGGGGGATCACTATTGCCAGATTTACATGCATGTTTTTACTCTCACTCGACTGATTTCTATGACACTCATGTGTCCACTAGCAATTTTTTCTTCATGCTTGGTACCTCATGCATATCTTCGTTGAGCATGAAGCAACCTACTATGGCCACTTCTACCTGTGAGGCTGAGTATAGGGTAGCTTTCATAGTGACTATTGGGTGTGTGTGGCTCAGATGCCTTATGGCTGATTCTGGTGTTGATCAATCTTCTACCACCACCAACTTCAACGACAGGTAGACACATTGGCAGTTGTGAGGAACCTTGTGTTCCATGCTCGCACTAAGCACATTGAGGTGCACTATCATTATGTCAAGGAAAGGTTCTCTACTTGAGAGATCAGTTTGGCATATGTGCCCACATAGGAGAACACTGTAGACCTTTTTACAAAGGCTCTGTGGAGGGAGAAATTTGAAGCTTTCTGCAAAGCTTTGGGCTTACTTCCTTTGTGGATTGATTTCACGTAGCTTGGTACTTCCTTATACATGAGTCCAAACTCCTTGTTCACTGCATCACTCCCACGAGGGATTTGTTGATATATTTAGGTAGTGATGTGTGTGAGCACACAAGGATTGTGGGGGCACTTTTTTCCCTCGTTAGGAGGTCTTTTCCCCTGGCTTGTATATACACCTATAAACCTAATGGGTTACTTATCTTTGTACATTCTAGTGGTAATACATTCAGTATTGTTTGTTGTGCTCCAAGCTTCTTGTTCTTCTTCCTGGTGTTGTTCCCGTGTTTCTGTAGACCTCAAACTCCAACAAAAATTTGGTGTATCTCTTAATTGTTTTGGATCTATGAATCCCTCAAGAAAGGTGTATAAGTAAGATTTGGGATCTCTTTTAACAAGATTTGCACACACAATTCCCTTGAATCCTTCTACTCAAGGGGGTCCTTCCTAGGGAAGTATACCCTATAACATTTTTGTGCGTAGAGAGACATATTGCAAATGAAGAGCACAATGATGAGAAAATCCCTAAACCTTAATGACTCGAGAAGGCACCAATAGAATTAAAATAGCCTAATGAACATTAAAATGTATTATTGGATTGAGAAACAACTTGCCAAAGAATACCCAATTGCATTGACATGATATTTGCTACATAGGTAAGTAGCTAATACTCTATGTAATCACCATAGAGTCACCACAATGCATAGTGGGCAGATAGAGAGATAATGTGCATGAGATGTTATACATTATGGAATATGTTGAACAATGCATTGTTGGAGTGTTAATTTATTAATGTATTAATGTGTTTTGGTGTTTTTGATATAGTAGGTTATACATTATGGAATATGTTGAACAATGCATTGTTGGAGTGTTACTTTATCAATGTATTAATGTGTTCTGGTGTTTTTGATATAGCAGCTGAATTTTCATGAGGGCATCAAAGCGTGAAAGGGCGGACATCATAATCCAACTTTAAGGCAGACATCAATAAATTCATTTGATAATTTAGTTTGTAAATAAATCCGCGTAGAAGGTTCTATTGTTAGAAATAGTTAGAAAAATAGTGGTTAGAATAAGGGTCATTGTAGACTGCATTTTTTGATATTAAAAGAAAGACTTTCTTCGAAAGCCACCAACTTTTAGTTATACACATGCTTTTCGAAGCCGCTCTCATGTAACCACTCTTTTCGACGTAATCAAAAATTCCTATAAATACATGCACTCTGTGGACTATCGAAATAGAGTGCATTGGGGGAGATTGCACCCAATACTACATTCAGTCTCGTCTCTTGCTATCTTTATTTTTTTTTTGTGTGTTTTCTGCGTTCATAACCTCTCTGTGCGTGTGAGCAAGATCCTGATAACATGAGACTTTGGAGATAAAGATTGCCTATTTCCAAGATGTCAAACATGTATGAGAGCGATGGAAAATGAGTGATCGTCTATTTATGTAGACTTCAAGGGGTGAAGTTTAAAAAATGATGGTAGAGATGCCTCAATTTCGGAGTGCCAAAAATGTATGGTAGAGTCACCCTGTTCTGGAAGTGTAGAAAGATTTGGCTTCATGTAGTGTTAGTTACTAGAAAGATTTGGCTTCATGTAGTGTTAGTTGATCCTGAGAGGTGGTGGAGTTTTCAAAGTTGCACCTGGATACTCATTGTAATGTTCATAGTGCTCCCCAACGTAAACACATGGCCTATATCCACGCCATGATGATCACGAATATCCTCACAAGCATAGGGCTCCAAAATCCTATGTTCTTCAATGATTATTTGATTAAAAAATACTGGCACGATGACGTGTGGAACTTCCCAAAAAGAAGATTCATTTCGAACATGGTAAAGTGGACGGCCCCTTCTTGCATTACAATAGAAGATGGTTCATGAGTCACCCCATACATAGTGGTGGTCACCCTCTCATTCATGAGAATAAAGTTGCCTTGGTAGCTTATTGAGGGTGCACAGGTCCACCTGATTGATCTTGGTAAGGCCGCCTTTTTAATGAGGGTGTGTGGGGTCACTTTTGTTCTCAGACTAGAAGAGAGATCATCCCTCGCCCCCCCCCCCCCCCCCCCCCCCCCCCCCCGGCCCCCCCAAGGGTGCATGGTCACCTCCGATTTCATCTACCTAAGGCAAAAGAATTGCCCTTCATGCTCATGAAGGCAGATTAGTTTCCGACATGCGCTATAAAGGAAAAAAGTCACATTTGAATGCAATTGAAGGGCAGTTAGTCGTGTTGATGCCCACAAGGCAAAGGGAAAGAAACATTGAGGCAAAATGATATTTAATACATTGGATGGCACGGAAGGGAATCTTTAAATGTGGTCTGCATGTAGCACCACAATAAAGAGTTGGGATTTCTAAGTGTTAAAATGTAAAGAAGCTTGGGCAAGAGAAAGAATCCCCTATTGGAAACTCTAAGCTAATAGTCATGCTTGAACTCCATGGCTTCTAGAGAGGGAAGCAGCATGTAAGATCAAGACATAAAAGAGCTAAAATCTAGCCATAATGATAAAAAGGGACTCCAACACTTTCACTATATGATTATGGCCATACACAGTTTGGATCTCCTTGCAAGGGACTCCAATGGGAGCAAAGTAAGCACCCACACGATGATGACGAATGAAGCCTCGTTTCCTTTCCTAAAGAGTGTGCAAGATAGGACAGATGATTGATCGTACAAAAAGTCTCCTTGATTTGTTGGGATCACCACATCTTACATAGGAAGGAGGATAAAATAAGGTGACTCTAGTCCTCCAATTGGCATCCACACACTACCAAGGCAAGTAATATTCAAGGTAAAATAGGGCAAGTGCCATTGATCATTGAGAGAGAAGTGGAGAAGCCACAATCGGTGATGGTTGAGGGCAAAGTTCCCCTTTTAATTGAGCATCTCTTAACTATAGAACACCCAGCCTACCTTAACCCCCACATCAAGCCCTTGCAATGCCCTGGTGCAAGATTCCCTTTATTCCTTTTTCCAACAAAAATGAGCTACATAAACAACATGAACTGATGTTATGTACAATCAATAAATTCCCTATTTATTTCTATTGAAGTAGGTCTTCACCCAAAAAATGTTAACGAGAGGCATCTTCTCACCCTTCAAGTCTTCCATTTGAGCTGCTCTTTGAGGTAGTATCTACATCACTTTATTGACTCTTACCCACTTGGGTGCTAGTTTAGCTAGTATTGGTAGGATTTGGTATAGCAAGATGAAGGATCCTTCCTTCACTTCATTAGACCTCACATACATTTCATGAACTCTTTTGTGCTCCTCTTAATTTATCTCTTATCTTTTCATTGCTGCTTCCATGCGCTCTTCCAATGCTGCTAGTCTCCTAATGTGATTTTGCTTCCAAATCTTTTCTGATGATGAATTCAAAAGGAGCAACACTTTTAGATGTCCTTCACTCTATGTTGCTTCAAAAAGAAGGCTTCTTGAAGATAAACACATTTGCACAAAATACCTTCCAGGAAATACTTATACAACTAAACACATTTGCACAAAATACCATCTGGGAAATACTTATACAACTGATCATTTATGAGTGAAAAAGATTTTTTCTTTAAACAATAGCCTCTTCTCTAAAGGATACATGCTCATAGAGAATTCATATTCTAGGATTTCATTGTACCAATTAGGAATAGTTAGGAGCGGTGTAGTTATAACCTTAGTTTTAGTTCATTGAATGCCTTCTCTGCTTCAGGACTCCATGAGAAAGGTATCTTCTTGCTTGTAAGTCTTGACAAAGGTTTAGCTATTTTTGAGTACATTCACATAAATCTCTTGTGGTATCATGCATGGCCAAGAAAGATTTGCACTTCTTTAGGAGTGTGTGGAATGGACATGGATAAGATGGTAGCTACTTTAGCTTGATCAACAACTATCCCTTTGGGAGAAACTATGTGGCCAAGGAGAGTACCTCTCATGACCAAAAATTGGCATTTAGTATGATTAAACTTCAAACATGCCTTGAAGCATTGCTATTTCCTTCAAATTCTCAAAACGTTGATAAAAATATTGGGCCATGGCTCTTCTATCTATACCTTAGAATACTTAAAAGTTATCCATGAAAATGTAGAGAAATCCTATATGGTGTACTTCTTATGGGTGCAGCTCTCTCTATTAATGGGATTCGATGTATCCCAAATGGAAGTGCATGCCTCCCTAGAGGTGTGTACAAAAAATATACTTGTCCAGCTTATATTACTTTACAGAAGGAGTCACCTCTAGTGATAATTTTGGCCCAATTTGCACAAAACAATGCTTCTTGCCCACTTGCTTAGTATGTGATAAGTGCCTTGTGCTTTGTGGTGTTCCTTTAAGATTTAGTCCACCCAACTCCAAGAGAATCACCCAAAATAAGGTGCGTAAATTCTTGAGGACTAGCAAGAATGAGTCACCCAGTTTCAGCCTCCTCATTAAAATTTAGGCACCCATTTTTTCCACTTTGGCCACAAAACTTTTGTGCCCATTTTTGCGACCTTGGCCACCAAGGAGGTGTGGCATGGGTGGGCCACCCTATAGGAGATATCCAATTCGAGCCACATGTTGGCCTTTTTTATCTTTTGTATGAGTGGTCGCCCTCTCGTTCATGAGAATAAAGTTGCCTTGGCTACTTATTGAGGGTAGAGAGGTGGCCTATGATTTGTCTTCGGAGGGTCACCCTTTTGGTGAGGGTGGCTGGGGTCGCTTATGCTCCAAGCCTAGAAGAGAACCCCCCCCCCCCCACAAGGTGAGGGGTCGCCTCACATGTCATCTGCCGAAGGTGAAAAAATTGCCCTTGATGCCCATCAAGGGGAATTAGTTGCCCACATGTCCTATAAGACAAAAAAAGTCGCCCTTGAATGCAATTGAAGGCGAATTACTCGTATTGATGGCCCCAAGGGAAAGGGAAAAAACATTGAGACACAATGATATTTATTACATAAGATGGTAGGGAAGGGATCTTCAAATGCGGTGTGTATGGGGTTAAATACAATACAACCCTGTGCACTACATAAAGCAGGAGCAAGAAATGACCATGGCAATAAAGAGTGGGGACTGTCAAGTGTTAAGGTAGCTTAAACAAGAGAAAGAATCCCCTATTGGAAACTCGAAGCTAATAGTGATGCATGAACTCCATGGCCCTTGCCGAGGGAAGCAGCATGTAAAATCGACACATAGAAGAGTTGAAATCTAGCCAAAATGATCACGAAGGACGCCAATGTCTTTACTTTATGGATAGAGCCATCCGCATTGTGGATCTCCTTGCAAGCGACTCCAAATGCGAGAAGAAGACTTATCGCCTTTGCGTGAAGAGTGTGCAAGAAAGGACGAGAAAATAAGGGCAAGTTCCATTGATCATTGAAAGGGGCACCTTTCACCTTTGAGCCAAGCATCCCTTAGCTATAGCACGCGCACCGTGCCACAGAAGGGTAGCATAGTCATTAAGATATTAAATAAAACTAGTAGCTTCATTACTCATTTTAGTCATCCATTTGCTATACCTTTGGAATACATTATTAACAATCTATGCGCTCCAAATTCTTACGCTAAGAGGGTTTACTATAAGAATGCGCTATCTCAATTCTTGGTCCTATCAACATTTTAGGATTCAAGAATTGAGAATGCATTCAAGAGAATTTTTTTCTTGAAAACAAAGCTTTAAATTGAAAAAGCAGAAACTACAAAGCACATCGATCATCTTTTGATATCTTTGAGGAGGGATCCACTTGTTGTTTTTAAGCTTCTCTCAAATAGAGATATTCTCTCGTGTTTAAAGGAGGAACATTCTTATAGTTCTTAGTTTTTTTTTCCCTAAGAACTCTAAGGATTGTTCTATGGACTTCTCTTTGGGGGACCTACCAAAGTTAACCACACATGTTTCTTTCCAAGTTTTCTAAAGGGCTTTCCTCCTCATGCCATTCTTGTGAGCAATTAAAAATGTAATTTCCTCGAGCAATACTTGTTCTCATAGAGATTCAGCCTTGTTGCGAGAAAAAAGGAGGTGTTCAAACTCTTATCTCGCTCTGTAGCATCTTTTGCACTAGAGAGGCCTATGCTTGATGGGACGATCAAGCATAAGAAATCTATGGACTTACATCCATAGAGATTCAGTCTTCTAGCAATAAAAGAAGAGGTGTTCAATACATTCTACTAGAGATCTCTTATGCTTCATGGGACGATCAAGCATAAGAGACCTATGGACTTTCTTCCATAGAGATTTATTCTTCTTGCAAGAAAAGAAGGTCCTCAATGTCTTCTCTCCGTTTGTAACATCCCTTGCAAAACAAAGGGCATCATCGATAGGTCCAAATCCTTTCATGGAGAGTCTTCCATATTAACACCGCTTTCTTATATTCTACAAGAGGATCTTGGAGATCTTGAAGGTTAAAAAATCATGAAAGAGATGCAATATTCTAGCTTATGCTGATTAAAAATTCCTAAAAAAATACACATGATGGTATTCCATAGGGGAAAACGGATATGCAGACCTTGCAATCAATCCACAAAAGGAAGTATGCGCAAAGCTTTGAGAAAAGCTTCAAATTTCCCCCTAGGTGTGAAAGGTTTGCAGCACTATCCTCTATGGGCACATAAGTCGAATTGTCTCTCTAGTAGAGTGTCTTTCCCTATTGGTTTCCAATCACAATCGCTAGGATACTATTATTCCAAGTCTAATCGTTTCCTATTAATTAAGCGATAGTGATAAAGAGTGTATTTTGTAGAGATCTCTCCTAGCTCCAATCAAGTTAAAGCATCTTCTCATGCCTTTCTGTTTCCAAATCCTTACAATACCTTTAAGGATTGGTATGTCTCTTGGTTATTCCATTCATAAGAATCAAGGAGCATTATCTATTTATGTTACTATTGTTTTTTTCCTTCAGGACATTTACAGACTTCATCTTATGAAAGGCTTCTATTTGTAGTATCATTGACCTTTGAGTTTCCAATCTTTATCTTGTATTTTGTTTTACTCTTTCCATAATTGTTTTACTCTTTATCTTGTATCGTGAGTGGAAATGAACGCAATAACGAAGATTGTGCATGTACATGTGCACATGCACCCAACCATCTTCCTCCCCTCACCCAAAGAAAAAATACATCCAATCTGAGCTAGACGTAGGCATTAGTTTCCTACTCATCAACAATACATCCAATCCATGTGGTTCCCTATGAGTGAAACCCTATACAAGAAGTATCTGTGCTTACAATTTTTTGAGGTACAACAATATGATTGAAGAAAACCTAATATAACCTATATCAAGAGGGTTTGTATAAGCCTCAATAGAAAGCTACATTGCGTTAGAGAATCTAAGCTGTGGGGCCGCACTTTCACTCCGCATTTGGAAGTGCTTTCATGCCAAAAGATTATCAATGGAGCCACCAATTCTTATCAACTGAACATTGTTTGCTTGGACACGAAATCAAATTTTCTTTGCTTCCAAAAATCTTGAAATCGTTGAGAAGCTTGAAAGAGGAGGTTTTTAGGTAGCTAGAAATCACTTGACCAAACAGAAGCACATATCCGAATTTGTACAAGGACGAGATGATCATTGACTGGAAAGAATGACTCGAAACACTATTTTCACGTGCCACTCGGGAAGTTTTTTGAATGACTTTGAGAGGTAGTGTAGTCCCACTTTCACTCCGCATTTGGAAGTGCTTGCATGTCAAAATATTATCAATAAAGCCGCCAACAAAAGATTATCAACAAAGCCACCAACTCCTAAACATAGCAGCCGAACATTGTTTTCTTGGACACAAAGTCAAATTTTCTTTGCTTCCAATAACCTTGACATCGTTGGGAAGCTTGAAAGAGGAGCTTTTCTAGCTCGTTAGAAGTCCTCAAAATCTACCACTTGAAAGAGCCTTTTACCTAGGTAGAAGCTCATATCCAAACTCGTACAAGCAATGGCAATAATATAAAACAGAAGCTCATTTATATTACTCCCTTACTTCTTCTCTACATTTATATAAAGTATATTACAGTTTTGCAGAAGAAAATACGCAATCATGGTTGATCAAAGATAGTTCCTTCTAACGTTGCTTTCAAACACACTCGCCTCCGTTTTTCATGCACACACTCGCCTCCGTTTTTCATGCACACAGATCCTCATTAACTTCCCAGATCAGGGATATTATTCACTGCATGGATGCACGCTGATGATAAAAAACCTTATTTTGTTTAATAGAAGTGCCACTTAGCCATCCATTAACTGCGTGCGCGATCGTAATTTTCTATTAAAACAAAAATATGCACCGCTTCAGTTAAAGAAAGAAGTACATCATGTTGAGCCAATCCAAATTAAAAAAAGAAAATTCCACCCCTTCACACTTACAGATCTTTCATAGTCTATGAGCTTATATAGCCCACAACATAAAATGTCAGAAGCAATAACTACATCGCCATTTGACAGATCATGAATGCATCTGTCATCAACAAATTTCACAACCAAGCCAATCTTGGCTAATGCAAAAACTCATAACAGTTTTCTCTTGATCCCTCGCACAAACAAAGCATCTGACAAAGTGAAAGAACTACCATTAGCAGTAGTCAAAATGAATTCACCAACTCCCATAACAAGATAAGAGGAGTTATTGGCGCATGTAACAGTATCCCTATAGGGGCAGGCTCGAGTGAAGAGAAGAAACTGCACTACGAGGTAATATGTGTGGTCGCCCCACTGTCAAAGTACCAAACATCTGAGTCTAATATAAACATGCATTGTTCATGAGAAGATGGGTCAAAACTGCAAACAGTAGTAAATGCCCTTTCTTGTTCCTGCACAAGATTAGCAAACCCCGTTTTGGTGTAGAGGCTTCTACAACAACCATTGCAGGCTCTTTCTTCTTTGCCTCTTTAGCAGCCAGGTTTGGACAGTTCTTTATGGTATGATCATTTCTTTTACATTACTTGCAAAACAATTTCTACTTTTCTGATTTCTTTTCATCTTTGTCTTGCGTCTTTGATTGTGCAGACTTAGCAGATTTTTGCTTACTAATTGAAGAGCTCAATTCTCCTTTGTCCTTATGACTAGCCAGGAAAGATTGATCTGCAACATCCATAATGGACCTGTTCTACCTTGACTGATCTTCCTGCAACATAACAAAGATTAACTCCTCAAATGACAATGCATTTGGATTGCCTTTCATCATCAACCGAAGAGTAGAAGCAAATCTGGTATAACCTCATCAGCAGAAATCAACTGTAGTCTTTGATCTTTGTTAGAAAACTATCCATAGAATCACCTTCATTCATGTGCTCACTCTCTAGGTGTTTTGAAGGTAAGCAACAGGAGCCTCATTCCTAGCTTGGTAAAATGTGGTAAGTATATCCCAAGCATCCTTAGCTGTTCTGCAAGAGCGAATGTGAGGAATAATGGCACATTTGACAGACAAAGCTATCAATGCATGTGCTTGGGCATCTCTGCCATCCCAACGAATTTGGTTTGCAGTAGGTGCAGCAAAAACCCCAGCACAAATAGGAATATGCAGAATATCATCATCTTTGACACCTTCTGCATCAACTTCACTACCTGCAGTTATAACAGTTGTAGGTGTAATAGGATGTTTTTCAACAACCTGGACAATGTTCCATTGTCCTTTTGCAACCAATACATGTCGCATCATACAAGCCCACAACGGGTAGTTGGTACCATCCAACTTATCCTCAACAACCAACATATGAAATACATGAATGCTTTCAACCATGGACATCGAGTAAAATACCCTGATGTAGAAAATTGACTCTATCTCAAAAAGTTGAACGAAACTGCCTAGACGAGTTCTACTAAACCTGTAGCACACTTCGAGATGCTTATACTGGTGAACCGAAACAAGTATATCCCTTTGGCACAAAAAGATGAAATAGCCTGCACAAGCACTGTGATAGTGCGTTTGCAGGTCGAAACGAGCTCAGATCGTGATTTCGGCACCACACAGCAAAGCCATTTTCATCTCTTAAACACTTTGAGTATGCTCACTAAATTTTGTGTGAATCTAAGATTGTAATCGGAGAGGTGTAGACAACGCCCTAGATGAAGCGATGGCCTGCTCTGATACGAATGGTTGGATTTAGACATCTGCGGAAGCACACAAACAAAACAAGGAAGAAAACGAAGCTTGGAGCACAACACACAATACTGAATGTATTACTAGAGAATGTACAAAGATAAGTAGCCCATTAGGGCAATAGGTGTATATACAAGCCGGGGGAAAAAACCTTCTAAAGAGGGAAGAAAGTGCACCGGCAATCCTAGAGTGTCCACACACATCACTACCTAAATATATCAACAGGTCACTTATGCTCCAAGACTAGAAGAGAGGTCCCCCCCCCCCCCCCCCCCCCCCCCCCCCCAAGGTGAGGGGTCGCCTCACATGTCATCTGCCTAAGGTGATACAATTGCCCTTGATGCGCACGAAGGGGAATTAGTTGCCCACATGCCCTATAAGACAAAAAAGTCGCCCTTGAATGCAATTGAAGGTGAATAACTCGTCTTGATGCCCCAAAGGGAAAGGGGAAAAACAATGAGGCACAATGATATTTATTACATAGGATGGTAGGGAAGGGATCTTCAAATCCGGTGTGTATGGGGTTAAATACAATACAACCCTGTGCACAACATGAAGCAAGAGCAAGAAATGACCATGGCAATAAAGAGTTCGGACTGTCAAGTGTTAGGGTAGCTTAAACAAGAGAAAGAATCGCCTATAGGAAACTCGAAGCTAATAGTCATGCTTGAACTCCATGGCCCTTGCCGAGGGAAGCAGCTTGTAAAATCAACTCATAAAAGAGCTGAAATCTAGCCAAAATGATCACGAAGGACGCCAATTTTTATACTTTATGGCTGGAGCCATCCGCATTGTGGATCTGCTTGCAAATGACTCCAAATGCGAGTAGAGCACGTAGCCACGTGATGAGGGCGGATGAAGACTTATCGCCTTGCCTGAAGAGTGTGCAAGATGGGAGGGATGATTGATCATACGAAACGTCGCCTTGATTTATAGGCCCACCTTGCATAGAAAGGACGAGAATATAAGGTGAGTGTGGGCCTTCAATTGGCATCCACAGAGTACCAAGGCTAAAATAGAGCAAGTTCCATTGATCATTGAAAGGGAAGTGGAGCAACTACAATTGGTGATGTAGTACATACTTCTCATTTACTCAATGATACATATAAGTATCCATAAATCATCATGCCGCATCTACGTGAGTGGAAATGAACGCAATAACGAAGATTGTGCATGTACATGTGCACATGCACCCAACCATCTTCCTCCCCTCACCCAAAGGAAAAATACATCCAATCTGAGCTAGACGTAGGCATTAGTTTCCTAGTCATCAACAATACATCCAATCCATGTGGTTCCCTATGAGTGAAACCCTATACAAGAAGTATCTGTGCTTACAATTTTTTGAGGTACAACAATATGATTGAAGAAAACCTAATATAACCTATATCTTGGGGCTTTGTCTAAGCCTCAATAGAAAGCTACATTGCGTTAGAGAATCTAAGCTGTGGGGCCGCACTTTCACTCCGCATTTGGAAGTGCTTTCATGCCAAAAAAATTATGAATGGAGCTACCAATTCTAAAACATAGCAACTGAACATTGTTTGCTTGGACACGAAGTCAAATTTTCTTTGCTTCCAAAAATCTTGAAATCGTTGAGAAGCTTGAAAGAGGAGGTTTTTAGGACAGCTTGATTAGGAGATTTCTTCTCTCTCTAGAAGACAACCCTGAACATAGAGGAATCTTGTCCCCTCTTCCCCCTTCAGCCTAGTATTTTATAGGGTATAGACTATGGCCACCACCCTCTTCTGATTGGTCCATCAGTAATCACTCCTCAAGCTAAAAGGCCCATCCAGGGTTCACCTTTTTCTCTAATGTGTAATAGGACGTTTTTCAACAACCTCCACAATGTTCCACACTCCTTTTGCAACCAATACATGTCACATCATATAAGCCCACAACGGGTAGTTGGTACCATCCAATTTATCCTCAAAAACCAATATACGAAATACATCGCTGCTTTAGCCATGGTCGGTGACTAAAATACTTTGATGTAGAAAATTGACTGTATCTCAAAAAGTTGAATGGAACTGCCCAAACGAGCTCTACTAAACCTATAGCACGCTTCGAGATGCTTATACTGGCAAACTGAAATAGGTATATACCTTTGGCACAGAAAGACGAAATAGCTTGCACAAGCACTGTGATAGTGCGTTCGGAGGGCGAAACGAGCTCAGATCGCGATTTCGGCACCACACAGCAAAGCTGTTTTGATCTCTAAAACACTCTGAGTATGCTCACAAAAATTTGTGTGAAACTAACATTGCAATCGGAGAGGTGTAGACGAGGCCCTAGATGAAGCGGGGACCTGATTTGATACCAATTGTTGGAGTTAGACATCTGCGGAAGCACGCGAACAGTACAAGGAAGAATTTGATGGAGGTGCAGTGTTACCCAGTGTTAGATACATTATTCTATAAAATGATGGACGTGGAGTTTTCAAGCGAAAGGCCATGCGTATATATACATAAGTTCCCCATGGAATTATGAAGGGAGTTTTGTCTCTATCTTCACAGTGGATAAGAATTTGATCGTAGCCACTGAATCCATTAAGAAAACTATATAGATTTTGTCCACCTACTTCTTCCAATACTTGCTCTATGAAGGGTTGCGGGAAACCATCTGGAAACTTTACTTTATTTAGGGCAAAGAAATCAACACACTCTCATCTTTTTGCTATTTTTCATATGTACAATAACCATGAAAGCCATCTTTAGTGCTCTATAAGAACAATAATACCTGCTTCATCTAATTTTGTTATTTCCATCTTGACTAGCTCTACATATTCTTTATTGAATCGATATGGTGTAATTCTTATGGGTGAAGCTCCCTCTACTAACGGGATTTGATGTATTCCAAGCTCTTTTGGAATACTTGATAGATCATTGTAAGACCAAGCAAAGTGACTTTTATAGGTATGAAGAAGAGAAAATATCTTTTGTAGTAAAAATGGGTAGTGCCACAATCACGTGGTGAAGTGGAGTATTTTTAGGTTGTCTTCATCTCCAAGCTTCACTTCTTGAACAAGTACTTTTGTGGAAGTCTCACTTGAGAAAACATCAATATTATGTGCCAGAATGGCATCGCGCTTGTGCTCCATGATATGTTGCTCAGTTCATCCTTCTAGAATATCTAGAAATGGAAGGTCATCTCTGATTCCAGAGTCAAAATTAGCCTCCAGAAATGTCTATATGAGTTTCACAACTTCGTGCCCTACATCCATGAAACTATTGAATTTGGAGCGATTACTTACTTTCTCCTAGCATAACAATACAGTGGTGCCTTTGGACAAGATTTGGTCACTTTGATTGAGTATCCCAAATGGAAGTACCTGCCTCCCTAGAGGTATGTACAAAAAAATGTACTTGTCCAGCTTATTTTACAAAGGAGTCACCTCTAGTGATAAAATTGGCTTAATTTGCACAAAATAATGCTTCTTGCCCACTTGCTTAGTATGTGATAAGTGCCCTATACTTTGTGGTGTTCCTTTAAGATTTAGTCCCCAACTCTAGGAGAATCACTCAAAATAAGGTGGCTAAATTCTTGAGGACTACCAAAAATGAGTCACCCAGTTTTAGCCTCCTCATTAAAATTTAGGCACCCATTTTTTCCACTTTGACCACAAAAAATTAGTGCCCATTTTTCAACCTTGGCCACTTAGATGGTGTGGCATGGGTGGGCCACCCTATAGGAGGTATCTGATTTGAGCCACATGTTGGCCTTTATAACCTTTTGTATGAGTGGTCGCGCTTTTATTCATGAGAATAAAGTTGCCTTGGCTACCTATTGAGGGTAGAGAGGTCGCCTATGATTTGTCTTCGTAGGGTCGTCCTTTTGATCAGGGTGGGTGGGTTCGCTTATGCTCCAAGACTAGGAGCGAGGTCCCCCCCCCCCCCCCCCCCCCCCCAAAGGTGAGGTCTGCCTAAGGTGAAAAAATTTGCCTTGATGCCCATGAGGGGGAATTAGTTGCCCACATGCCCTATAAGAAAAAGAAAGTCGCCCTTGAATGCAATTGAAGGCGAATTTCTCGTCTTGATGCCCCGAAGGAAAAGGGAAAAACCATTGAGGCACAGTGATATTTATTACATAGGATCTTCAAATGCGGTGTGTATAGGGTTAAATACAATACAACCCTGTCCACTACATAAAGCAGGAGCAAGAAATGACCATGGCAATAAAGAGTGGGGACTGTCAAGAGTTAAGGTAGCTTAAACAAGAGAAAGAATCCCCTATTGGAAATTCGAAGCTAATAGTCATGCATGAACTCCATGGCCCTTGCCGAGGGAAGCAGCATCTAAAATCAACACTTAAAAGAGCTGAAATCTATCCAAAATGATCACGAAGGAATCCAATGTTTTTACTTTATGGCTGGAGCCATCCGCATTGTGGATGTCCTTGTAAGCGACTCCAAACGCGAGTAGAGTACGTAACCACGTGATGAGGGCGGATGAAGACATACGGAAAGTCGCCCTGAGTTATTTGGCCCATCTTACATGGAAAGGAGGAGAAAATAAGGTCCTATCAATATTTTAGGGAACTGTAACATGATTGAAATCTAAAGAAAGATGTTATAAAAGAATGCACTCAAGAGATTTTTTTTTTCTTGAAAACAAGGCTTTAAACTAAAAAAGGAGAAACTACAAAGCACGTCGATCATCTTTTGATGTCTTTGACGAGGGATCCACTTGTTTTTAAGCTTCTCTCAAATAGAGATATCCTCTAGAGTTTAAAGGGGGAACATTCTTATAGTTCTTAAATTTTTTTTCGCTAAGATCTCTAGAGATTGTTCTATGGACCTCTCTTTGGGGGACCAACCAAAGTTAACCACACATGTTTCTTCCCAAGTTTTCTAAAGGGTTTTCCTCCTCATGCCATCCTACAGAGCAATTAAAAATGTAATTTCCTCGAGCAATACTTGTTCTCATAGAGATTCAGCCTTGTTGCAAGCAAAAATCAGGTGTTCAAACTCTTCTTTCGCTCTGTAACATGTTTTCCACAAGAGAGGCCTATGCCTGATGGGACAATCAAGCATAAGAGATCTATGGACTTGCTTCCCTAGAGATTCAGTCTTCTTGCAATAAAAAAGAGGTGTTCAATACATTCTACTAGAGATCTATTATGCTTCATGGGACGATCAAGCATAAGAGATCTATGGACTTTCTTCCATAGAGATTTAGTCTTCTTGCAAGAAAAGAAGGTTCTCAATGTCTTCTTGCAAGAAAAGAAAGATGTTATAAAAGAATGCCTTCAAGAGAATTTTTTCTTGAAAACAAAGCTTTAAATTGAAAATGCAGAAACTACAAAGCACATCGATCATCTTTTGATATCTTTGAGGAGGGATCCACTTAGCTTCTCTCAAATAGAGATATTCTCTCGTGTTTAAAGGAGGAACATTCTTATAGTTCTTAGTTTTTTTTTTCCTAAGAACTCTAGAGATTGTTCTATGGACTTCTCTTTGGGGGACCTACCAAAGTTAACCACACATGTTTCTTTCCAAGTTTTCTAAAGGGCTTTCCTCCTCATGCCATTCTTGTGAGCACTATCCTCTATGGGCACATAAGTCGAATTGTCTCTCTAGTAGAGTGTCTTGAAATGTCCTTTATCAACTTACCCAACGTCATTTTGTAAAGATCTCTCCTAGCTCCATACAAGTTAAAGCATCTTCTCATGCCTTTCTGTTTCCAAATCCTTACAATACCTTTAAGGATTGGTATGTCTCTTGGTTATTCCATTCATAAGAATCAAGGAGCATTATCTATTGCCCGAACTTACTTTGGAACTATTTCTCTTTATGTTACTATTGTTTTTTTCCTTCAGGACATTTACACACTTCATCTTATGAAAGGCTTCTATTTGTAGTATCATTGACCTTTGAGTTTCCAATCTTTATCTTGTATTTTGTTTTACTCTTTCCATAATTGTTATACTAAGAATGGACATATTCCTATGTAGTACATACTTCTCATTTACTCAATGATACATATAAGTATCCATAAATCATCATGCCGCATCTACGTGAGTGGAAATGAACGCAATAACGAAGATTGTGCATGTACATGTGCACATACACCCAACCATCTTCCTCCCCTCACCCAAAGAAAAAATACATCCAATCTGAGCTAGACGTAGGCATTAGTTTCCTACTCATCAACAATACATCCAATCCATGTGGTTCCCTATGAGTGAAACCCTATACAAGAAGTATCTGTGCTTACAATTTTTTGAGGTACAACAATATGATTGAAGAAAACCTAATATAACCTATATCTTGGGGCTTTGTATAAGCCTCAATAGAAAGCTACATTGCGTTAGAGAATCTAAGCTGTTTGGCCGCACTTTCACTCCGCATTTGGAAGTGCTTTCATGCCAAAAGATTATCAATGGAGCCAGCAATTCTAAAACATAGCAACTGAAAATTGTTTCCTTGGACACGAAGTCAAATTTTCTTTGCTTCCAAAAATCTTGAAATCGTTGAGAGGCTTGAAAGAGGAGGTTTTTAGGTAGCTAGAAATCCTCAAAGTACATCACTTGACCAAACAGAAGCACATATCCGAATTTGTACAAGGACGAGATGATCATTGACTGGAAAGAATGACTTGAAACACTATTTTCACGTGCCACTCGGCAAGTTTTTCGAATGACTTTGAAAGGTAGTTCCTTAAACGGTAGGTAGTGCACATGCACCCAACAATCTTCCTCCTACTCATCAACAACAACACATCTTATCCGTGTGTGCTTATAATTTTCTGAAGTATAACAATTCCATTTAGAAAACCTAATATAAGCCATATCCTAAGACTAAGATGTGTAGTCCCACTTTCACTCCGCATTTGGAAGTGCTTGCATGTCAAAATATTATCAATAAAGCCACCAACAAAAGATTATCAACAAAGCCACCAACTCCAAAACATAGCAGCTGAACATTGTTTTCTTGGACACACAGTCAAATTTTCTTTGCTTCCAATAACCTTGACATCGTTGGGAAGCTTGAAAGAGGAGCTTTTCTAGCTCGTTAGAAATCCTCCAAATCCACCACTTGAAGGAGCCTTTTAGCTAGCTATATAAGCTATATCTTGAGGTTTTGTATAAGCCTCAATAGTAAGCTACATTGCGTTAGAGAATCTAAGCTGTGGAGCCGCATTTTCAATCCGCATTTGGAAGTGCTTGCATGCCAAAAGATTATCAATGGAGCTACCAATTCCAAAACATAGCAACTCAACATTGTTTGCTTGGACACAAAGTCAAATTTTCTTTGCTTCCAAAAATCTTGACATCGTTGAGAAGCTTGGAAGAGGAGGTTTTTAGGTAATATATTTGGTCGCCCCACTGTCAAAGTACCAAACATTTGAGTCTACTACAAACATGCATTGTTCATGAGAAGAATGGTCAAAACTGCAAATAGTAGTAACTGCCCATTCTTGTTCTTGCACAAGATTAGCAGACTCTGTTTTTGGTGTAGAGGCTTCTACAACAACCATTGATGGCTCTTTCTTCTTTGCCTCTTTAGCAGCGAGGTTTTGTATCTATGAATCCCTGAACAAAGGTGTAGAAATGAGATTTGGGATCTCTTTTAAGAAGATTTGCACACACAATTCCCATGAATCTTTCTACTCAAGGGGATCCTTCCTTAGGGAAGTATACCCTATAACATGCTTGTGGGTAGAGAGACTAATTGCAAATGAAGAATACAATGATGAGAGAATCACTAAACCTTAATGATTTAGGAAGGCTCCAATAGAATCAAAACAGCCTAATGAACATTACAAAGTAGGACAATAACCACTTAGAAAAGAGTAGTGAGCATTCGAAAGCAACAATATGTGTATGAAGCATCACAATGTGTTCTTGGATTTAGAAACAACTAGCCAAAGAATACCCAATTACATTGACATAATATTTTCTACATAGGTAAGTAGCTTATACTCTATACAATCACCATAGAGTCGCTACAATGCATAGTGCCCAGAGTCGCCACAATGCATAGTGAGCAGATAGAGAGATAATGTGTATGAGACTTTGGAGATAGAGATTGCCTATTTCCAAGATGTCAAATATGTATGAGAGAAATGGAAAATGATGGATCGTCTACTTATATATACTTCAAGGTGTGAATTTTAAAACTAGTCGTAGAGATGCCTTAATTTAGAAGGCCCAAAAATGTATGGTAGAGTCACCATCTTTTCAAAGTGTAGAAAGATTTGGCTTCATGTAGTGTTAGTTGATCCTGAGAAGTGGCGGACTTTTCAAAGTTTCATGTGGACACTCATTGTGATGTTCATAGTGCTCTCCAACATAAGTGCATGGCCTATATCCATGCCATGATGATCACGAATATCATCACAAGCACATGGCTCCAAAGTCCTCTATTCTTCAATGATTATTTGATTGAAAATACTGGCATGATGATATGTGGAACTTCACACCAAGAAGATTCATTTCGAACATGGTAGAGTGGACAACCCCTTCTTGCATTACAATAGAAGATGGTTCAAGAGTCACCTCATACATAGTGGTGTTCGCCCTCTCATTCATGAGAATAAAATTGCCTTGGTAGCTTAATGAGGGTTTGGCATCCACACACTACCAAGGAAAGTAATATTCAAGGTAAAATAGGGCAAGTTCCATTGATCATTGAGAGGGAAGTGGAGAAGCCACAATTGTTGATGGTGGAGGGAAAATTTCTCCTTTTAACTGACCATCCCTTAGCTATAGAACACCCACCTTGCCATAGCCCCCGCATCAAGCCCATGCAATGCCCCAATGCAAGATTCCATTTATTCCTTTTTCCAACAAAAATGAACTAAGAAAACAAAATGAATTGATGGTATGTAGAGTCAATGAAGTCCCTATTTATTACTTCTACTGAAGTAGGTCTTCACCCCAAAAATTGTTACAAGAGGCATCTTCGCACCCTTCAAGTCTTCCATTTGAGTGGCTCTTTGAGGTAGTATCTATGTCACTTTTTACACTCCTACCCACTTGGGTACCAATTTAGCTAGTACCAATAGGATCTGGTATAGCAAGTCTAAGGATCCTTCCTTCACTTCATTAGACCTCAGATACATGTCATGAACTCTTTTGTGATCCTCTTAATTGATCTCTTATCTTTTCATTGTTGCTTCCATGCATTCATCAAATGACTCTAGACTCCTAATGTGACTTTGCTTCCAAATCTTTTATGATGATGATTTCAAAAGGAGCAAGTGCCTCCTTATGATATATCAATAGAAAGGGGCTCTCACCAATAGTACCCCTTCTTGTTATAGAAAATGCCTAAATTTCTCCTATGAGGGCTTGTGGCCAAGAACTTTCATTGTCAAAAGCAAGTTTGCATAGTAGCCCAATCAAAATCTATTGGAGCTTTCTGCCTATCAAGACCCTGCCATGCAAAAGTTTGCCACCTAGTTGAAATCACCAAAGG